>JAOWBW010001511.1:276672-359515 GCA_026119855.1 Campanula takesimana | reverse complement strand
TCATTTTTTCAGGACCTTGCAAATTTCAAACTTGAGAACTCTTGATCTATTAGAGTTATCTGGTGAAGTGATGGGAAAGGAAATATAGAGACTCTGCGCGTCGCTGGTCTGCTCCCTTTATTCACCATGGACCAAGATTTCTTCTCTGCGCTCCTCGTGGATGAGTTCTTTTCCACTGCTGTTCTAGTGGAAATTGATGTAAATGGGCGCACCCACTACCGGATTGAGGCGCGCGTTCAAAATATTGACGTGCATATTTCTTCATCTGTGATTCGACACTTGCTCGGTTTTCCATCTACCGGTGAAGATCGCATTATTGGGCGCCCGATGACTTACTCTGTTGATGATCAGAACAAGATGGCTGCCTCACTTCTAAATATTCCAACGCTTCAAAACAATATCAAAAACACCGAAATTCGAGATGGTGGAGAACTCTTGACTCACATCGCGCATTTGGTGGGAACTTCTATAGTGTTCAAAACTGGGAACGTGAACCGATTCACGGTTGAACAATGGGAATACACAGCTGCGATCATGGCCAAGGAGAAGCTTCACTGGCCTCACATTCTGTTCAAGACTCTGCGCGAGCAAATTGATAAATTTGTGAAGAATAAAAGTGATGGAAAGACCCGATTCCGCTCACACTGCCTTATTCTCAAAAACTTTTTCTAACTTACCCTGAGTTAGTTAAGTTTTTGAATGAGAATCCGGAGTACAAGATCAACGATGTTCAAGGTTTGGTAAAGCTAGTTTGGACCTCAAGAAGCGCAGGAAGAAGCCCACAAAGCGCGCAAAAGGAATCCAAATCAAGACTGTTGAAGGCTTAGTGGATGAAGACACAGAGTCCGATAATGCGCCAGTCCTTAAAAGCGCACCATTATTAAAGAGTGCAGTGAAGGCAAGCGCTAGATCAAGCGCAGATCCCGTGCCAGGCGCAGATAAAAGCAAAGGCAAACGGGTAGTTGATGACCCTACTCCTGCGCCTGTCAAAACGCACTAGGTTTGAAACTGATGATGAGCGAGATCTGAGGCTAGCGCAGGAAGCCAGCAGGCTTGAGGCTCAACGAAAAAAGAGATGAAGATTTTCTAGCCAAACAAGCTGCTGAGGCAGAAAAATTAGAGCGCATGAAAGGCCCGGATCAAGCGCAGATATTGAGAAAGAACCTTCTGTTCCGCGCCTTCCCAGCGCGCTCCTTCTCAACGCGCCCCTACTCCTCGTGCGCCCTCGTACAAATTTCAAACCGACCAAAGTGTCAAGGTACAACTCCTCTCTGATTTCTTCGGTGATGACATTTCAGACATTGAGGAACCCGTTCAGGGGGAGCAAGAGACCATCCCTCAGCGCACTCCTTCTCCAGTTGCGCCTCCACCTGGACCAGATCCGATCTCAACAGAAACTTTTGATGTTGAAACAGTTGTTGTTGAAACTGTTGAAATTGAAACTGAAGATGAACTTGAGTCTCCTACTCATTCACCTCCTCCTGCGCCTCCATCTCCTTCTGCGCCCCTTCAAGATTCTGCGCCCTTCAAGATGATGCGCCACTCTCTTCCCCTGCGCCTCCTCCTTCTGCTCCTGATTTGAGCGAGGTACTTTCCATTCTTCATTCTTTACAGCAGGGGCAAGAAAACTTAGAGCAAGGACAGGCTCATATCAAGTCTCAATTTGAGCTTCTCACTTCCTTACTCACTGATCAATCTGAAGAGATTGCTGCCATTAAGGGGGAGATGAACTCTCTCAAGGCCAAACTTTCTGCTCCTTCTCCTCCCCCGGCGCAGACTCAGGTTCAAGCTCATACTGATCAGGCGCAAACCACCCGCTTCTGCGCCTACTTTCATTCCTCAGTCTGCTGCTTCTCAATCAAATATGAATGTGCTTGTATCTAAGTTGGATGTCCTGAAAGAGTTGGTCGTCACTCATTTCACTGCTGCTCACTCAAGCTCTGACAGACGCGCCGAACATATTTCTTCAGATATTATCTCGGCTCAAAATGCCATTGAAGCTCACATTCAAATCTTGGAAGAAAATATTTCACAGCAGCAGCAGATCACTCAGCGTTCCATTGATGAATACCAAAACATCAATGTGAATCACTTGAGCTATATTAGAGACGGTATCACTGCTACTCACTCCAGTGTCACGGACACTCAAGGGTTAGCGAACCGTAGTCATCAGCTCGCAAAGCAAATTCAGCGTTCTGTTTCAGAGATCGTTGATGGTTTGAAGGAAGATGATGCGCCTCCCAACCCTTAGTTTCTATTTTTTTGTTTGTAAATTTTTAGAACTTTTTTTGTAATAGACTCATCTCTTTTGTGATAGTGATTTCGTGCTTACTTGTTTTAGCACCTTTTGTTTTTTTCTATTCAAAACTTGTAATTTGTAACTCTTACACCCCAAGTTTTAATGAGAACAATGCATCACTTATTATCAAACCTTGTTCACTCAAACTCCTTGTTTGTAGAACAATGAATATTGTTTAAAATTCATAATGCATCATATTGAATTGTTTCATACTTTCATGCATTAAGTTTAAACTTGGTTTAAACACATTTCAAAACTAAAAATCATATATCATCTTGAATGTGTTAAACTGTTGTTTCTATCATTCCATATGTAATTTTTTATTCTTATTGAATAGATTAGGAATCTATATTTTGGACTAGTGTGTACATTAACTTGAGACATGAATTACCAAATTCATTCATTTGGACATGTTTTTATCAAAGTATAATGTTTGTCCTTGATATAGTAGGTAATGGCATCAATCAAATAGGGGGAGATTGTTGGGTATGCCCACTCATATCTCAGTTTTTATATAATAGGACTTATTAGATTTGATTGATCCATCACCTAAGTTTTATTTCATGGATTTTAGACCCACATGTAAGAAGTATTTATACTTCATTTTTTTTAGGGTGTCCATTGTTATAGAATAGGCTTAGAAATAGGGCAAGAAGATCAAGTTTCAAGAAAAATCACTCAGTGAGTTTGAGCCGCGCTCATGCGCCTCCACGCGCCACGCGCTACGCGCCTTCTACATTCACGCCTTGCGCCATTTAGAGCGCGCGCATAAGGATTTCTTCATAAGCTGTTACGCGCCTATGCGCCCCTTGATTTAAGCGCACGCTTACTGTGCGCCTCTTGGCTCAATGCGCCTCTTGGCTCAATGCGCCTCAAAGATTTTATTCAAACACTCAGTAATTTATTGAAGACTCGAAGACTTGAAGAGAATTCAAAATTACGCCAATGATCCAACGGTGGATAAAAGGTGCATATGCGCCTAATCTGTTGACACGTGTCCATAACGGTCACTTTTATGTTGAGTGTCAAAATGGCCATAATATATGCATGCTCCAATCAACGAGCGACAGCTCATCTTATCCACAAGGATTTCCAACGGCTAGTTTTTTGAAGTTCACTATAAATACCCCATAACTTCAACATTTTGAAGTTGCTGAGTTTTGCTAAGAATTTCAAGAATTTCTCTCTCTAAGCATTTGTTGAAGATTTGAAGATTGCCTTCGTTTTTCCAGATTTCTCAAGAACATCTTCATACCTTCATCCTTAGCCCAGATCTTCAAAGCCTTAACACTTTAGTTTCTTGTGCTCTCCATCTCAAAGATCTAAAGAGCCTTGATTCTAAGAACACACACGCACCTCTTCAAGATTAATCATTAGATTCTTCTTTAAGAGATACACCGGTTATTGTTTTGGATTTGTTCTTTCATAGTAATAGATCTTGAGTTAGTGTATAAGCTCAAACATTGTAATTTGTAACTCTCACTCATTATATAAGATCTCGATTAGAAATCCAAGACTAACCATCTTGGTAGAGGACGTAGATCTTTCATTGATCGAACCTCTCCAAATAGCTCGTGTTATTATCTTGTTATTTCTTTCAAGTTATTATTTTCACTCACTATTTGCTTGTTTACTCATTGTAGATTGATTGAACTGAATTGTGTTGTGTTGTTATATCATTTGCCTTAGTTCCTTATTTCACTCACTTTGAGCCAAAATACTTAGTGTGTGTGTTGCGCTCCCTTTATCACTTTGCGCCTATTTTCATTACTAAATTCCGCTGTGCATTTCACTCACTCACTTAGGCGCATTTCATAACGCTTACTTGATAAAGTGCGCATTCGCAATGAGTTTTCAAGGGTACGAAAAGAATTTTAAAACAGCTATTCACCCCCCCCCCTCTAGCTATTTTTCATACCCTTGTTGCCCTTTGGGACCAACACTTGTAATCAAATTGGGGCTTTCCTTTTCTTCTCTCTTAATGACTTACTTGCCTTCGTGAGTCATTCAACAAATATATACAAAGTCAATACTAGGGGCTACTTCCCTAGCCAAGTCAATGTCACTCATCTTTAGTGACAAGAGGTCTTCACCGCAAAATCACATGTCTTATCTCCTCAACTAGAGTCAATGCACACTTCCTCATTAATCGAGTCAAAATGAAGATGCAAAAGAGATGCCCGCTAGATTGAAAACCCGAAAGGGCGGTCTAGGTAAAAAACATGGTGCGTCATAAAAATAAAAATGAGAGAGTGAGAGAGAGAAGGGAAAGAGAAATGGAGATCTCCGGCCTCTAAGGAAGACAACTGCACAAGCTCTACATTGGATCTCCTCAACAAATCAATTCCCCACCGAGTCAACTTTGGGATTGCAAAAGGCTCGACAAGATATGGCACCATCAAAGGTTGTCTTGGGTTATCAGCATCATTCTCTAGAAGTGTGCATTTTTGGGTTCTTAAAAAGAAGGCCCGTGGTAACCAAGACCCATCTGAGAACGAGCCCATCATAAAAGGGCACGAGGTTGCACAAATAATCCCTAGCTAGTCAATTGGCTTGGGCAGCAAATAGCAATAACATGTGTCTCAGTTTTCAAAGCTTCTGCAAGTATGTGCTTCTAAAGTACGCCGAAAGGCTCCGAGAAATGGAGTAGCTCTTGCCATGTCCTCTCATGTTTGTTCCCTCGCACGAGGATGAGTCACTCTTGCTTTGCTCAACAAATGGTGACGCCCTAGGGGCTATGTGACTCAAGAACAAAGGCTTCTTTTTACAATCAATAAGCCCTAGGGGCTATGCTCGAGAAAGATGTGTGAGACTATCCTCAAAGTCTCTCAAAAGGGATGTCAAAAAGCCCTCTTGTCATGTGTGCCCGTACTCGGATGGCACTCTAGGGGCTACGGTCAAGTCTTAAAGGCCCCCTCGGCAAGAAGCAATTCACTTCAATGTCCCCAGCAACATTTGAAGCTCTATACCAAAATGTCTCAAGGGGCTTCGTAATCTACAATCTTTTGGGCTACGGTATACAGTGATACAAGCAAAGGGAAATATTAGGGCTTCACAATAAACAAGCTTTTGGGCAGTGGTACCCGAGCAATGCAATTTGGGATTAGTCTTATGGCTCCATGAAAGGGATCAAGCTTCAATGGCCCCTCAACACTTTCAGTCAAAAGGCCTCTTGGTTTTAAATGAAGGCTCCGATGATATGAATGAATTTGATGATTCTTGTTAGGACTCACAGTGAGATTCTGAAGGAAGTCTTAGAGAAAAGGAAAAAGATTCAATATGCTAGACTCACCCGACTGAGTTATAGCGGGCAATGCCAATATGTTAACTCTATAAGCAGAGTTACGGCCATTCCCAATGTTTCTGCAATACAGCACCCCCTTCTCCAAGATCAAAAGCACGGGCTGCATCCGAAGATCCGCCGTCGGTTCAACTCAAGAAGACTCGAGCAAACATACCGTTTGAGACTTTATCACGCCAAGACCTTATCATCTGCAACAACATCACCATCTCCCACGAGACGTCTCCCGAAGACCGTACTACATTTTCAACATGGACCTTCCGCCATTTAGGTATCAACCACAAAAAGGGCCATCCATCTTCAAGCAAGAGAAAGAAGGAGATCGCCTTCAAGAGTTCTTCCCAATAGCGCCATCCGCTCCCAACATAATGCTAAGCCGATTCCAAGAAAATTTGAGGCTTCACACCGAAAGGTCTCCACATCACGCCATCTACAAACTTGATAAGCCCATGACATTTGGGGCTTAGCAATCTTTCAAAGCTTGGTATTAATAATCTTCTCTTGGGGTTTGCTCTCGTCAACATCAAAAGGCGATTTATCATAGGGCTATGCAAGATTGGAATCAAGGGCATTATATGGGATTTTCAATCAACAACCCCTTATCTCGGCATCGAAAGTCTTTTGAAGCCCCATAATCGACAAATCTCTTGGGGCTAGACATCAATTTCGTTGGACACCACGGCAACAACGACAAAATTCAAAGCGAGGAAATCCGGACTTCGATCGAACATGACTTGATCTTGGGTTGGCTTTACAAACACACAATGGTTAAAATGGTTCACCCACGAACTAAAAAAAAAAAATCTTTTTTCTCACATGTGTGCATATTCTTTCCCTTCTAATCTAAAAAAAAAAAAAAAAGATTTTCTTTTTCTTTTTCTCCTTCTATGTGCAAAAGTATGTACTCTACTTTGCTTTGCTCCTAGCTTCTCCTCCAGCATTCTCCATCATCCTTGAACTACGCTGGTCTGATTCTCTTCGAGGGATACGTAGGCAGCCTTTTGGCACGACCAACCCACCATCCAGAATACCATCTCGCTGACACTCCTTCAAAGGCAAGAACAATTCATCACCATCAACATCATCATTCTCCATCCAAAGCATGGACATTCTTCATCAAAAGCATCAACATCCTTCAGCAATCCATCCCCAATCGAGTGGCAATGGTAAGTGAAGGTATGAACATCATTCATCTCAAGCAATCTCTGCTTTCAAAAATCACTTCACACACAGAATCACTTTACTTCTCTCTCATATAAAGTGCTTTCAAAAATCACATTGCACCACGAGCACAATATCTCTCTTCATTTCACACTTTATGCATCTTCTTGCACAAACACATATACCTGCCAAGCACACACATAGCAGGTACCACCACGAAGTCAACAGCATCCGCTACTCAAAGCACTTCATCCCCAGCAGAAAATGGTCCATAGTCAACCATGCCCGCATCCCCATGATAAATTCAACAGCAGCTGTAACAGCAATTTGGTCCACGATGATCTCGCATTCCAGCAAATGGATCCCGCACCAGCAAACGGATCCCGCAATCAGCAAATGGGTCCCGCACCAGCAAACGGATCCCGCACCAGCAAACGGATCCCGCAATCAGCAAACGGATCTCGCATTCCAGCAAATGGATCCCTCTACCAGCAAACGGATCCCGCACCAGCAAACGGATCCCGCAATCAGCAAACAGATCCCGCAATCAGCAAACGGATCCTGCAATCAGCAAACGGACCCCGTACCAGCAAACAGATCCCGCACCAGCAAACGGATCTCGCAATCAGCAAACAGATCCTTCACCAGCAAACGGATCCCGCACCAGCAAACGGATCCCGCATCAGCAAACGGACCCCGCATCAGCAAACGGATCACGCTTCAGCAAGACGGATCCCGCCATATCCTTTCTATATCAATAAAGTCGCTCACACAGGGAGCGCACCCTGTAAGGATCCCGTCCTCGGTGGGGGGGGGGGAAGAGCGAGCGTTCGCACGAGGACAAAATGCCAAACACGGGAACCGGTCAAATTTAACGGATTCGTCACATTTTGTTAATTTTAAACCCAACAAAATGACAAAGGTTTGAGTTCAAAGGTTCGGAGGTCAGGTTACAACTTGGGAGGAGTTTTTACATCCTCTCAAGTTGCCTCGGACAAAGCCGAGTCTCCCTAAGTTAGTTAAAATGTGCATATGTGTGTGTGTGTATTTAACGGAAAGATTCTGTCATTGATTTTATTTGAGAAAACTTGACTGAAAAGGGGGCTTTGAGTGATAAGATAAAGGTCAGAGGGAAAAACAGGCAATTTTGCCCTCCTACCTAAAGTAGCCGTACGGCTGGAGGAGGCGATCCTGGGGTTTTACAGTTTGCTCATGAACAGTCTAGTTCAGAACAGAAACAGGGCATTCTGCCTGAAGCTGGACAGACTGTTTGTAATCCCAGCTTGCAAGAAATCATTTTACAAGTTTTATAACATCATTCCTATGCTAAATGATCATCACTTTGTTCCCCAAAACAAGTATTTGGGTGTGATCATGAGCAATCATAGGAGAAAATCTAGAAAGTTGATGAATGTCCCCTTTGGACCAAAGTTGGTCATTTGGTGAATAAAGATTGGAACTTTATCACCAAGATGACATTTTATGACTTAAAATCCTTCCAAGAGTCAAAATAACACATAAATATTGAATCTTTATGACCCAAAAGTGGGATTTTGAGGCTAAACCAAAGAGGAAAGTGATGAACACTAAGGTTTCATCATCCTCATGATTATCATGGCCAAACAAACATACCATTTACATGAATAAGGAATATAAATGACAATCAACAAGTCTACGAGTGTCTAGGTTTAGAACCTCTTCCATACAAGGTATGGAGGGCACCTTGGAGCTTCTCATAGCTTGGACAAGATAGTAATGTAATAGATAGATATATATAGTGCTTGATAATGGACAAGTCTTGCAAGAAACAAAAGGTGCTTGAAATGGACAAGTCTTTGCATGAATGAATAGTAAATACATATATAACCAAGATATGAGAAAGAAAATAGGAGTAAGATGAAGAGAAAGGAGGGGGGGAGGTGGCTTTACCTATGATGGTTAAGGCCAATCTTCCTTTCTTCTCTCCCTTTTTGTAGGTGATCACTCTCACTCTTACTCTGTGGCAATTCCAGCAGAGTGACCTCTCTAATGTGTATTTCTCCCCCCCTGAAATGATCAGCAAGGGGTTCTATTTATAGGGACTGAGGGCGCCCAAACCACCCGTACGGCTAGGCCCCTCTAGTTCCCAAATCATCCGTACGGCTCAGCCTGGCGAGCTTCTGGATTTTTCCAATTTTATACCAGAGTAGTCCTGGAATTTATAGTTT
Source organism: Campanula takesimana (assembly GCA_026119855.1). NCBI lineage: Eukaryota > Viridiplantae > Streptophyta > Magnoliopsida > Asterales > Campanulaceae > Campanula > Campanula takesimana. The sequence goes on along the minus strand of JAOWBW010001511.1, from coordinate 350,547 downwards.
ATCCTAGGGAGGTCCTGGCCTATCAGCTTATCCCTAAAACGGTGCTAAGGCTACCTCTAAGATAGGTCGGTTTCAGATTGGGGTACTTACAGAGCCTCTCGGCAACGCCGTTTCGAAGGAGCGGGGTTGTCGATAAAAATAAGCATCCCAATCTGACGGGACGACGGCTTTCACCAATTTTGGTTGCATGGCTGGTCCTAGTGGTGTAGGATTCCTACGTATCCCGTTCGCGGGGAATCAAGCCTAACGTAGTTTGGGGTGAGAGATTTAAGGCTACTCAAACCTATAGACGACCGTCGAGGTCGGGTGGGAAACTCGGGCATGACACTCATTCGGTCAGAGGCGAAGGTTCGGGCATGACACCAAGGGGTCAGAGGCTAAGGCATTTGGGCATGACACCAAGGGGTTAGAGGCTAAGGCATTTGGGCATGACACCAAGGGGTCAGAGGCGAGGCATTTGGGCATGACACCAAGGGGTCAGAGGATAAGGCATTTGGGCATGACACCAAGGGGTCAGAGGCTAAGGCATTTGGGCATGACACCAAGGGGTCAGAGGCTAAGGAATTTGGGCATGACACCAAGGGGTCAGAGGCGAGACATGGTCAACTTGGCTCTATGGGAGAGGGTTGACTTGCTGGGGATATGGTCAACTTGACTCACACGGGACAGATTTTTACTTGGCTTATGTCGGGGACGGCCTATGGTGACTATTCCAAGTCATAGTTAATGGGCTTACGTCGGGGACGGCCAATTTGGGACATTTAACTGGGCTTACGTCAGGGACGACCAATTTTTCTCAAACATTTAACTGGGCTTACGTCAGGGACATCCAATTTTTGGTCACTTAACATGGGCTTACGTTAGGGACGGCCAATTTTTCTCAAACATTTAACTGGGCTTACGTCAGGGACGGCCAATGATGACTTTTTAACTGGGCTTACGTCAGGGACGGTCAATTTTTTCACACAAACAACTTAGCTGGGCTTACGTCAAGGACGGCCAATTTTGGACATTTAACTGGGCTTACGTCAGGGACGGCCAAATTTTGTCTCAGAGGGTCGCTCGGGGGACCTAAATTTTATCTCAAAATGGGTCACTCGGAGGACCTATACTTTTCTCAAAATGGTCACTCGGGGGACCTAAACTTTTCTCAAGATGGGTCACTCGGGGGACCTAAATGTTCTCAGAATGGGTCACTCGGGGGACCTAGACTTGTCTCAAAATGGGGTCGCTCGGGGGACCTACATGTCTTCAGAAGGGGCTTGACTCTTACTTGGTCAATCTGGTCAACATGGGCTTACGTCTAGGACGGCCATAATTTATTTCACAAAGCTGGGCTTACGTTGCTAGGACTACCGGATTTTTGATTTCACAAAGCTGGGCTTACGTCGCTAGGACTGCCGAAGCAAAAGCTCACAAAACTCACCCTCAAATGCCCAATGCAATTTGAAAGGGGAAAAACATTATTCTCACAAAATATACCCTCAAATGCCCAATGCAATTTGGAAGGGGACAACAAACACACATTTTTTTCCTTTTAAAATACACCCTCAACCGCCCAATGCGAATTGAAAGGGGACAAGCAAACACATTTTTTTTCCAAAATATTCATTCCTCAAGCAAATCTTTTAACGAAGCATGTCAGTCAAATTTTTGATTTAATTTAACCACGAGGTTTATTATGCATAAAGTCCTTGGGAGTTTCATCCATTCTTTAGGAGTGGTCGGGAGTAGAGGACCCTTTCGTCGTTGATGTTGGGGTAGCCCCATGTCCTTGCAATCGTCAATGCCGGGGTAGCCCCATGTCCTTGTCGTCATTGGGGGAGCTCCATGCCCTTGCGGAGGTATCCCCATGTCCGTGCCGTCGTTGATGTGGGGATAGCCCCATGTCCTCGCGGGGGTAGCCACAATGTCATCTTTTGACCTTTGGCGTTGGCGTAGACCCAATGTAACCTTTGAAGTGGGGTTAGGAACCCATCCCTTTTTCATGACGCACCCTTTCTTTGCCTAGGATGCCCTTGCGGGTTTTCAACCTAGCGGGCATCTCTTTTGCGTCTTTTATGGCACACCCTGTTTTTTGCCTAGGCCGCCTTTACGGGTTTTCAACCTAGCGGGCCACTTTTTTGGTGCCTTTCTTTTCCACTTTTTTTATGAGTGATCCAGCCGACTCGATAGAACGGGGACTTAAGGTATATTTTGGAGGAAACATGCAAGGGCAGTTTATTTGGGAGAGAGTCCCTTTATGTTGGTGAGCTATTTGAGCAATTTATCATGAAATGGAAGGAAGCCCTTACTTGACAGAGTACAAGTGTTTAGCTCTTTCTTAAGATATAGAGAAGAAGACTTGTCGAGACATTTTGAAATTTATCTTGGTTAAAATTATCAAAATGATTGCTTGGATGGACCATGTTCATCATTAAGTCAAGATTATAACAAGCAATTAGCCTTAACATGTATAAATGTTGTGATCAATTAAGATTAAGATTCGATCAATGGCAAGATCGGGAAGAGAAGGTGTTTATGGGGAATTGTCCCTAAGAAGGTGTGTCTTGGGAAATCGGTCATTGATGGGACCGTGGGGGGGAGAGGCTTGGCTACTTTGGGAAAGCCATGGTTTGACCGTTCTTTCTCATGCTGTGACCGGACCCGAAGGTTGCCTACGTTCCCCTCAATGTGAGGAGCTCAGGTCGCCGTAGTTCGGCCTTGGGCCGTCTTTTGCTGAAGTTGACTTTCTTTTGACGTTGTCTCGGAGGATGTTGTTGTTCTTTGGATATAGATCCATCACTTTGTGGTGAACTCCTTGGAATGGACCTTTTGGGGGTGAACCCTCTTTGGTGAACTTTTCCTTTGCATATATTCATTTCCTTTTTCCTCTTTTCACTTTTTTTTTTTTTTTTTTTTTTTGAGATTGGAAACATTAGCCCCATCTTGCAATCTCGGGCATTGGCTCCTTTGTAGCCCCTTGGTGGAATGCTTGTCATTTTCGGCTTTGACTTTGAAGATCCGGGAAGTCCTTTGCTTGTTCGTGCACGTGCGATCACGGTTGAGTCTCGGTGTTTGAGCAACAACATCCTCGCCTTTTCACTTTTTGGGACGCCTTTGACGCGCATCAGGAGTTTGTCTCGGGAAGGTATATCGGGTTGTGTATCGGAAATGTGTATCAGGTAAGTGTATGAGGGAAGTCTTGCCATTAATGGTTTCTTCATGTCAATTGATCACAACATTTATTCACATCAAGATTAATTGTTTCCATTTAGCATTTTTCAGTTGTGTTTAGGTCCATTCGTCCTTAATGAGTCGTCATTGACTAGTATGCTTAGAAGTCAATTCATCATTTTAGGGATGTAGCAATCAATTGGTAATAACAAGCAAGACAATTTCAAGAGTAAATGTGTATTGCAAATAATGTCTCAAGTCTAGGGAGAAGAGAATGAAAATGACTCTTTTATATAGATGACTTTGTACAAACATGTCCGAGTACGGACCTTTGTAAAAACAAAAAGACACAGTCCGGGACGGACTTTTGGTGAAAGTCTAGACCCTACGAGGTTGAAAGACTCAATTTTTTTTTTTTTTTTTTTTTTTTAGGGACGGGCTCCTATGAGGTGCGGTGGTCCATTTCCTTCTTTGACTGTTGGAGGGGTTGTCGGCGGCATATTCTATGTCTTCCACGGGGAACTCGGGTTCCGTGTCATCAGGAAAGATGTCGCGAGGTCTCCACTTGGCTCGGCGTTGTGATTGCCGGATCTGTCTTTGGCCATTTCTTTTCGATGACCTCCTTTCGAGGTGCATGTTCTCGTGCATGTCATTCAGCGAGGTTACGGATCTCCATTTGATGTAGCCTCCTTTGGGATTTTGGAGCTTTGGCCCTCTCTCGTGGACGATGATCCAGTTCGTGTTGACCTCCTTGTTCACATGGGCGCCAATTCGGATGTGGGCTCCTTGGTCGACGTTTCAGACGGGCAAAACCACAAAGGACTTTAGCATTTTAAACCTCAAGGTGAAATTATAACCATGGTTCAAGAGAGACGCTTCATTAGCGGATTAGCCTTTTAGGAAAACTTGATCTTTTATTTTAAGAAAATTGGATCTCCATTTTCTTCTTGGAAAAACATACTTTTGTTTTGGGTGGAAGACTCACACACTACATTTTTTTTTTTTTTTTTAGGATCGACCGGCCGAAGCTGCCTACATTCCCCTTACCACGAGGGAGGGGGTCCCACGTGATGAGAGGCTCAGGTCACCGTAGTTCGAATGGATTTAGAATTCTAAAACAAACATGACTGACTTGTCGGAGGATAACGGGGATCCATCTATCCAAGGACTAAAACCGACTTCCTAGGAAACTATGCCTAGGGACTTCACGGGAACTCTGGGATCCATCCGAAGATCGACAGGTGTCTCGGAGGTCTTCCAAAGGCTTCACGAGGGGACCTAGGAGACAACGGCCTAGGGTTTCAGCAACGGGGACCTAGGAGACAATGGCCTAGGGTTTTGACGGAAATCTCAACAATGGGGACCTAGGAGGCAACGGCCTAGGGTTTCAGCAATGGGGACCTAGGAGACAACGGCCTAGGGTTTGACGGAAATCTTAACAATGGGGACCTAGGAGGCAACGGCCTAGGATTTCAGCAACGGGGACCTAGGAGACAACGGCCTAGGGTTTTAACGGAATCTCAACAATGGGGACCTAGGAGGCAACGGCCTAGGGTTTCAACAACGGGGACCTAGGAGACAACGGCCTAGGGTTTTAACGGAATCTCAACAATGGGGACCTAGGAGGCAACGGCCTAGGGTTTCAACAACGGGGACCTAGGAGACAATGGCCTAGGGTTTGACGGAAATCTCAACAATGGAGACCTAGGAGGCAACGGCCTAGGGTTTCAGCAATGGGACCTAGGACACAACTGCCTAGGGTTTTGACGGAAATCTTAACATGGGGACCTAGGGGCAACGGCCTAGGATTTCAGCAACGGGGACCTAGGAGACAACGGCCCTAGGGTTTTAACGGAATCTCAACAATGGGGACCTAGGAGGCAACGGCCTAGGGTTTTAACAACGGGGACCTAGGAGACAACGGCCTAGGGTTTTGACAGAAATCTCAACAATGGAGACCTAGGAGGCAACGGCCTAGGGTTTCAACAACGGGGACCTAGGAGACAATGGCCTAGGTTTTGACAGAATCTCAACAATGGGGACCCAGGAGGCAACGGCCTAGGGTTTCAGCAATGGGGACCTAGGAGACAACGGCCTAGGTTTTGACAGAAATCTTAACAATGGGGACCTAGGAGGCAACGGCCTAGGATTTCAGCAACGGGACCTAGGAGACAATGGCCTAGGGTTTTAACGGAATCTCAACAATGGGGACCTAGGAGGCAACGGCCTAGGGTTTTAACAACGGGGATCTAGGAGACAACGGCCTAGGGTTTTGACAGAAATCTCAACAATGGAGACCTAGGAGGCAACGGCCTAGGGTTTCAACAACGGGGACCTAGGAGACAATGGCCTAGGGTTTTGACAGAATCTCAACAATGGGACCCAGGAGGCAACGGCCTAGGGTTTCAATAACGGGGATCACGACGGGAGTTTCGGAGGATAACGGGATCCGTCCGAAGACTTAACAAAATCACTTAAAGGAAGTCTCGGAGGATAACGGGAATCCGTCCAAAGACTTAACAAAATCACTTAACGGAAGTCTTGGAGGATAACGGGGATCCGTCCAAGACTTTACGAAATCACTTGATGGAAGTCTTGGAGGATAACGGGGATCCGTCCAAAGACTTTAACGAAATCACTTGATGGAAGTCTTGGAGGATAACGGGGATCCGTCCAAAGACTTAACAAACCACTTAATGAAATCTGGAGGATATGGGGATCCGTCCAAAGACTTAACGAAATCACTTTAACGGAAGTCTTGGAGGATAACGGAATCCGTCCAAAGACTTAACAAAATCACTTAACGGAAGTCTTGGAGGATAACGGGGATCCGTCCAAAGACTTTACAAAATCACTCAATGGAAGCCTGGAGGATAACGGGGATCCGTCCAAAGACTTAACAAGATGACGCTTGTAATGCAAGAATGCGATGCATCAAAGACAAGAAGCACAAATGGAACAAACTCATGCAATGCGCAATTATTTATTCATCCAAGTTTACTTAAAAAGCAATTTTATTCCTAAATGGTTGAAAATATTTCTCTTCTTTTTCGCAACTACTCTAATTCCTAGATCAGTGGAGGCCATCACTACGCCTATAGACCCTCGTTTTTCACCTGTATTGCACGCTCCCAAGGACGGACTATCCCGGGCGAGGTCCTATAGGGCACGCGGCTTCCACCAATCAAAAGAAATGAACCTAGGGTCTAGTGCATCGCAAGGTTCCCAATACGCGGGTCATCCTAATCATGGTTAAGCCCCAGTCGGGATCGAGACTTTTCTCTGAAGGCTACACCGAAGGCTGCACCGACATTCCGACATGGCCTCATTTTGAATAAGGCGTCTCGATCCTTGACCATGGGCTTATAGATGATTAAAATAACTCGTTCATTAGGTCTTAACGACACGGTGTCACCCTATCCTTAGTACATGGCCCTTGCTAATTGCAGTCGTCACTAACACACGAGTTGGAGGCTGGTTAGGCCACGCTTTCATTACATCAAGGAGTCACAACTCGGGCATTAATTTGGCCACAATTAGCTTTGAGCACGTATCAAGGATGTGATGACGTGAACTAGACCAAAAACCAACCATAGTCACGGTATTTTGTGTGTCACGGACAAGTGTGGTTGACTCGGTCGGAAGGGAAGGTGGGATTGACCCGTGCGCGCATCGAAGGAACAAGAGCGCCCAACGAGCTGCATCGTGGCATCCACCCCGGGTTTAAAGGGTATTTGGAACGTGCACGGTCAAGTGCGCGTAGTGTGAAGTCATTCTATGCTCCTTTTTTGAGTAAAAAGAGAGATTTTCAATTCGTTTTTCGATATCATGAGCATGGCATAAGCAAGATATGAACAAGTATGAACAAGCATGAATTGAGCAATCTATACACAACAAATCAAATAATATAAGCAAACAAAGACCAAAACTTGTACATGTACCAAGTTGTGCACAAGAAAGAATTTTGAATCAAACTTTTGTAAAAGAAATATTTTACATTGAAACCCTTTTATACAAAAAAAATTTGTGCACAACGAGGAGACTCAAGAAAACCCTTAAAAAAAAAGGGTTATGCACGACGAGGTTTTGAAAACCATTTTATTGACAAAAGATCATGCATAACCAAGTTTTATTACCTTTTAAAACCAAGTTTTGGCCAAAAGAATGAAGGTAATGTGCACAAGTAAGACTGTAAATTTGGAACCTGGACAAGCAGAAGCAGAGGGGGCACCCAGAATGTTGCAGCCCTGCACCAAACTGTTAATTGGCAACATTCTGGTCCCTACCCAAAGTAGCCGTATGGCTAAAGAAAGAGGGTGAAGATTTTTCTCAGTTTCTCCAACTTCTGATCATCAAGCCCCAGCTTATTGTGTTTCTAGAACGTAGGTACTCAAAACAGTTCAAACAGAAACAGCAAACACACACAAATATGCAAGAAGTCAACTAACGTGAACGGGAGTTTGAACCACACAAGAATGCCCCCGAACCTTCTAGAAAGAAGTCCGAAAGCACTCTACTCCCCAGCGGAGTCGCCACTGTAAGGATCCCGTCCTCGGGGGGGGGGGGGAACGAGTGAGCGTTCGCACGAGGACAAAATGCCAAACACGGGAACCGGTCAAATTTAACGGAGTCGCCACTTTTTGTTAATTTTAAACCCAACAAAATGACAAAGGTTTGAGTTCAAAGGTTCGGAGGTCAGGTTACAACTTGGGAGGAGTTTTTACGTCCTTTCAAGTTGCCTCGGACAAAGCCGAGTCTCCCTAAGTTAGTTAAAATGTGCATATGTGTGTGTGTGTATTTAACGGAAAGATTCTGTCATTGATTTTATTTGAGAAAACTTGACTGAAAAGGGGGCTTTGAGTGATAAGATAAAGGTCAGAGGGCAAAACAGGCAATTTTGCCCTCCTACCTAAAGTAGCCGTACGGCTGGAGGAGGCGATCCTGGGGTTTTACAGTTTTCCATGAACAGTCTAGTTCAGAACAGAAACAGGGCATTCTGCCTGAAGCTGGACAGACTGTTTGTAATCCCAGCTTGCAAGAAATCATTTACAAGTTTTATAACATCATTCCTATGCTAAATGATCATCACTTTGTTCCCCAAAACAAGTATTTGGGTGTGATCATGAGCAATCATAGGAGAAAATCAAGAAAGTTTGATGAATGTCCCCTTTGGACCAAAGTTGGTCATTTGGTGAATAAAGATTGGAACTTTATCACCAAGATGACATTTTATGACTTAAAATCCTTCCAAGAGTCAAAAATAACACATAAATATTGAATCTTTATGACCCAAAAGTGGGATTTTGAGGCTAAACCAAAGAGGAAAGTGATGAACACTAAGGTTTCATCATCCTCATGATTATCATGGCCAAACAAACATACCATTTACATGAATAAGGAATATAAATGACATCAACAAGTCTATGAGTGTCTAGGTTTAGAACCTCTTCCATACAAGGTATGGAGGCACCTGGAGCTTCTCATAGCTTGGACAAGATAGTAATGTAATAGATAGATATATATAGTGCTTGATAATGGACAAGTCTTGCAAGAACAAAAGGTGCTTGAAATGGACAAATCTTTGCATGAATGAATAGTAAATACATGTATAACCAAGATATGAGAAAGAAAATAGGAGTAAGATGAAGAGAAAGGAGGGGGAGGTGGCTTTACCTATGATGGTTAAGGCCAATCTTCCTTTCTTCTCTCCCTTTTTGTAGGTGATCACTCTCACTCTTACTCTGTGGCAATTCCAGCAGAGTGACCTCTCTAATGTGTATTTCCCCCCCCTGAAATGATCAGCAAGGGGTTCTATTTATAGGGACTGAGGGTGCCCAAACCAGCCGTACGGCTAAGCCCCTCTAGTTCCCAAATCATCCGTACGGCTCAGCCTGGCGAGCTTCTGGATTTTTCCAATTTTATACCAGAGTAGTCCTGGAATTTATAGTTTATCCTAGGGAGGTCCTGGCCTATCAGCTTATCCCTGAAACGGTGCTAAGGCTACCTCTAAGATAGGTCGGTTTCAGATTGGGGTACTTACACACCCCCATCTTTCACAATTTCAAAATTCCCCTCTTTCTTTAAATTGCGGCCGTGGTGGGCCGCCTCAAGCCACCACACCTTTTTAAAATTTTGTGGTCGTGGTGGGCCGCCTCCACCACACCTTTTTAAAATTTTGTGGCCGTGGTGGGCCGCCTCAAGCCATCACACCTTTTTTTAAAAAAAAAATTGTGGCCGTGGTGGGCCGCCTCAAGCCACCACACCTTTTTAAAATTTTGTGGCCATGGTGGGCCGCCTTAAGCCATCACACATTTCTAAAATTTTGTGGCCGTGGTGGGCCGCCTCAAGCCATCACACCTTTTTAAAAAAAAAAATTGTGGCCGTGGTGGGCCGCCTCAAGCCACCACTCCTTCTTAAAAATTTGTGGCCGTGGTAGGCCGCCTCAAGCCACCACACCTTTTTAAAATTATGTGGCCGTGGTAGGCCGCCTCAAGCCACCACACCTTTTTAAAATTTTGTGGCCGTGGTGGGCCGCCTCAAGCCACCACACCTTTTTTTAAAAAAAATTGTGGCCGTGGTGGGCCGCCTCAAGCCACCACACCCCTATCCATCGCAAATTTAAAATTCATGTTTTATTGAGTCTTTGCTTTTTCTTGTCGATGTCCTCGGAGGTTGTCTTTCTTTCGTCGACGCGTTTTGCTTCGTAATCCACGTCACCGAGGGGCTCTGTAGACACCCCGCCTTGGACCTCTCATGTCCCGATTGCATACACATTCTTTGTCTTCCACTTTCTGTTAAGCTTTGTTACTTTTTGTTAACTTTTGTTACTTTCCGTTAAGTTCCCGACTTACTCCGTTAGTCTTGGATTTGACTAAGTGACGAAGTCAACCTTGAGTCTTTGTTTCATTTATTTTCATTGACTTTCGTGATGTTCGTTAAGTTTTTGGACTAATTCCGTTAGTTTTGGGGCTTAACTGCATAACAGGGTTAACATTTGGGCTAAAATATGAATTTTCTGAAGCTGGGATGCGTACGCCTTTGCCCTCCTTTTTGGGAGGCGTGCTCCTCCCATAGGGGGGTGGGAAGCGTGCGCTTCCCGCTTCCAGAATCTCAGATTTGGCCAAATTTCCCTCCTTTTCTGATTTGTAACCCCCAAGGCCATTATGCCTTGGATTGATCCGGGGAAGAGCCATCTTTGTGACCAAAAACACTTCCCTAACACCTATAAATACCTCTTCATTCCACCATGGAAATGGAGGAAGTACCAACCCAAGACGGTCCACCCCAATCATGCTCACTACAAATATTGTGGCTACCACCAATATAGTGGCCACACCACCGAGGATTGCTTCGTTCTCCGCAATGTCATTCAAGATCTAATAGACAAGAAAGAATTTGTAGTGACTAATGGCGAACATGTCAATGTAATAGAGATAGGAGAACTCGAGGGGACCACCCACTCAATCCCAATTGTGAATGGGGGCCCCTATGTTATGAATAAACTTGACAATTCTTGTTATGTTGTAACTTACGATGAGGTAATGAGGGAAGTACTAGAGAATAGGAAAAAGAAGCAAGATGGGAACGTCAACATGCTAACTCAATCCGTTCGAGTCATAGCAAGCAACCCTTCCACTTCCGCACCAAGCTCCTCTTCTCAAAGGCCGCAAGCTCGCGACACTCCCGAAGATCCTCTACTTGTTCAACTCAAGAAAACTCAAGCCAACATCTCTATTTTGGGACCTCATTGCATCCTCAAAGAAACACCGAGATCTTGTCATCCGCAATCTCGATGATACATCAATTTCTCCTGATACTACTCCCGAGGACCTCACGGCAATGATCGGTCACATTCATTTCGGCAACGTCATCACCTTTGCCGATATGGACCTTCCACCATTTGGTTCCGACCACAACGAGGCTATTTACCTCAAGGTACGAGCAAGGGGGAGGCCCATCTCAAGAGTCTTAGTGGACGGTGGTTCCGCACTCAACCTCATGCCTAGCAGAATCATGGGCATACTGGGGCTTAAGGATTCCGATTTAAAGCCTTCTACTCAAGTAATCCGAGGTTATGATAGCACCGCCCGTACAGTCATGGGCATGATCGAAATAGACATCGAGTTTGGGAGTATGGTCATGTCCGTTCCATTCCAAGTGCTTGACATCCCGGCCTCATTCAACTTGCTTTTGGGTCGACCATGGATTCACAGTTCTAATGCCTGTTGGGTTTCGTAGTAACATGCACAGCGGAATTTAGCATTTAAAATTTTGAAACCCAAAGCCCATAGATCCGTTCATATGATTAAATCAAATACAATAACATGAATATAGAATAAAACTAACCCTTGATGGCTATTAAATTTTCTCTTGGTCTTTGGTGGAGATTTGAAGACTTGATCACGATCACAAAGCTTGAACACGAACTTTGAAGATGATGATTTTCACCCTCTACCGGTATCCACACCTCGAACGAATATCAAAGGAGCTTCTTTGATCTTGGTTGCTAGACCAATATTATGAAACACACTTTCACAATATAATAAATAACTATATGGAATTTGTTTGTGAATTATTTTGTTCCTCAATCAATGATATCTTAGAACAAAATAAAATCCCTCTCAAACTCTTTGAGACTCACAAAAGCACTTGTCAATATGGTCTGGCCGAATTGATGTTTTTATACACAATTAAGACCTATTCCAAATAGGTAACTTGTGCCAAAAAACCATTCCTAATCGAATTAGGAATTTTCCAATCGGCATACCGGGCGCCCGCCTGGTCCTACCCAGGCGCCCGCTTGTTTGGGCAGAAAGTCCAATTCTTTTTCCGGCTTGTTCAGGCGCCCGCCTGGTGCAACCCAAGCGCCCGCTTGGTTGACCAGGAGGCCCAGAACTTTCCAGAAATTCCTTGGAAGTCCTCCGACCCTAAATGCCAATATAGTCCTTTTATTTAAGATTCGTTCTATTTTGTGTGACCCTCTAGGATTATACTAAGTTGGCAATGGGCTCAAACATGATCCCATAAGATATGATTAGGTTCTAGAAAACCGTCATACCTACCCAAATAGTATAACTAGATACAAGTTCGCATTCCTTTAGAATATGTCACAATCCCTTTGTCCACGATGTCATTGAACACAAGTCATGGTCAAAGAGTCAACTTGTTTTGTTCAATACTTTCTCGATTCCGAATATGTTGATATCCAAATGACATGATCCAATCAATTCATTGAGTCGGCCGAACATTTCATCAACATCATTCCTACGAGAGGCCCAAGCTTGACATCTCTCCGTGGAGGGACAAATCCATTTAGCTTATTATTCTTCCCAACGGGAATCCGATTATGCAATCATACCCTTTATAACTACCGTGTTAAGGTAGCGTTTGAATATGTCAAACACAATGTTCATCAAGTGGAGACTATAATAACTTCATGTCTAAGGATTCAAATGACATAACTAATATGAGATATATGTACGACATAGACCATGACATAAATCTCATACAGCGGGTCATGTCCAGTACCTTGTTCCAAACAAGTACCCATAAATCTAAACATGATCATCCCATGACCATTTAGCCTTTATACTAGTGCTTAACAAGTACTAGGGACGGGGATTATTATAAGTAAACATGAACAACAATAATAATCAAAACATCTCTTTATTGATATGAAATAAATGATAACAATTACAACGTTTATTAAACGTGCCTAGGGCACCACTACCAACAATGCCGTCCCGTCAACTCTCCATCAATGTGTCAAGATCCGAAATGGTGATGAAATAGTGACCGTCATGGCCGAAAACGTCACTATACACAGAAAAGGTGAGCCCGTCCACCAAGTCCAGCATGGTTTACCAGACTCCACTCTCTCCGGCGTCTCAATCAACGCCATTGACAAAGAAGGGGGAAACGGATCATGGACCCCCAGCAATCACAAAGTCCTCCGCATGATGAGGAATATGGACTACTTCCCTGGTTTAGGCCTAGGGAAATATCAACAAGGAATCCTACATCCTGTGCAAGTCCCATTTGTCAAGAACACATTCGGTTTGGGGTACGAGCCTTCAGGAGAGGACTTGAAACAAGAGCAAGCGATCAAGAATGAAAAGGCCCAAGCTCGTAAAGAAGGCCGTCGTTATGAGGTCCCTAATCTAGGGCCTTACCGCAAGACGTTGAATGGCTATTTTTGTCCGCCAAGGGGAAGACGTTCCATACATGATCTTTCCCGAGCCGTGGGTTAACAATAAGGGTGTCAAAAAGCCCGGTCTCGAAATCTTCTCGATTGTGAGATCCAGAAATCCGAAAGGGAACCAACTCCCATGTCGCCCCGTGAATGGTGGGGAAGGAAGGTGACTATAGAGTCCGAGACAGAAATCATCGTGGGGGAAGAACTGACAGATTTAGCCTCTATATTCGAAGAGCTTGCCATAATGAATGAATGCCAAGTCAACGCCATCCACGACACCGTCATCATGAATGAGACTATCAGTGAGATCCCGCCAAGCTCAAGCCGATCAAACAATTGGTATTCTACGAAAGGGCCCGTGGTATCTGAAGAATTCTTAGTCCAAGAAATGGGTTGGATACTCCGCACAGCAACAAAGGAAGAGCAGCTCACACTTACTTTCGAGTCCGAGAGTGTCTCTAATACCCTCACCCAAGAGGATTTGGAGGCCATAGCCGAGTGTGTGTTTCCTTTATTTGCTAATGAAAAATTTGATATTTCTGAGTACCCTGAGATTGCAAACATCATAATGATGAATTAATTAATAATGAACTTAATGAACAAGTTAATAATGATTCAAATTATGATGAAATAGACCACGAAAACACAACATACTTAAATGAACTTGCTCAAGAAGTCCGTAGTCGTGGTGAAAATGGTCCAGAGGCTGACGAAGAATTGCATGTATTAATCTGGGTACCGAAGAAGAGCCAACAGAAACTAAGATCGGAAGCTTCTTCAAGGGGGATGACAGAGACAGATTGACTGCATTACTACGGGAGTTCATGGATGTGTTCGCATGGTCATACAAAGATATGCCGGGTTTAGACAGAAAGGTAGCGGTGTTGGTGTTGGTGCCCTAGGCACGTTTTTTGAACGTTGTAAGTTATCATGATAATAAAGAGATAATAGGATTATTATTATGGCTCGTGTTTGCTTATAATAATCTCCGTCCCTAGAGCTTCTTAAGCACTAGTATAAAGGCTAAATGATCATGGGATGATCATGTGAGATTTTATGGGTACTTGTTTGGAACAGGTACTGGACATGACCCGCGTATTAGATTTATTGTCATGGTCGATGTCATATATAAATCTCATATTAGTTATGTCATTTGAATCCTTAGACATGAAGTTATTATAGTCTTCCACTTGATGAACATTATGTTTGACATATTCAAACGCTGCCTTAACACGGTAGTTATAAAGGGTATGATTGGCATGATTGGATTCACGTAGGGAAGAATAATAAGCCAAATGATTTGTCCCTCTTCGGAGAGATGTCAAGCTTGGGCCCTCGAAGGAATGATGTTGGTGAAATGTTTGGCCAAACTCAAATGGATTGATTGGATCAATATCATTTGGATTATCAACATATTCGTAATCGAGAAAGTATTGAACAATACAAGTTTGACTTGTTGACCATGACTTGTGTTCAATGACATCGTGGACAAAGGGATTGTGACATGTCTAAAAGGAATGCGAACTTGTATCTAGTTATACTATTTGGGTAGGTATGACGGTTTGCTAGAACCTAATCATATCTTATGGTTTCATGTTTGAACCCATTGCCAACTTAGTGTAATCCTAGAGGGTCATACACAATAGAACGAATCGTAAAGGACTAAATGGGAATTATGGAAAAATATCAGTGTTTGGCTCTGGCACGGTCGTGCGCCTTAAAATGGCACGGTCGTGCCATAAATCCAAACCAAGGCAAACCTGTCGACATGATTGGCACGACCGTGACAAATTACCAAGCACGACCGTGCCGAAAATGGGCGGCTGGGGAATTCGCGCGGACTAGATGGCACGACCGTGCCAGATTGTAGGGCACGACCGTGCCAGTCAAGTCGGCCAGAATTCCTTGTTGCCTAATTTGGTGACGGGATTTAGGTTTCCTAAGTCCTTAATGGTTAAGGATTAGGACCTATTTAAGGATCCTTTCAGCAGTCATTAGCACATGATTATGAGTGCCTCCATAAGGTTTTGAGAGGTTATTTTTCTTGTTCAAAGATCCAAAAGTGAAGAACAAGAATATTCATAATTCCATATAGTTCTTACAATTGTGAAAGCGTGTTTCATAATTTGGTCTAGCAACCAAGATCAAATGTTCTTGATATTCGTTTCGTGGTGTGGATACCGCTAGAGGGTGAAACTTATCATATTCATAAGTTCGTGATTCTTGCTTTGTTCGTGATCAATATTTCAAGCCTCCATCGAATTCAAGGTTGCAAAATCAAAGGCATCAAGGGTTAGTATTCTAGTATTCATTATGTTGTATTTGACTTAATCATATGAATGGATCTATGGGCTTTGGGTTTCATAAATTTTAAATTCTTAATTCCGCTGCGCATGTTACTACGAAACCCAACAAGCGGAGCACAGAATTCCGATCAGAGAAGATGCTAAGCCGGTAAAGCAGAAGCTCAGAAAGATCTAGCCAGAATGGTCTCTACAAGTCAAAGAAGATATTGAGAAGCTCCTCAGTGTGGGTTTCATCAAGTTTATCGAGTATCCGACATGGTTAGCCAACATCGAGACACTCAGAAAGGCAAACGGCAAGGTTCGAGTTTGCGTGGACTTCCGGGATTTGAACAAAGCTTCCCCAAAAGATGATTTTCCACTCCCTAATATCGACATGCTGGTCGACTCCACAGCTGCCTACGAGGTTCGCTCATTCATGGATGGGTTCGCTGGGTACAATCAGATTCTCATGGCCGAGGAAGATCAACATAAGACAGCCTTCACAACACCGTGGGGTACCTTTTGCTACACAGTCATGCCATTTGGGTTAAGAAATGCTGGGGCTTCCTACCAAAGAGCCGTGACAGACTTGTTCCACGATATGATTCACAAAGAAATCGAGGTCTATGTGGACGACATGATCATTCACTCCAAAGCGACCGATGGTCAACATTTAATCGATCTCCGCAAGTTCTTCGAAAGACTTCGTCAACACAAGATGAGGCTCAACCCTGCAAGTGCACGTTCGGGGTTATCCGAGGCAAAGTACTTGGTTATATGGTCACTGAAAGGGGAATTGAAGTAGATCCTTCCAAAATCAAGGCAATCATTGACATGCCTCCTCCAAAGACGCTGAAAGAGATCAAAGGTTTCATGGGCAGACTGCAATACATCAGTCGGTTTGTGCACCAACTCACTTCCATGTGCGAGCCAATCTTCAAGCTACTCAAGAAGAATGTGGCTTTAGAATGGACCGACGCGTGCCAAGAAGCCTTTGACCAGTGAAGCATTACTTGACGTGCCCTCCTGTTCTAGTTCCGCCGCACAAGGAGAAGCCTCTTTTGCTCTATCTCACTGTCAATAATGAAGCCCTAGGGGCTATGTTAGCACAAGAGCAACGAGAGTCCACAAAGGAGAATGCCATTTATTTTGTCAGTCGCCGATTCCAAGGAGGCGAAAAGAACTACTATGTCTTAAAGAAGTCATGTGCAGCATTGGTTTGGGTCACTCAAAAGCTCAAACACTATATGGAAGATTTTCCGATCAAGCTAGTAGCAAAGGTGGACCCGCTCCGCTACATCTTCGAGAAGCCTTTCATGTCCACAAGAATAGCCAAATGGTACTTCATGCTCGCCG
Source organism: Campanula takesimana (assembly GCA_026119855.1). Classification (NCBI taxonomy): domain Eukaryota; kingdom Viridiplantae; phylum Streptophyta; class Magnoliopsida; order Asterales; family Campanulaceae; genus Campanula; species Campanula takesimana. The sequence continues at coordinate 333,555 of JAOWBW010001511.1, read as the reverse complement.
GCTATGATATCACCTACGTCACACTAAAATCCGTTAGGGGGAAAGTGTTCAGTGACCAGCTTGCCGAATTCCCGTGTGACGAAGTGAAGGGGGAAGACGTACAGTTCCCCGATGAGCATTTAATTTGTACTGCAACCGAGGAAAATAAGTGGCAACTTTTTTTTGATGACGCCGCCAATAAGCACGGTTTTGGTATAGGAGTATTGCTTGTCGATCCAAAATACATCTACACTCCCATTGCCGTCCGTCTGGAATTCGAAGCTACCAACAACATTGCCGAGTACGAAGCATGCATAGCAGGGCTCGAAGCAGCTATCGAAAGAAACATCACGGAACTAGAAGTATTCGGCGACTCTTTACTCCTTATCAATCAACAATCGGGTAAATGGCGAATCCAAGACCCGACCCTCCAACAGTATGGTCAGCACCTTGAAGAATTGGTTGAACAATTCCAAGAGATCACTTTCAACTACCTGCCAAGGGATAAAAATTGTTTCGCCGATGCACTGGCCACTATAGCTTCATTAGTCGAAATGCCCAAAGAGAAAATGGTGAAGCCTTTCAAAATTGCCCAAAGGAACAGCCCGGCGTACTGCATGAGTATCGAGATCGACGAGGTTCAAACAAACTCTCCATGGTATTCGGATATCATGAATCTTCTCAAAGATGGCACTTATCCCGAGAATAGCAATAGGAAGTCTCAAGCGGCTCTGCAAAGGCTAGCCTCTCGGTACGTACTGATTGGGGACCGAGACTACAAAAGACACCACGACGGGATCAATCTCTTATGCGCCAATGAGACCGAAGCTCAAGAGATAATGTGTGAAGTGCACGAAGGAGAGTGTGGACCCCACATGAATGGGTTTATGCTGGTCAAAAAGATACTCCGCATTGGTTACTATTGGAGCACTATGGAACGAGACTGTATCGAGAAAGTCAAAAGGTGTGCCAAATGCCAATTCCATGCTAATCTGCAGCATGCTCCATCATCGGTAAAATCCATCCTGCCGGAAGCAATGGCAGTCATTCGTCCTGGTGGCCGTCGACTACTTCACAAAGTGGGTCGAAGCACAGCCTATCGGACCCTCAACGCCAAGAAAGTGGCCGAATTTGTAAAGATTAATATCATGTGCCGATACGGCGTGCCTCATGAAATCATTTCCGACAACGGCTCTCACTTTGAGAAGGAAATGGATGCACTTTTGGTAGAATACAAGATCACCAAGCATAAGTCATCTCCTTACCGTCCCCAAGCAAACGGCGTGGTTGAAGCAGCAAATAAGACCATCGAGACCATCGTCAAGAAAATGGCCTCAACAGGAAGGGATTGGCCCGAGAAGCTACCATTAGCATTATGGGGCTACCGCACATCAATACGGTCAGCAACAGGAGAAACTCCTTATGCGTTAGTCTATGGTTCTGAAGCCGTACTCCCAATCGAACTTGAAGTCCCATCTCTACGGTCCTACTCGAGAATCAAGTCAACGAGGTCGACTGGATGCAAAGTCGATATGAACAGCTAGCCTTACTCGACGAGAAAAGGCTAAGAGCACTCGAACGTACGAGGGCGTATCAGCAAAGGATGGCAAGAGCTTTCAACAAAAGGGTAAAGCCTCGAAACATCAATGTGGGAGATTTGGTCTTAAGACAACATCCTCCTAATGCCATGAATCCCCTGGGGAAATGGGGACCCCGATGGATCGGTCCGTACGTGGTCAAGAAGATACTAAGCGGCGGTGCAGTCCGGCTTGTGGATTTAGATGGTGACCAGCTGCCAAAGGAGGTCAACCTCGACAAGCTCAAGATGTTCTATGCTTAATAAACAAAGACCATAAAAAAAAACCGCTCGCTAGGTTGAAAACCCGCAAGGGCGGCCTAGGCAAAAATTAGAGCACGTGCAAAAAAGAAGCCCGCTAGATTGAAAACCCAAAGGGCGGTCTAGGCAAAAAACAGGGTGCACAACAAAAAAAAAAAAAAAAAATAAAAAAATAAAAAAAATGGTCTTTGTTTGTTTGAACTACGGAGACCTGAGCCTCCCAATTGGAGGAACGTAGGCAACCTTCGGGTGCGGTCTAAAACATATCAAAAATACCCAATTCACTTCAAATAACAAGATGCAATTTTTATTCATTCAATGAATCATTCAAACCATACAACGGATTTATTGAGCAACAAAAGACATCAAAACATTAAATCCTAAAACAAAGTGGTCTAATTGCAATCTCTTAGGGTACTAAGAAAAGTCCAATTTTCTCTTAGCCTTCAAAGAACCACCCGATCGTCTCTCAATCCTTTTCTTCTTGGATAACGGGGGGGGGGGGGGTACTAATACGCACCAAAACCTTCTGTGTTGCGGCACGTCTCCTAGCATAAAAGTCATCCAAAGGAGTACCGAAAGGGTTAGCAAGAATGTTACTCGAATCAGCAGCAGCCTCCCTATATCTCAAAGCGCTGCTAGGCTCAAAACCCTTTCCCAACAACTCGGCACGAAGCACATCGACCCAAGTGATGCCACAGTAAAGGGTGCCGAACAAATAATCCAAGTAGCTCTCGGGAAGGAATACACTCCCCCGATACAGAGGAGCAAAAGCCCAACGGTCGCGATCATCTCCCCAAGCCGACTGAAGATCACTCGAGAAGTTCGGACCCATATAAGCAACGGGACGAAGCATTCCGTCCCTCGGAAAAGGAATTATCTGTTGGCGACCAAACTGCCGCAGAACCCGCTCTGGCTGGTAAAATGAAGAATCTCTCAAGCCGGGTACAACCACGTGCTGAAAACCAGGAGTCCATTCCACAAAGGACGAAGACCCCAAGAAGGAGGGCACCACTCAATATCGACAGTTACCCGAGAGGCAAAGAATTCCTTCCAACCATCTTCAGATAAATCCCGGATCAACAGCTTCCTCCTATGAACAGCAAAGGGAGACAAATCACCATCCGGGGAATAAATCTTGAAGTGTTCTCGAGCCATATGGTCAAGAGCAGAGGGCTTCCCCGACACATCTTGCCCATCCTATGTAACTCATCAAGGCCGTGCAACGTCTCCCCTACAATAAGAGGGATTATACTAAATTGTTGCTCCTTGGCTTGCAAAATAATCTCAGCCAAATGCGCATCCGCAGTCCCGACGGGTGTAACAAACAGTACTTCACTGAAGAGACAAGCGGCCATGGCATTCCTTTTGAAAGATTGAACCACCGGGTCCTCCGAGTGTAAACTGAAGAACATCGGCAACTCAGTTATGTCAATCACAGTACCGTGCAACATCTTCCTCACGTCCTCAACAGGGAGATTCAGTGACTCAACCCAAGAGTCAATGGTACCATGGTGATATTTAGGGACGGCAATCTGACCGGCCAAAGGCATGCCAAGGATGGCCCCAAAATCATCAACAGTCGGCACCATTTCATTAGCTGAAAAATTAAAGGTATGGCTGTCGTAATCCCAGAAAGCCGCGGCAGCTCTCAACAAATCCCAATCCGGCTTCAACGTCCGCAAAGTGAAAAGAATTCGGAACCCGAAGTCTTTAATGAAGGCCTTCTTGGTATGGGTCTTGAAAGAATACACAAAAGTGCCCAAATCTTTTTCATACCCACTAACAACATTGGCATCAAGAGCAAAAGAATTGGGAGCCATGGAAAATGTTGATCACAAGCGAAGTTAAACAATAATATGATGTTTAAAAATGGCAGAAAGGAGCTGTGAGAATCAAGTGGTCGAACAGAAGATGATATTATAGCTGTTGGGGTTTCTTTTGGCCAGCAAATGTCAAGCCCGGAATTCCGCCTCCCAGACGCGCGCGCCACCCGCAAGCAGTCTGAAATGCGCGCACGTCCCAAGCCTACAGAGGAAAGCGCGCGCCTCCCAAGTCTGGATCACTTCAGAAAAGGCCTTGTCAGAGATCTCCAGCCTGAATCAAGACACAGCTCCTGTCCTCAGTTGGGCACACCTTCTTCTGGTCCGCCCTTAAGGCATGTCAAAGATTGAAAGTAGGATAGAAACTCCCACTCAAAAGTAGGTTGTCCTTCTCTAGATTCCGAACTCCCTAAGTTCTGTCACGGGTGCCATACCCTCCTCAAATGTCAATCTCAACATTTCATCCCCAACAGGAACATTTTTTCTGGTTGCGGTCAACTATGCCCGCACCCCACAATTCAAAAGTCAAGCGCAACGCCAAACAGCACACGGCTTCAAAGCAGCAATTCGTCAAAGGTTCACTAACGGCCTCATCAACGGATTTCACTAACGGATTCATCAACAAAGGTTCACTAACGGCCTCATCAACGGATTTCACTAACGGATTCGTCAACAAAGGTTCACTAACGGCCTCATCCACGGATTTCACTAACGGATTCGTCCTCTTCAAAGGTTCACTAACGGCCTCTTCAAAGGTTCACTAACGGCCTCGAAGGCTCACTAACGGCCTCATCAACGGATTTCACTAACGGATTCGTCCTCCTCAAAGGTTCACTAACGGCCTCGAAGGTTCACTAATGGACTCATTCAAAGGTTCACTAACGGCCTCCTCAAAGGTTCACTAACGGCCTCATCCACGGATTTTACTAACGGATTCGTCCTCTTCAAAGGTTCACTAACGGCCTCTTTAAAGGTTCACTAACGGCCTCGAAGGCTCACTAACGGCCTCATCAACGGATTTCACTAACGGATTCGTCAACAAAGGTTCATTAACGGCCTCGAAGGTTCACTAACGGCCTCATCAACGAATTTCACTAATGGATTCGTCAACAAAGGTTCACTAACGGCCTCGAAGGTTCACTAACGGCCTCATTCAAAGGTTCACTAACGGCCTCCTCAAAGGTTCACCAACGGCCTCCTCAAAGGTTCACTAACGGCCTCTTCAAAGGTTCACTAACGGCCTCGTCAAAGGTTCACTAACGGCCTCCTCCACGGATTTCACTAACGGATTCGTCCTCGAAGGTTCACTAACGGCCTCATTCAAAGGTTCACTAACGGCCTCCTCCACGGATTTCACTAACGGATTCGTCCTCAAAGGTTCACTAACGGCCTCTCCAAAGGTTCACTAACGGCCTCGTTCAAAAGGTTCACTAACGGCCTCATTCAAGATATTCAGCCGGCAGGTTCACCTAACGGATCATGCCGCCCCCTCTATCAACAAAAGACGCTCACACAGGGAGCGCACTCCTATCTCTAGCAATTTCAAATTCCTGCTTTCATCGAGTCTTTGCTTTTTTTTTTCTTGGTGATGTCCTCGGCGGGTGTTTTTAACTTTCGTCGACGCGTTTTGCTTTGCAATCCACGTCGCCGAGGGGCTCTGTAAACACCCCGCCTTGGACCGCTCACCCCTATTGCACATTTGATCTTGTGTTTCTCCCCATTTTAAGTGTTTCTCGTTAGTTTCTGTCACTTCCGTTAAGTTCCTGACTGACTTCGTTAAGTCCAGGGACTAAACTGAATAACAGGGCTGACTTTCTAGTCCATTCTGTCAAAATTGCCTTCTCTGAGCCAGGATTCTCTCCCTTGCTCAATTTACAGGATTTTGCCCGGGAAGAATTTCTTGGTGACTGAGTTTTGGCACCAAAAAACATCCCTCTTTCACCTATAAAAACCACCCTTTACCTCCATTTTTGAGGACCTTGGATCTTTTACTCTAAAATCTTACATTTTCAACAAATAAGCCAAATTTCTTACCTTCAAGGCATTTCCAAAGGCATTCATCAAGAAGTGTTTGAAGTCTCTCGAAGACTAGGTAAAAACCATTTCCTTCCTCTTCTCAACTTCATCTCTTTTCTCTTTCTTTTTGTTTTATCAAAGTGCAATCACCCAAATCATTTTGGGACATGACTCTAATGATCACCTCATCTCATTGAGGTTGGCTAAGGAGTTATCTCCTACATTCCAAACTCTATTTTAAAACCCCTTTTTACGATTTAAAGAAGAAGAAGAAGAAGAACGTTTATCATTCATGTAGATTTTGATCAAGCAAGACCAACTTTAGTTGGGCGAGATGGGTGTTTCGGTACTTCCCATCTCGTAATCTAACCCCCGAACCTCAAAACATAGAATCTTTTTTTTCGTAATCAAACTTAGGATATTATCAATAGGTTTTTCTTATGTTCCTCAAAACATAGGTGGCGACTCTAAACAATCTAAACCAAGTTAGACATCCTAGGATAGCTCACGCACCCTAGCCCGGCCGTGGCTCACCCGGGGTATCTACAGATATATGTACGACATGGACCATGACATAAATCTCATACAGCGGGTCATGTCCAGTACCTTGTTCCAAACAAGTACCCATAAATCTAACATGATCATCCCATGATCATTTAGCCTTTATACTAGTGCTTAACAAGTACTAGGGACGGATATTATTATAAGTAAACATGAACAACAATAATAATCAAAACATCTCTTTATTGATATGAAATAAATGATAACAATTACAACGTTTATTAAATATGCCTAGGGCACCACTACCAACAATCTCCCACTTGCCCTAGGCCCAATCTCCCATGTATCTAATACCCATGGACCTAACATGACCTTCATGTTTAGCTTGTGGAAGTCCCTTTATTAGCGGGTCCGCAACATTGTCATCAGTAGGTAATCTGCATATATTTACGTCTCCCCTATCAACGATTTCTCGAATGATATGAAAACACCTAAGTATGTGTTTGGATTTCTGATGTGCTCTTGGTTCCTTTGCTTAAGCAATAGCACCATTATTATCGCAATAAAGGTCTAATGGATTAGCAATACTAGGAACCATTTCAAGTTCAGTAATGAACTTCTTAATCCAAACAGCTTCCTTTGCAGCATCTGATGCAACAATATACTCAGCTTCCGTTGTAGAATGAGGTGTTGTACTTTGCTTGGAACTCCTCTAGCTTACAGCTCCACCATTTAACATAAACACAAAACCCGATTGCGATCGACTATCATCTTTGTCGGTTTGGAAGCTTGCATCTGTGTAAGCATTTACCACGAGATCATCTTCCATTCCTCCATAGACCAAAAACGAATCTTTAGTTCTTCTCAAGTACTTAAGAATCGCTTTTACAGCCATCCAGTGATTTTCACCGGGGTCGGAGTGGTATCTACTTATCATGCTTAAAGCATAAGATACATCCGGCCTTGTACAAATCATGGCACACTGTATACACCCCGCCTTGGACCTCTCATGTCCCGATTGCATACAAATTCTCTATCTTCCTCTCTTCTGTTATGTTTTGTTACTTTCCGTTAACTTTTGATACTTTCCGTTAAGTTCTTGACTTACTCCGTTAGTCTTGTATTTGACTAAGTGACAAAGTCAACCTTGAGTCTTTGTTTACTTTGTTTTTGTTGACTTTCGTGGTGTTCGTTAAGTTTCTAACTGATCTCGTTAGTTTTGGGACATAACTGCATAACGGGGTTAACTTTTGGGCTAAAATATGGATTTCCTGAAGGTGGGACGAGTGCGCCTTTGGCCTTCTTTGTGGGACGAGCGCGCCTCCCATAGGAGGGGTGGGACGTGCGCGCTTCCCACCTCCAGGATCCCAGATTTTGCCAAATTTCCCTCCTCTTCTGATTTGTAACCCCCAAAGCCATTATGTCTTGGTTTGATCCGGGGAAGGGCCATCTTTGTGACCACAAACACTTCCCTAACACCTATAAATACCTCTTCATTCCACCATGGAAAAAGGGAGGAAGAATTCTTGAGTCAAAAACACTCTAAACACACAAAAGTCCATTTTCAAAGGTGGTCATTATATACAAAGTTTGGTCATTCCTCTTGCAAGCACAAGGTACAATGTCCATCTTCTTCTTCTAAATTCTTGTTTTATCTTATATTCTCTCTTTATCATTTCCTAAACAAAAAACCTTTTAAATTACTTTCTTCATCTCTAATGTGTATGCAATCTCCATAAAAAGGGATACAGCCAAAAGGCCACTTCGCTATTGAAGTTTGGTCAAGGTTACATCCCAACATTTTAATTCCACTTTAATTTACATTCTCATTTCTTAATGTAATTATCTAGCAATAATTCGACATGTAATCTTTAGTATAAATCAATAAATAAGCAATTCTCCTTTATTTTTCCTCTATAAATTTCCCCTTTCTTTTCATTATAATTGTTAGCACATTTTCTCTTATCATTAAATTGAAGGACATTTAGCATTAGAACACCAAAAGTAGCAAGACCCGCGTAAGCGGGGCGAAGTGGGTGTTTAAGTACTTCCCACTCCGTCACCTAACCCCCGAACCCATCTTTTCCCGAATCTCTGGTTTTGTATATAAAATTGGCTCTTTTTAGGTTTTTCTTATGTTCCTCTAAAACATAGGTGGCGACTCTTAAAATCAAGTAGACATCCTAGGATCCTTCCACCACTCTAGCCAAGCCGTGGGCTCTCCCGGGGTATCTACAGTGGCGACTCCGCTGGGGACTTATTAGAGGGTTAAACTTGCGTTCTTAACTTTTGGTGTTCTTATTACTGTTTTCTGGGCATTATGGTAAAAAGGGTGGGAAGCGTGCGCCTCTGGCCTTCTTGGCCTAAAGCGCGCGCGTTCGACCCCAATTATCAGAATCGCCCACCTCATTTCTTGTCCTTCAATTCCATGTTTCTATGCTAACGATTACTGCAGGGGAAAGGATTTTTTATTTAGGGTCAAGGCAATCCCTTGAACCCACTGATTCGCAGGTACTGCCCAGAATCGGGCGCCTCTGCCCCTCTTTGTCCACCGCGCGCGCCTTCCGCATAGGCCACCCGATGCGCGCGCTTCTGGGCGCATTCCCAGAACAGAACAGTGCACAGAAAATAGAACAGAGCAGAATGACAATGTGTGGGCATCGGGCCTGCACAGAACTTCTTTTATTTTCTGTTTGTTTTATCGGTCACACGGGTGATTCGAAAGTTGTAATTATGTGCTTATTTGTTTTTTTTTTTATTTCTTTTGAAAAAAAAATGTTTTGTCACATGTTAGACCTCACACTACATGCACATATTCTTATCAATCGCTCACTATCGAGTCACACAATGTTCAACCCCAAACCCGTCGAGGCCCGTCCTAGAAAGTTTCAAGCTCCACCCGACCTTGACTCTTTCGAAGCGGTCAACCTCAGCCCGTGGCGTAGTTCAAGACTACATGCCGGGGGTGACCTTTAAGCCTCTCTTTAGCCGAGCACAAGCCACACAATTCTAGTCTAGGGTCTAACACTCCGTGACTCAAGTCGGTTTTCACGTACCGAAATTTCCCTAAACTAATGTCTTCAAATCATACATGCCAATTTGTTGCAATGGATGAAATAAAACTCCGTCCCCAAAAGTGGCCATCTTGGACGCAAATAAAAAATCCGTCCCCGCATGTATGCTTTACTACATTAATTTAGTTTAATCCCGACACATGTAGGATTAACAAGCGTGGTGGAATCCGATGAGTATATGAGACCACGAGAAGGTCTATATACTAGTGTGACGATTCCACTATTTTTCTAGAAACCCCAAAAAGGACTCCATCCTTCCGACTTATATAAAAAAAAAATAGTCATTTTTCTCTATATGGTTGAGTCTTTTTCCTTGTTTGTGGGTTTAATCATATTACTCAAAAGGTGTTTGTGGGGCCAACCTAAGATCAACCGTGTTCTTCCAATAGGTCCAATGGCTTCCAACGGCAATAAAAACAACGGTGGAAATGATTTCGTGTCCAACGAAGGGTTACTCAACATAATGAAATCAATGGGGGAACAAATGGAAAGGATTGTCGAGGATGCCCGCCGTAAAGACAATTTGTGGCAAGCCCGTTTCGATATCGACAAGAGGATTCACAAAGAAGAGGTTTCCGAACTCAAGGCCCGTCTTGATTATGAAAGAAGAATTCACGAGGAAGAGGTTTCCGAACTCAAAGCCCGTTTGCAAGAGCTCACCGATGGCAAAGCAAAGTTCAATGGTAAAGCATGCTCAAGTGGCCCGACCCTCAAAAACTACAAAGGTACCACCAACAACCGAGTTTTCACTCCTCTCCTAGGAGTAACCCAAGCCGAGACATTTGAAATTTTGGTGGCAAGTGGGAAGGTCAAACCTTTGGAAGGGTACAAGCCGAAGGCGATACTGAAGAATCATGCACATAGTGAATGGTGCGGCTACCACAAGCATAGTGGCCATACTACCGAAGGGTGCTTCCTTCTCCGAAACATCATCCAAGATTTGATCAACAACGGCGAATTTACTGTGGGTGAAAAGCAACTGCTAGAGAATGGAAACATGCAAGAACCCATCAAGGAAAAAGCTTGGTTTTGAAATGGGCCTTCAACAAGAGATCATGCCGCAAGGAGACTACAACGGCAAAGACGACGACAGCAATCTCCGTTTCTCTTTCTCTACCTAGTAGTAGGAATAAAAAAAAAAAAAAAAAAAAGAGTCAAAGTCCTCTTTAGTGTGCATTAATGTTTTCTCTCGTCCAATGTTGAATTTTGAGTCAATCATTAAATAAAAGTCGTTCTTGTCCTCATACACTCTTCCAAGTTGTTCAATTAATTCTTGGCAAAATGATGAAAAAATGTCTAAACAAGTTCTAGAACGAAGGCCATCGCTTGAATGCCTAGGGGCTAAACATCGACGACGGCATCAACAACGAAGACATCAACAACGACGAAATCAAGACAAAGAAAGGTGGAACAATGATCATGAAGCAAAGTTTTCAAAAGGGGATATATATAAAAATAAATAAAAAAAAAAGCTCGCTAGGTTGAAATCATCAAATCAACCTAGGCAAAAGTTAGAGCACAAAAAAAAATCCCCCTCAATCAAAGAAGATCAACATCATCATCCACCAACAAAGGGCGAAGCTACGAAGAAACAATTCCATCACGAAGAATGGAGAATCCACAAGAACTACGGTGACCTGAGCCTCTACACTGGAGGAACGTAGGCAACCTGCGGGTCCAGTCTCATGCAAGAAAGAAGATATGTTTAGCCCTAGCGCGTTATGGTGATCGGCCTTCATCTCGAACTTGTCAAGACATCTTTGTACGATTCATTTGCCAATGAATTAATCACCAAAAATATTGAACAACTTTCTTAGATTTGGAATCATTTCGCGTTCCTTGTCGAGTCTAGTGACTTCTATTCTTTCTGCATACTCCCAATTTCTTGCAATCAAATTGGGGCTTTCCTTCTCTTCTCTCTTAATGACTTACTTGCCTTCATGAGTCATTCAAAAAACGGTCAAATACATGAAGTCAATACTAGGGACACTTCCCTAATCAAGTCAATGTCACTCACCTTTAATGAGAAGAGGTCTCCACCGCAAAATCACATGTCTTATCTCCTCAGCTAGATTCAATGCACACTCCCTCATTAATCGAGTCAAAATGAAGACGCAAAAGAGATGTCCGCTAGATTGAAAACCCAAAAGGGCGGTCTAGGCAAAAAAAAAAAAAAAAAACAGGGTGCGTCATAAAAAAAAATGAGAGAGTGAGAGAGAGAAGGGAAAGAGAAATGGAGATCTCCGGCCTCTAAAGAAGACAACTGCACGAGCTCTACATTGGATCTCCTCAGCAAGTCAATTCCCCACCGAGTCAACTTTGGGATTGCAAAAGGCTCGACAAGATATGGCACCATCAAAGGTTGTTTTGGGTTATTGGCATCATTCTCCAGCAGTGTGCATTTTTGGGTTCATGAAAAGAAGGCCCGTGGTAGCCAAGACCCATCCGAGAACGAGCCCATCATAAAAGGGCACGAGGTTTCACAAATAATCCCTAGCTAGTCAATTGGCTTGGGCAACAAATAGCAACAACATGTGTCTCAGTTTTCAAAGCTTCTTCAAGTATGTGCTTCTAAAGTACACCGAAAGGCTCCCGAGAAATGGAGTAGCTCTTGCCATGTCCTCTCATGTTTGTTCCCTCGCACGAGGATGAGTCACTCTTGCTTTGCTCAACAAATGGTGACGCCCTAGGGGATATGTGACTCAAGGACAAGGACTTCTTTTTCTTCACTTGACAATCAATACGCCCTAGAGGCTATGTTCGAGAAAGACGTGTGAGACTATCCTCAAAGTCTCCCAAAAGGGATGTCAAAAAGCCCTCTTGTCGCGTGTGCCCGTGCTCTTTCCCCCAATCAAGGATGGACCTTTCTCTCAATCAATGATGGCACTCTAAGGGCTACGGTCAAGTCTTAAAGGCTCCCTCGGCAAAAAAAAAAAAAAACAATTAACTCCCCAGCGTATCCCCAGCCGAGTCATGTGCAACATTGGAAGTTTCCTCAATTCGGCACCGAAGGTCTCAAGGGGCTTCGCAATCTACAATCTTTTGGGCTACGGCATTACAGTAATCCGAGCAAAGGGCAATATTGGGGCTTCGCGACCGACAGTCTTTTGGGCAACAATATTCGAGCAACGTAATTTGGGAGTAGTCTCCATGAAAGGGATCAAGCTTCAAAGGGTCTCTTAACACTTCAAGTCAAAGGCCTCTTGGTTTTAAATGAAGACTCCGATGTTATGAATGAAGTTGATGATTTTTGTCAGAACTCACAGCGAGATTTTGAAGGAAGTCTTAGAGAAAAGGAAAAAGATTCAATATGCTAAACTCTAATCAAAACAGGGTTATAGCGGGAAATGCCACGGCCAATCCCAATGTTTCTGCAATTCAGCACCCCCTTCTCTAAGATCAAAAGCACAAGGTGCAGCTCAGATAAAGTTGGGCCACAGCACTAGTTGCATCCGAAGATCCGTCATTAGTTCAACTCAAGAAGAGTCAAGCAAACATACTCATTTGGGACCTTATCACACCAAGACCTTATCCTCCGTGACTTCGACGGCACCGCAAGACATTACTGCATCTTTTGACATAAGCCCTCGGCCATTTGGGTATCGACCACAATGAGGCCATTCATCTCCCCAGTAAGAGCAAGAAATAGATCTCTATCAAAAATTCTACCAAACGGTACATCCGCTCTCAATGCCGAACCGATCACAAGATAATTTGGGGCTTTACATCAAAAGGTTTTCACACTCCACCGTCTTGGAGCTCGCAAACAAGAAGTCCATGACATTTGGGGCTTTGCAATCTCTCGAGGCTTGGTATCAATAATCTAGTCTTGGGATTTGCTCACGCCAACAACAAAAGGCGATTTATTTGAATGGGCCAAGAACTGATTTATCTTGGGGCTATACAAACCACTCAAAGTTTGGCATCAAAGGCATTCTAGGAGCTTTACAATCAGCAACCCCTTATCTCGGCATCAAATGCCTTTTGGAGCCCCATAATCGACAAATCTCTTGGGGCTAGACATCAATTTCGTTGGACGCCACAGCAACAACAACAGAATTCAACAAGGCAATCCGGACTTCGATTGAACACGACTTGATCTTGGTTTGGCTTCACAAGCACACAATGGTTAAAATGGTTCACCCACGAACTAAAAAAAAAAAAAAAAAAAATCTTTTCCTCATATGTGTGCATATTCTTTCCCTTCTAATCTAAAAAAAATAAAAAAAAATCTTTTTCTCCTTCTATGTGCAAAAGTATGTGCTTTACTTTGCCTTGCTCCATAGCTTCTTCCCCAGAGTTCTCCATCATCCTTGAACTACGCTGGTCTGATTCCCTTCAAGGGATACATAGGCAGCCTTTGGCACGACCAACCCATCATCCAGAGTACCATCTCGCCAACCCATCATCAAGAGCGTTCTCTCATCAACATCAAAAGAATGGACATTCTCCATCAAAGCATCCATCTCCACTCAAGCGGCAATGGTAAGTGAAGGTATGAATACATCCAATGCTTTCCTCAAAATCACACCGCACACAAGATCACTCTCTACATTCTTACTTCTCTCTCATTGCAAGGGTGTTCCAAAATCCCATCACACCACGAGCACAATTTCTCTCTCTTCATTTCACACTTCATGCATCTTCTTGCAAAAACACATATACCTGTCAAGCACACACATAACAGGTACCACCATGAAGTCAACAGCATCCGCTACTCAAGGAATTTCACCCCCACCAGAAAGTGGTCAACCGTGCCCACACCCCACAAAGTCAACAACATAAGCAGATGCGGCTCCAAGTCGGTAACTCGGTCCATATCGAGACAAGCTCCCATGAGCTCCAAGTCGGAAACTCGGTCCATATCGAGACAAGCTCCCATGAGCTCCAAGTCGGCAACTCGGTCCATATCGAGACAAGCTCCCATGAGCTCCAAGTCGGTAACTCGGTCCATATCGAGACAAGCTCCCATGAGCTCCAAGTCGGCAACTCGGTCCATATTGAGAAAAGCTCCCATGAGCTCCAAGTCGGCAACTCGGTCCATATCGAGACAAGCTCCCATGAGCTCCAAGTCGGCAACTCGGTCCATATCGAGACAAGCTCTCAAGAGCTCCAAGTCGGCAACTCGGTCCATATCGAGACAAGCTCCCATGAGCTCCAATTCGGCAACTCGGTCCATATCGAGACAAGCTCCCATGAGCTCCAAGTCGGCAACTCGGTCCATATCGAGACAAGCTCCCACGAGCTCCAAGTCGGCAACTCGGTCCATATCGAGACAAGCTCCCACGAGCTCCAAGTCGGCAACTCGGTCCATATCGAGACAAGCTCCCACGAGCCCCAACTCGGCAACTCGGTCCATATCGAGACAAGCTCCCATGAGCTCCAATACAACACTCCAGCAAAAGTCGCTCATGTAGGGAGCGCACCTCTATCTATCGCAATTTCAAATTCCTACTCTTATCGAGTCTTTGTTTTCTTTTCTTCCTTTTTTCTTTGTCGATGTCCTCGGTGGGTGTTTTTACATTCGTCGACGCATTTTGCTTTGCAATCCATGTCACCGAGGGGCTCTGTAGACACCCCGCCTTGGACCTCTCATGTCCCGATTGCATACACATTCTCTATCTTCCTCTCTTCTGTTATGTTTTGTTACTTTCCTTTAACTTTTGATACTTTCCGTTAAGTTCTTGACTTACTCCGTTAGTCTTGGATTTGACTAAGTGACAAAGTCAACCTTGAGTCTTTGTTTACTTTGTTCTTGTTGACTTTCGTGGTGTTCGTTAAGTTTCTAATTGATCTCGTTAGTTTTGAGACTTAACTGCATAACGGGGTTAACTTTTGGGCTAAAATATGGATTTCCTGAAGGTGGGACGAGCGCGCCTTTGGCCTTCTTTGTGGGACGAGCGCGCCTCCCATAGGGGGGGGGTGGGACGTGCGCGCTTCCCACCTCCAGGATCCCAGATTTTGCCAAATTTTCCTCCTCTTCTGATTTGTAACCCCAAAGCCATTATGTCTTGGCTTGATCCGGGGAAGGGCCATCTTTGTGACCACAAACACTTCCCTAACACCTATAAATACCTCTTCCTTCCACCATGGAAAAAGGGAGGAAGAATTCTTGAGTCAAAAACACTCTAAACACACAAAAGTCCATTTTCAAAGGTGGTCATTATATACAAAGTTTGGTCCTTCCTCTTGCAAGCACAAGGTACAATGTCCATTTTCTTCTTCTAAATTCTTGTTTTATCTTATATTCTCTCTTTATCATTTCTTAAACAAAAAACCTTTTAAATTACTTTCTTCATCTCTAATGTGTATGCAATCTCCATAAAAAGGGATACAACCAAAAGGCCACTTCGCTATTGAAGTTTGGTCAAGGTTACATCCCAACATTTTAATTCCACTTTAATTTACATTCTCATTTCTTAATGTAATTATCTAGCAATAATTCAACATGTAATCTTTAGTATAAATCAATAAATAAGCAATTCTCCTTTATTTTTCCTCTATAAATTTCGCCTTTCTTTTCATTATAATTGTTAGCACATTTTCTCTTATCATTAAATTGAAGGACATTTAGTATTAGAACACCAAAAGTAGCAAGACCCGCGTAAGCGGGGCGAAGTGGGTGTTTAAGTACTTTCCATTCCGTCACCTAACCCCCGAACCCATCTTTTCCCGAATCACTAGTTTTGTATATAAAATTGGCTCTTTTTAGGTTTTTCTTATGTTCCTCTAAAACATAGGTGGCGACTCTTAAAATCAAGTAGACATCCTAGGTTAATTCACCGCTCTAGCCAAGCCGTGGTCCCCCGGGGTATCTACACATACATGATGGACCCAATTTCTGAAGCATATGGAACATCATTCATTTTCTCACGCTCATCTTTTGTCTTAGGACATTGAGTCTTGCTTAGAGAAATTCCATGTAACACTGGTAAGGTTCCTCTTTTAGAATTTTCTATACGGAATCTTCTAATGACCTTGTCAATGTATGTAGTTTGGCTTAAACCGAGTAGCCTCCTTGATCTATCTCTATAGATCTTAATGCCAAGGATATATGCGGCTTCACCCATATCTTTCATTGCGAAGCATTTTCCTAAACAAGTCTTCATGGACTGAAGTGTAGGAATATCGTTTCCAATGAGTAATATGTCATCCACGTATAAAATAAGGAATAGCACTATGCTCCCACTAATCTTCTTGTATACACAAGGTTCATCTTCGTTCTTGATGAAACCAAACTCTTTGACCGATTCATCAAAACGGAGATTCCAACTCCTTGAAGCTTGCTTCAATCCATAGATAGATCTCTGCAATTTGCATATCTTAGAATTCTGTTCAAAACCTTCCGGTTGTGTCATATACATATCCTCTTATAGTTTTCCATTTAGGAAAGCGGTTTTGACATCCATTTGCCATATTTCATAGTCATGATATGCGGCAATGGCAAGCAGAATTATTATAGACTTGATCATTGCTACGGGTGAAAAGGTTTAATCGTAGTTAATACCATGAACTTGCGTATAACCTTTCGCTACAAGCCTAGCTTTGTAAGTATACACTTTCCCATCCATGTCATTCTTCTTCTTGAAGACCCATTTGCATCCTATGGTTTTTACACCTTCGGGCGCATCAATCAAGTTCCAAACTTGATTGTCTTGCATGGATTGCAATTCAGATTCCATGGCTCCAAGCCACTTATCCGAATCAGGAGAAGACATCGCCTCTTGGTAGGTTGTCGGTTCATCATTGTCAATGATTTCCACCTCATTACTATCCGTTATGAGAAATCCATATCTCTCGGGCTCGGATCGTAACCTACTAGATCTGCGAGTTGCTTGTGTATTTTGAACAGGTTCCACAACTCCTTGTGGTTCTGATTCTTGTTCCACTATTGTTTCAACGTCATTTTCTGGGTCTCGAATCTCTTCAAGATTTATTTTACTCCCACTGATTTCTTTGGAGAGAAACTCTTTCTCTAGAAAGACACCAGTTCGGGTAATAAAAACTTTGTTGTCCATAGGTTGTAAAAGTAATATCCTCTAGTTTCCTTTGGATATCCCACGAAAATACATTTGTGAGATTTGTGTGCAAGTTTGTCAGAGACAAGTCTTTTGACAAAGGCTTCGCAACCCCAAATCTTCATGAAAGATAAACAAGTTTTCTTTCCACTCCACATCTCATATGGAGTCTTTTAAACCGATTTAGTTGGAACACGATTTAGTGTGAATGCAGCGGTTTCTAGAGCATAACCCCAAAAGGATATTGGAAGATCAACTTGACTCATCATTGATCGAACCATGTCTAACAAAGTCCGATTTCTCCTCTCGGACACACCATTCCATTATGGTGTTCCGGGTGGAGTCAATTGTGAAACTATTCCACAATTCTTTAGATGATCATCAAATTCATGACTCAAGTATTCTCCACCTCGATCTGATCGAAGTGCCTTAATACTTTTGCCAAGTCGTTTTTTCTACTTCATTTTGAAATATTCTAAATATCTCAAATGCTTCACTTTTATGTTTCATTAGGTAAACATACCCAAATCTACTATAATCATCAGTGAAGGTTATGAAGTATTGAAATCCTCCCATAGTATTGCTAATTAATGGTCCGCATACATCGGAATGTATCAACCCCAATAAGTCGCTTGCCCTTTCACCTAACTTGGTAAAAGGTGTCTTAGTCATTTTCCAAGAAGACACGACTCACAAGTATCATATGACTCAAAGTCACATGAACCCAAAAGTCCCTCCCCATGGAGTTTTGAGATACGCTTCTCATTAATATGACCAAGACGGCAATGCCACAAATAAGTATGATTTACATCATTAGGTTTAGATTTCTTATTTATATGATAGACATTGTCATTATTTTCATTCTTGACATTCAAGACATAAAGGCCATTAAATGAATTAGCAATACCATAAAGCACATCATTTAAATAAATAGAAAATTTCTTATTCTCAATAAGAAACTTAAAACCTTCATTATCCAAACAAGAAATATAATATTTATACTTAAATCCGGAACATAATAACTGTTGTTCAAAACAAGAATTAATCCGGAAGGTAAAGTGACTTCATAAGTCCCTACGGCTAATGTGGCAACTCTTGCTCCATTCCCCACGCGTAGGTCTACTTCACCTTCTTTAAGTTGTCTATTATTCTTTATTCCCTGCATATTTAAACAAATGTCAGAACCACATCCGGTATCCAATACCCAAGAATCAATGTTAGAAAGGAGAATATCTATCATATAGATACCTGAAGTCAACGCAGCCTTGCTGCCCTTCTTTTTCTTTTGCTCTTCCAAGAAAGCCTTGTAATTACGTTTCCAATGACCAATTTCTTGACAATGGAAACAGATTGCATCCTTTTGTGAATTGGGTTTTGCCTCAGAAGCCTTGGCAACCTTTGCCTTGCTTATCTTGGGTTGACAACTTTCTTACCCTTTCCTTTGGCACTAGCCTTCTTCCCATCATGAACTAAGAGCACGGGAGAACCTTTCTCCACAATCTTCATCTCCGCAGGTTTAAGCATCCCATACAACTCGGAGAGATTCTTATCCATTCCATGCATGTTATAATTCATCACAAACTGATTATAACTTTTAGGCAATGAATTAAGAATGAGATCCGTGGCTAACTCCAATGGGATTGGAAAGCCAAGTTTCTCAAGGTGCTCTACATAACCTTTCATTTTTAGCATGTGAGGACTCACTTGTTGTCCTTCATTCACCATGCAAGAAGTGAATGCAACAATGGTCTTGTACCTCTCTTGCCTAGCTTGCTCTTGAAACATGGCTCTTAACTCCACGCCTGTCTCATAAGCTTCCAAATGTTCCAAACTTTGTTGGAGTTTTGAGCAAATAGTAGCAAGCATGAGACAGCTTACATCTCTAAAATCATTACGATGTTTCTTGTCACTGTCTCTTTGAGCACATGGTAGCAAGCATGAGACAGCTTACATCTCTAAGAACAATTCTTAGGCTACGGATCCAATCCATAAAGTTTGTACCATTCTCTTGGAGCTTATCCTTCTCAAGGATCGATCGCAACGAAATTGATTGAGTGTTAGTAGTCATTGTCTACAAATATGCAAAATTTCCAAAATTTAATAAGTACCGGTTTCATTAAAGAAATAAATAACATATTTTTCAACCAAAAATACTCCCACTAAATTATATAACCTTCATATACATCCAATGTATAATATAATTTTAATTGGGCTAAGATCCAACTTTAATTTAACTTTTGAGTCCACGGAGGCGGATCGCTCAAAACTAAATTAATTAGGTAGACAATCATGTCAATCATATCCCATATGATTCTTAGATTCTTTTATGAGATTCTTTGAGAAATCTAATTTCAAAAAGCATGTTTAATTTCATCTTTTGCCTAGGCCCAAAACTGTTTTGACGCCTAATTAAGTCCAACCATTTTAAACGTATAGGAACCATTCAATTTAATGCACCTTGCGGAGGCAAGCCCACATTGAATTAATGAACCTCATCTTTCTCATACATGAATAAAATTAATGCACCTCGCGGAGGCGAACCCACATCATAATCATCCATGTATAAACAAGTGTTTTAATCATGGCATGGCAAAAAGAACTTAAAACTTTCTTTGAAGGTTCATCACATATAGCATACAACACATTTATGAGCACATAATATAAATATTTTACGCATCAAGTTTAGTCACTAAATTAATCTCCATTAATTTAAACATAATATTTATGTGTCATTAGTTTCTCTATAATTATGAGGATGAGACTCTTTGAACTTTGGTTATCATTTTCCAAATCAAGACAACAAGAAGTGCGGCCGAAAGTAAGCTATCAGGCATCCACAATTCCGCACAATTTCAAGAAACAAGAAAGTAGTCCATGTGGCCGAAACTAAGCAATAGATGGTCTCGATAAACGTAGGCCAATTGCATCCACAATTCCACATGGATCTCCAATCATTGAATCAAGAACTTTGTTTCTCAATTGTAGCAATTATGAACTCTTCATAATTCTAACTTCGTTTTATCTTTGAAACTTTGATTGCGATCAAGTTTGGGAAACACAATCTTGATGAACGTAGATTAGCCATCCAAACCCTGAACATTTCTTAGAATCACAAGATCAAAACAAATAGGAAAATCAAACCCAAGATCCACACCAAATCCAACTGCCCAAAACCCGCTCCAGATCAGCAGGTCTGGCCGGTATTGTCACTGATTCGGTTGGACCCCATCAAAATTCCAGAATCTGATTCTGATTCTGACCAACTGTGCGGCCGCCCAAGAAAATCTGTGCGGTCGCCCAATATTTTCTGTGCGGTCGCACAGTAGCATCAGACATAATTTTTAAAGTTCGAAAATTTGTCTCAAAATTGTTTTCTCCGATTATTAAAACTTTGATCCAATCAAAAATTAATAATCAAACAATTCAGAATCCAACATAATTTTTAGTGCGATTAAAGTTGTAAAACAATAAACCACATAAAATCATACAACACATAAACATCATATAATCAAATATTCATATCATGCTAGGCACATAAACAATTTATATACACACAACATGATTCTAGGTATTGAAATAATCAACATGAACGGGGCTCTGATCCCACTGTTGGGTTTCCAAGTAACATGCGCAGCGGAAAATAGCATTTAAAATTTTATGAAACCCAAAGCCCATAGATCCGTTCATATGATTGAATCAAATACTTGCAATATGAATACTAGAAAACTAACCCTTGATGACTTTGAATTTGGTCTTTGATCTTGGTGGAGAAATTGAAGCTTAATCACGAACAAGTAAGAA
This sequence comes from Campanula takesimana, assembly GCA_026119855.1. Classification (NCBI taxonomy): domain Eukaryota; kingdom Viridiplantae; phylum Streptophyta; class Magnoliopsida; order Asterales; family Campanulaceae; genus Campanula; species Campanula takesimana. Next base: position 312,506 of record JAOWBW010001511.1, on the reverse strand, counting down.
CACGAACTTTGAAGATGGTGAGCTTCACCCTCTAGCGGTATCCACACCTTGAACGAATATCAAGAACACTTGATCTTGGTTTCTAGACCAAAATTGTGAAACACATTTTCACAATTAATATGAACTATATTGAATTTTATTTGTGTATTATTTTGTTCTTCAATCTAGGATATCTTAGAACAAAATAAAACTTTATCAAACTCTTTGGAGACTTGCACAAAAGCTTGGGATAATTCTGGCATGAATTTGGCTGTTTATATACAAGTTAGACCTATTCCAAATAGGAAACTTGTGTCAAAACCCGTCCAAAATTCTTTTCAAATCAAATCAGGAAACCAGTCCCGACATGGTGTGCGGCCGCCGAAAACCACCTGTGCGGCCGCACATCTATCTGGAAGGTTTCTGGTACTTTTTGAGCCAAGCTGTGCGGCCTCCCAAGCCCTTTTCTGCGGTCGCACACCTTCCCCAGATTTCCCTAATTTCCAAATTCCTCCAAAGTCTTTCGACTCAATATTCCAATATAGTCCTTATTTAAGATTCGTTCTATTGTGTGTGACCCTCTAGGATTACACTAAGTTGGCAATGGGTTCAAACATGAAACCATAAGATATGATTAGGTTCTAACAAACCGTCATACCTACCCAAATAGTATAACTAGATACAATTTCGCATTCCTTTAGAATATGTCACAATCCCTTTGTCCACGATGTCATTGAACACAAGTCATGGTTAACAAGTCAACTTGTTTTGTTCAATACTTTCTTGATTCCGAATATGTTGATAATCCAAATGACATTGATCTAATCAATTCATTTGAGTCCGGCCGAACATTTTCATCAACATCATTCCTACGAGAGGCCTAAGCTTGACATCTCTTCGAAGAGGGACAAATCCATTTAGCTTATTACTCTTCCCTACGTGAATCCGATTATGCCAATCATACCCTTTATAACTACCCGTTAAAGGTAGTGTTTGAATATGTCAAACATAATGTTCATCAAGTGGAAGACTATAATAACTTCATGTCTAAGGATTCAAATGACATAACTAATATGAGATATATGTACGACATGGACCATGACATAAATCTCATACAGCGGGTCATGTCCAGTACCTTGTTCCAAACAAGTACCCATAAATCTAAAATGATCATCCCATGATCATTTAGCCTTTATACTAGTGCTTAACAAGTACTAGGGAAGGAGATTATTATAAGTAAACATGAACAACAATAATAATCAAAACATCTCTTTATTGATATGAAATAAATGATAACAATTACAACGTTTATTAAACGTGCCTAGGGCACCACTACCAACACATGCTGCCTCCAATCTTTGAAGTTACTACTCATTTAGGCAATGTGCTAATATGTATTCATACATAACTTGAGAATCAGTGTAACACTGTATTGTGAGAGTGAAAAGCTCCTCTCCGTAACTGATTCATAAGTCATAAGCCTTCAAAGGGAGTGTTCTAGAGGCTGCATGATTGAAGGTGAATCTCATTGAATTCCAGTGAGTTGAAACCGAGTCATGGACTGAGTTGATCATACTATGTCACACCAAAATTGAGACAATCTTCACTTGTGTGTTTAGGCATAATTTTTCTAAGTTTTTTTTTTCTCCCTTGGTATTAACATCAGCAAATTGAATTGTTGTTCTTATGTGTTAAAGATTGATGCTTTTCATGTGATTATCGATAATCTAATGGCGTGATGTTCAAGTTTCATTGTGCAGTTGGTGGAATTTATGGTACATTGTGGATAAATGGATTCAGTTGAATTTGGCAAGTTCTAATTCTGGGATGGACAATTTATCACAAAACATGGAAAAAGTTTGAATTTTAAAATCAAAATCCTTGTTTGTTTTGGAATTCAAATGGGTACTTCAAAGTCACTCGGTTCTCCCTACTCCTTTGCCTTCCTGAGTTCTTAGGAAGAATCACTGTCCTCCATTGATATTTCTTCCTTGTCAAATCTGGTTGTGAATTATGGTTTAGTATATCTCATTTCTCATGTTTTCTAGCTACATTTCTCTCATCTCATCTTGTTCCGATTCTGCAAATGCTCTCTCTCTAACATTTTTGTAGATATATCTGAGAATTCATGAGAAACACTGAGTGATTGTGACACAAAATGATTGTTTGCCGCTGCTCTGATCAAGCTCAGGCATTTTTGTTGTTAAGCATCCAGCTAGTACTAAGCAACTTGTTCGTGCAACTGTGCAGATAACTGGTCACTCAACTGGACAGTCAACTGGTAAGTCTGCTTTTGTTTTAAGGGGTAAGTACATCTTCTGCAGAACTCTCTGGTCTATAAAGGTTTGCTGCGATATGAGTTGAGACTGATGATGCTCTTAGAGGTATTTTTGTTGGGGAGATTCAAATTTAGGGGGAGTGGAAGATATTCACAATTTTCTTTCTTTGAGGTTGATGGTTCTTCACAAAAAAGGGGAGAAAGATGTGTTCTAGGGGGAGTAGAATCCAATGTACAAATTTAGGGGGAGAGATTATTGTTTTGGATATTTTGATCAGAACCACAAAGATAGGGGGAGATTGAAAGAGTATAAATACTCTTATATTTTATTTTGTATCTTTGTGATTCTGATTTATTTATTGTATATATTTAGAGTTTAGTTGTTTTGGAATTAGTTGTAATTATTTAGGAATAGTTGTATTTTAGGTTAATTATTATTTTTATGATTTATTTGACTAACCTACTAATGTTTATCTTTGGTAGTTAGTGTTTTGTATTTTAGGTAAAGATGAACTCTCTTCTTGGAAGGTGATTGGATGAGTATTGATCAAGAATATCTTCACCTCAAAGAAGACCATTATGCCGCATCAATAAATGAGGTGATCCCATTCAGTTCATATCACTGATTTTGTGAATTCATTCAGAGAATTTCGTTTTTTAAGAGAGAGTCATTGTTTTCTTGAAGTTCTTACTCATAAATACTTCAAGTGTTTTAGTGTTTGGTTTATTCTAGATATCTAGAATAGGTTTGATCTTTTCGTTGTTTTTGTTTCTTTCATTGTCTTGTATTCTCCAAGACCTTTTTATTAATGAAAGTTTTCCAGCAAGTCATTCTTGCTGAAGTGTTTAATTTTTGTCTTTAAAATTGCGCTGCATTTACTCTTTTCGTCGCCAGTTAATAGGACAGTTGACAGGACAACTGTCTTGACACTTGTGAGCAAAACTGTACTCTCAAGTGGCTGTTTTCCAAAACAGTCCTAGCTGCATATTTCATTCATGGTGCCCATCAGCGAGGTTGACGTTCGGTGGTGGTGACGAAGGGAGTACTTATTATTTTTTGGATTGATAACAATTAGTGTTGGTGGTGGTGGCGGATGGATTTTCCCGGGGTGGGTAGATGTAGGTGGGTGTAGACGCCCCATTTTGGACGTTCATTTATAATCACACTACTTCTGTGTCTCGCCTTTGATTTGGGTCGAAACTCGTTAAGTTGGACATGTTTCGTTAAGTTTCTGACTGACTCTGTTAGTTAGGGGCCAAACTGAACATTAAAACTATCGCAGAGGGCAAAAAAGTGATTCCAGCACTTAGATGCCTCGTACGAGACATTGATGTCTCGTACGAGGTATCCCCCTCGACAGTCGGGTTTTTGGTCAGTTTCCTTGTTGATCTTAACCCCTTTTATTGGCAAACACTCATGCAATTCGGGGAAAATCCCTTGGCCGATTCTAGAGTCCTAAAATAACCTCTTGAGAATTAAGTCTTTGATTCCCAGCCATAAACAACTCTCCAACCTAAACCCTAGGTCACCAAAAACCTATAAATAAAAGGGTTTCTTTCACTCTAAAGAAAAGAGGAGAATTTCTAGACAGCCACAAGGCCGTTAAACCACCAAAAAGCTCTCATAATCAGTCTCTCCCTGATACCACGAAATTTGGAAGATCAAGGCCTTTAGTCTAGGCCATCCATAGGATTCTTGAAGAAAACGCTTAGGTAAAATCTTTGCTTTCTATCTTCTCATCTCCTTCCTTTCTTTGAAACGATGATGATGATTTCTTAGTAAGACCAATCCTAGATTGGGTGAATTGGGTGCTCCTTGACCTTCCCAATTCATAACTTAACCCCCGAATCCAGACATCTCGGTCCGTGTTCCGACAATAACATGGTGGCGTTCTCAAATCAACAAGAAGGTAAATCGAAGGACGAAAACGTGCCTCGAAGCAAAACCTTGCGCGCAAACAGTGGCGACTCCGCTGGGGATAGATCACAGTAAGTGGGTTAGACTTGTGTCGAAAGAAATCATTGTTGTTCAAATTCTGCATTCTGTACGATAATCTGTTCCTGGGATGTCTCGTACGAGGTATCATTTGTCTCGTACGAGACATCTCAGTTCTGCCTAGCGGATCTGACTCTCTGGTTTGAAAAGGGAAGTTTGTTCGGTTCAAACACGTACACAAAGTCTCAGACCTGCTCTCCCCTCTGTTTCTGAGTCTTAGGACCTTCCTAACGACGAAGAAACTCCCCATATATCATAAGGCTAACCTTTGTTGCAGGAGTACGTGCTAAATGCTTTATTCTCTGCTTTGCTTATGTTTGCCTTTATGTGTGAACTACGACGGCCTGAGTTCCTCCACAAGAGGGAAACGTAGGCAGCCACTTGGCCCGGCCATTGCATGTTTTTGTTTTACTTTTAAAAAAAAATTCTATTTTATCCTTGACACCTAGATCTTGACTCTCACACACGTGCACACATGTAGAATAATTGCACTACATACCCTATAAACCCGGGTCCCAATCGGAGGACGGATGTCGGTCAGCACCCCTATTCTAACGAATGGCCCTCGCCGGTCTCTCTAAAGATGGTGTACTCACTCCGTGACACGCTCCTAGACTGTGTTCATGGGGAGCCTTAGCCGTAAGACTTGCATCAACCTCATGCATACATACTAGCTAATAAGACACTCCTCGAGACCGGGCGGTTCGATTCTTAGGGTTGTTTTAACCTTTGCCCCAGATAACGCATCTTTACAATCTATAATCCTCCCTTTTGAATATGACGAATGTCCCTTCGGTAAAATGTTGAACAAAGGATTTTGAAATAATGGAGAACCTCTCTACGGAAATCCGAGTTTGTGTTTTCCTACTTTCATTATTCTGTGTAGGATTGTGGATCCCATTTTAGCTTAGTTTCGACCGCACCGTTCAACATGTCCCTTTCGGTTGTCCCTTAAAAATTCACAGGGTTTGATTGCATTAATGCGTTGTTTAACAAAGTGCAAAACAACTACGGAATCCCTTAGGTTTGGTTAATTGAATGGTGGATTCCGATGAGAATATAGGACCTTTGCCCGAATTGTCCGTTTGGGAGAGTGCAATACAGGTGAAAACAATGGGCTCATATTCTAGAGTGACAGAATCCACTGTTCCAGGATGAACTAGAGTAGTAACCTCTCAAAATGGATTAAATTCCATCCGACCAATAGGATTAAAAACTGAAATCTGACTGTTAGGCTGGATGCCTCGTACGAGACATCCATTGTCTCATATGAGACATCCTCCTTTTTTTGTGAATCTGTCGTGTTGGTCAACCCCTGTTTCATAAAAAGCCGACTTGTTGGGACCCCATCTTGGATTTGACACAATTTATGCACTCTAGGTCCGTCCGATCACCAAAGTAGCTCCACACTCCCAACACAATCGCTTCAGTAATTTACATTCGTGATCCCGCGACCAAGAGACTAGAAAGGTTGCAGTAATGGCCGGTACCCCCATCACTGACTTGGAAACCGCTAAGACCGTCATTGCCCGGCTTGAGCAACAAATCAAAGAGAAAGCTGAAATTGCTGCCCGTGAGAGTGACCGTCACGCCCAAGACATACACTCTGTTCTCCAAGAGCTCCAAGAACTCAAAAAGAGCAATCAGAAGTCAAAAACACCCTCCAAAGACGGGGAATCCCATGCTAAGAAAAAGAATAAGAGGAGTGATAATTCTGACTCTGATTCAAAAACATCTGACTCTTCGTCTTCCTCCGATGACAAGGATACTAAGGCAAGTGATAAGAAAAAGAAAACTAGTGATGACACCAACTCCATCAACTCCGCCACTGCTGAGTTTATCGAAAAGAGGTTTGCACGTCTTGGTCTAGCAAAGGGCTCCATTGTTCCATTTGACCCCATTGCGCTCCACAAGTCAATCACTAAGCTACCACGAAAGTTTCGCACCCCTGACATAGCCAAGTTCAATGGCACTACCTGCCCTCGTGTTCATGTTGAAACTTACACTTGGGCCATGCTTCCGATGAAAGTAGATGATACCGTCTTAGCCCAAAGCTTTCCCCAAACCCTAGAGGGGGCGGCGAGGGATTGGTACATGTCTCTCCCCTTATCCACAAGGACCGATTGGGCTACCGCATGTGAAGTCTTCCAAAGGCGCTTCGAGGATAATACTACTTACTGTCCCACTAAAAAATACCTCGACCAAATCCAACAAGGTGCTAATGAGACATTTGGTGACTTTGTCAAAAGATGGAGAGCCAAGCTCACCGAGATTGTTGATAGGCCAACTACGGATGACCAAATGCATATCTTCCTGAAATCACTCCGTAATGAGATGAGGACCGCCTATCCGGTACTTTCTTCCCAAGCTTCTCTAAACTTCATAAAGCCGGTCTCCGACTAGATGACATCTTCAAAAGTAGGAAAGAGGCTAAGAGAGATGGTGGATACCGCTACCCTAGAAAAGGCTCTACTAGCAAAGACACATCCGTCAATGCTATCGCTTTCAATAATCAAGGGAGGAGCAACTATTCCTCCGTCCCTCCGCCCAACAAGGAAAAGAAGAAAGGGAGAGTATACAACAAATTAGAAGGTATCACTCAAGGAGAGCTCTTCGACATACTCGTAGAAGCTGGTAAGGTCGCACCAAGGAAGCGTCCTTCTACTCCAAGGGAACTCCCCCCGAATCATGCCCATCATCTCTACTGCATGTTCCACCAGTTCAGTGGTCATGACACCAATACTTGCAACCACCTCAAAGATGTGATCCAAGATCTCATAGATTCTAAGCAGCTAGGGGTTCCTAATGTAGTAACAAACTCCCTCCCAACTGCGGGAGGAGGGATCAATGTAATAGAAATAGCTAGTGAGAAAGGGGAGACTACTCGCTTAGTCCTAAATGTGGGCGAGAGCACTCTAAAGTTTAATAATGAAATTTCTTTCGGTTCTGTGTTGTTTCATAATCAAGTACTAAGCATGGAAAATGACAACTTTGTACGCGAGGGGGAAAACTTGCCATACTTCATGTTCCTTGAACCATGGGTTGACCATAAGGGGAAGCGCCAACCGGGCTTTGAAATATTCAGTGACTGTGATCCGTACTCGCTCGAAACAGAACCGATGCAATTCTCGTGGCTACCTCGAGAATTAGGGGGTACCAAGGCCGAAGCATTGAGTGAGTGGGACTTTGTGTTGGGAGAAGACCTACTGCGCCAATTTCTCAACCTTTGGAAGCTAGAGGATACTCAGATCAATGCAATAGACAAGGGGACGCTCCAAACCGAGACTACACCAACCTCATCGAGAAGAGTGATGAGCCTATCCAGAATTGGTACATAACTGGGGGACCCATAGCAAGTGAAGACTTCCTGATCAAGGAATTAGGATGTACTCCCCATCCCCATAGAGAAAGAAAATTTGTAACTCTTACCTTAGAGTCAGATACCGCTACCGATGAGCTCACCCAAGAGGACTTGGATGCCATCGCGGAACATGTATTCCCCTACTTTCTTAATGAAAAAATAGATCTTTTTGAGTATCCCGAGATTGCTAGCGTCCTAAATGATGAATTAACTAATAGGAAAAACTGCAAATATAGTACCTGAACTATTGGGGTTATTTTGGATTTGGTACCTGGACTCTTATTTTTTGCACCCGTTATACCTAAACTCTAATTTTTACTGTATCCGTCATACCTACCACTAACGACATCCACTTTTTTCAGTTAAGTTAGTCATGTGCCATACATGTGATCAATTTTGCAGGGGTAAAATAGGAAGACAAATCATAGTCATGGTCAATCTCTTCAAGGTCAATCTCCAGTGGGCTCAATCCGCCGGATCTCCCTCAGAAGCAATTAACCGCCTCCGTATCATGGTCAATCTCTTCAAGGCGGTCGTTTCCGACTTGATCTCCCTCCCGATGCCGACAATCGCCGCGATTACTTGGCGAGAAAATCGATGTGGGCATTGGAAAGGAGCTTTGAAGATTCAAATTTGAGGAGGTTTGGGAATCTGGGTAGGAAATTAAAGAGGATTTCCGGTTCGAAAACGTGAAGATATGATCGGTAATAGCCGTCGATTCTTAGCCATTGATTGCAAACTTGAGAAAAAATGAGCTTCTGTCATTTGGGTCTGGAAGCAAATTGAGAATCTTGGCAACTAAATCATCGCCAAGATTTATATGGGGTTTATGTCAATACTTATAATTAACATTAGACGGCTCATGAGGATTCGAATCGGATGAAGGCGAGTGTTCGGACGGGGGCGGAGGCGCAAGAAACGAGGCGACACCCCAAAATTGATGAGAGAGGGTTTTGGTAAGCTCGGAGAGGTCTTCTTAATTTCATCGAGATCGTGGTCTTCGGGTTTGTCGAAGTTGAGAGTATTAGAGATGGATCGTCCGAGCCATGACATTGTTAATCGGAATCTGGAGGTCTCAGCTCACCGGCGGAGAGATACGATGAGTTTAACCGAACAAGACTTTGCTCAGGTCTCACAGTTGTCTTCGTATTTTACCCCTGCAAAATTGATCACGTGTATGGTCACATGATGACTTAACTAAGAAAAATGGATGTCGTTAGTGGTAGGTATGATGGATACAGTAAAAATTAGAGTTTGGGTATGACGGGTGCAAAAAATGAGAGTCAAATCCAAAATAACCCCAATAGTTCAGGTACTATATTTGCAGTTTTTCCTAACTAATAACTCTAAGATAATAATGAGTCATATGACGAGATAGATCAAGAAAATGAACAAATCTTAAAAGAAATTAATAAGCAAGTAGGTATTCGTGGCGGAAATGGTCCTATTGATGCCGAAGAAATGCAGACAGTTAATCTGGGGACGGACGATGATCCGAAAGAGACCAAGATTGGCAGTTTCTTCAAGGGGGAAGACCGACAATCCCTCATAGTGCTTCTCCGAGAATTCGTAGATGTGTTCGCTTGGTCCTACAAAGATATGCTGGGGCTAGCCAATTCGATTGTTGAGCACAAGATACCACTGATTCCTGATTCAAGGCCAGTCAAGCAGAAACTCCGCAGAATTAAGCCAGAATGGTCAGTACAAGTCAAACAAGAGATAGAGAAACTCCTGAGTGTTGGGTTCATCAAAGTGATAGAGTATCCAACCTGGTTGGCTAATACTGTGCACGTTTCCAAGGCAAATGGAAAAGTCCGAGTCTGTGTTGATTTCCGTGATCTCAACAGAGCATCTCCGAAAGATGATTTTTTCTCTTCCCAACATCGACATGCTCGTTGACAATACCGCGAAATACGAAGTCCGTTCATTCGTAGATGGATTCGCCGGTTACAATCAGATCCTCATGGCCGAGGAGGACCAACACAAAACAGCGTTCACCACACCTTGGGGGACGTTATGTTATACAGTTATGCCATTCGGAATCAAAAATGCCGGAGCCACTTACCAGAGAGCCGTAACTGCATTGTTCCATGACATGATACATAAAGAAATGGAGGTGTACGTTGAAGATATGATCATACACTCCAAAGGCTTCGATGGACAACACTTTGTCGACCTTAGGAAGTTCTTTGAAAGGTTGAGACACTACAAAATGAGACTTAATCCGGCCAAGTGCACATTTGGGGTAGTGAAAGGAAAGGTCCTTGGGTACATGGTCACTGAGCGTGGTATAGAAGCAGACCCCACTAAAATCAAAGCCATCATTGACATGCCTCCACCTAAGACTAAAAAAGAAGTCAAAGGATTCATGGGTCGCCTTCAGTACATTAGTCGTTTCATTAATCAACTCACGACGATGTGCGAGCCCATCTTCAAACTCCTCAAGAAGAATGCATCCCTAGAATGGACCGAAGAGTGCCAAGAAGCTTTTGAAAAGGTCAAGGAGTACTTAGTGAATCCACCAGTGTTGCTTCCACCGCATAAAGAGAAGCCGTTGACCTTGTAGCTCATAGTCAATGACACTGCAATAGGGGCTATGCTAGCACAAGAGCAGCCCGATTCGAAGAAAGAGAATGCCGTATACTTTGTCAACCGTCGCTTCCAAGGGGCTGAATCGAATTACTCTACATTAGAGCTACAAGGTCAACGACTTGAGGTTAGAACCTTCAAAAATCACGAGGCGAACGACTCCTACTTATTATTCAATCATAGACCTGCATGACAGCAAAGAGCCGTGTGATGTCATTTCCGTAAATGCCTTAGACAATAAACCTTGGTATTATGATGAATGGCGTTTCCTCGTAGACGGAACATTCCCATCGGGCGCGTCACCTAAAGCGAAGATAGCCCTCAAACAGTTTGCCGCCCAATTTGTTATCATAGCTGAACACCTCTATAAGAAACACCACGAGCAGTGTCTACTTTGTGCCAATGAGCACGAAGCCATAGAAATCATGGACCAAGTCCATCAAGGAGTCTGTGGAACCCACATGAATGGAAATATGCTAGCAAAGAAAATCATCCGACTAGGGTACTACTGGGCCACAATGGAAGCCGACTGCACCAACATGGTTAAGAAATGCCACAAGTTCCAGATACATGCCAACTTACAACACGCACCACCGTCCGTGTTATACCCCATGACATCCCCTTGGCCATTTTCCACATGGGGAATAGACGTCATTGGCAAAGTCTCACCGACAGGTCATAACGGGCACTCATTCGTATTAGTTGCCGTTGATTACTTCACTAAATGGATCGAGGCTCAATCCTACAAAGTCTTGAATGCCAGAAAGGTGGCTGAGTTCATTAAGACCAACATCATTTGCCGATATGGGGTACCTCATGAGATGATATCTGACAATGGCACGCACTTTGAGAAAGAATGTGACCAACTACTTGCAGAGTACAAAATGTGAATGAAGTAGCTTGGTTAGACAGCCGTTATGAACAACTAGCCCTGCTAGATGAACGACGACTTCGAGCCGCCGAGCATATCCAAGCGTATCAACGAAGAATGGCCCGAGCATTTAATAAGAAAGTCAAGTCCAAAAACATCAAAGAAGGGGACCTTGTCCTACGTGAACATCGTCCTGGACCATTCAACCCTATGGGAAAGTGGGGACCAAGATGGATAGGCCCCTACATAGTCAAGAAGGTATTCTCTGGAGGAGCGGTACAACTCCCAGACTTAGACGGAGATCAATTGCCAAAGCCCGTCATCTTGGACAAGCTGAAGAAGTACTATTCATGAGTCCGTCCCCTATTTCAAAAAAAAGGAGGAAAGCTCGCTAGGTTGAAAACCCGTAAGGGCGGCCTAGGCAAAAATTAGAGCAGAGAGCACGAGAAAAGAAGCCCGCTAGATTGAAAACCCGAAAGGGCGGTCTAGGCAAAAATCAGGGTGTGCATTAAAAAAATTAAAAAAAATAATAGGGGACAGTCTCGAACGAGACACCTATGTCCCGTGCAAGACATGTCAGTCAGCAAACATATTTTTCTCTTTCTTAAACAAGAACTACGATGACCTGAGCTCCTTATTTAATAAATAAAATCAAAATCTTGTCTTCTTATTAATTGAATGCATTTCAAGAAAGCAATAAGAAAATTTCTAACATGAATACCAACTTCCAAAAGAAAATAAATAAAATACTAAAAGTCTAAAAATTGGTCTATATATGGCAATCTCTCGATACTCCTAAGGAACTATTTCTTCCTTAATTTAGTAGGGGCTTGACCATGATCTGCCTTGTCATCCCTCTTCCTCTTGAACCAAGGTATCTCGAAACCGGGAGGAACATCAAGTTGACGGAACACCGAGGGAGTCAGTCTCGCAAACACATGAGGCCTATCCAGAGCTTGGAGTTTACCAGGAAGTCCGTTTGCTCTCTTCTCGTAAAAGTCACTATCCAGAAAGTCTTGAATGGCATCTGCTCTGACATTAGAAGGATCCTCCTTAGCTTCCTTCTTCCTAAAATTCAAGCTAGGATCAAATTGGTCCCCCAACAAAGAGCAACGGATCTCATAAATACCCTCGACATTGGGACGGAGTTCCGAGAGAAAACAATTCAAGTATTTATCCGACAAATAGATGCTCCCTCCATCATGACGAAGATTAGTCCACCGATACATAGTAGTGCCTTGCCCCCAAGCACGAGCCAAGCTCGTAGAGAACTCTGAGTCCATGAAAGAAATATCTTGAGGCCGTCCCCCTGACAAAGAAGTATCTTGCTGTTGACCGAATTGTCGCATTACCCTCCGAGCAAAATAGAAAGAGGAGTCCCTCAAACCCGGAAGGACGACCCTGTCGTACCCAAGGGTATTAGCTACGAACCTCCTCACCTTCCAAAAGGATGGGCACCAAGCGATTTCATTGGTCTTCGCTTTAGCAAAAAGATGAGCCCATTCCTAAATGCTGAGACCCTTCACTAACAGTCTCTGCCTATGGAAAGTATAAGGAGAATACTTGTTTGTCCCAAAGGGCAACAAGGGTATGAAAAATAGCTAGAGGGGGGGGGGGTGAATAGCTGTTTTAAAATTCTTTTCGTACCCTTGATAAACTCAATTGAAAATGCGCACTTTATCAAATAAGCGTTATGATATGAGCCTATGTGAGTGAGTGAAATGCACAGCGGAATTTAGTATTGTAAATAGGCGCAAAGTATGATAAAGGGGGCGCACACACACTCTAAGTATTTTGGCTCAAAGTAGGTGAAATAAGAAACTAAGGCAAATGATATAACAAACACAACACAGTTCAATCAATCAATCTACAATGAATAAACAATTAAATAGTTAGATATGATATGACTTGAAAGGAAATAGCAAGATAGTAAGTACGCGCTATTTGGAGAGGTTCGATCGGAAAAATGATCTACGTTATCTACCAAGATGGTTAGTCTTGGATTTCTAATGGAGATCTTATATAATGAGAGAGTGTTACAAATTACAATTATTTTGAGCTTATACACTAACTCAAGATCTATTTCTATGAAAGAACAAATCCTAGACAATAACCGGTGTATCTCTAAAATAAAGATCTAAGTGATCAAACTTAAAGAGGTGCGTGTGTGATTTTAGATTCAAGGCTCTTTAGATCTTTGAGATTGAGAGCACAAGAAAACTAAAGTGTTTTCGCTTGAGGATCTGGGCTAAGGATGAAGTTATGAAGATGTTCTTGAGAATTCTGGAAATAACAAAGGCAATCTTCAAATCTTCAACAAATGCTTGAGAGAGAAATTCTTGAAATTCTTAGCAACTTCAAATGGTTGAAGTTATGGGGTATTTATAGTAGAGCCCCAAAAACTAGCCGTTGGAAATCCTTGCTGAGTCAGAGAAAGGACGGATGTGCTGTCGCTCATTGAGTGGAGCACGCGTCCTTTTATAACCGTTAGACACATAACACAAATATGACCGTTATGGACAGGTGTCCTTAGATGCGGGTCCATACGTGTTATTTAACCACCGTTAGATCATTGGCGTAGTTTGAATCTCTTCAAGTCTTTGAATCTTCAATAAATCACTGAGTAAATAAATCACTATAAGGCGCGTGAGCTAAGAGAGGCGCGTTACACTTTGCGGGCGCACAAGAGGTGCAGGCGCACTGTGAGGCGCGTAGCGCGGCGCGGCGCGTGAGTGAGGCGCTTGGGCGCATGGCGCATGACTTGGCTCAAACTCGTGATTTTCTTGAATCCTGATATTCTTGCCCTATTCCTAAGCTTATTCTATTACAATAGACAACCTAGAAAATAAAGTATAAATACTTCTTACATGTGGGTCTAAAGTCCATGAAATAAAACTTAGGTGATGGATCAATCAAATCTAATCAATCCTATTACATTGAAACTGAGATATAAGTGGGCATACCCAACAATACTCAATCAGAGAGGCCAACAATTTGAAATGTTCTTTGAGCCAAATAGTCAACAATAATGGACTTCCCCGAGTCATAGAGCCGGTTCGGTGTAACTCATCAAGACCATGAAAAGTCTCCCCCAAGATAAGAGGAATTATGTTGGAGGCCCATCCTCTAGCTTGCAGAACAATATCACGAGCTCCGTGTTCGCCATGCCACACTTGCTCATGAAAAGCACGCTCCGAAATAAGCACAATGCCAAGAGGCAGCACTGGGAATCCACACCGTGACCGCGAGTCACTCGACATTTAAATCTCCTAGGCAAAGCATGGAGATCGACATAGCGGTTATGAATGTAACTCTGCGCCTCAGGAAGGCCAATACTCAATAAGTCCCTAAGAGACTCCGCCGGTACCTTGTCACAATTAGGAATCGCAATCGCCCCGGTCAACGGCATATCCAAGATAGCCGCCATCTCCTTCACGGTAGGGACCATCGCATTAAGCGAAAAGTTTAAGAGGTGATTCGATAGATCCCAAAAGTGTGCAACTCCCTTTAGAAGGTCTCATTCCGGCTTTAGATTCTTCAAGGTGAAAAGAATCTTGAAACCGAACATCTCCATGAATCTCTCTTGGTGAGGTTTATTGAATGAACGAAAGAACGTTGCTAAATCACCCTTGTAGCGTTCCACTAACTCTAAGTCCAAGGAGAACTCATCAACAATTATTGATGAGGGGACGGTCTTACTTAGGGCCATTGGGAGCAAAAGGTTGAGAATTTTACTCCAAAAGAAAGGTTCCCAGAACTGATTTAAGGCTACATGGTATTCTAGGACGGACTAGAGGTGTTTATATACAAGTTTGGACACCAAATCCTCGAGGAAAAAGGATAAACAACCGCAGAATGAAAGGATGGCTCGTACGAGACATCGATGTCTCGTACGAGGCATCGATGTCTCGTACGAGGCATCTCCCAAGTCAGAACAACAGAAACTCTGCTCAGATTTCAGGTTGCTCAACAAGTCAAAACATGTCTCAATCACCTCAGAAACTCACCCGAAACAGTTCATACATCACATATAAACAGCCCAACACGAATCCATCTCATAAAATTAACCCTCGGTTGACCAACCGGATGTGAGTCAATACATTTACACAGTCAGAAATAAAACTAAAATTAACTAATGTATTGTGTGCTAGAGTTAGGAAATAACTGTTGCATAGGTACAAGCCAAAGGAAGGAAAAATTGTCTTCGCCTATGCCGAGGCAACAAATACATCATCAGCAAAAAGAGGAGAATGGGGGAATCCTACCTAGGATGTGTCGCCACTTCCGCACTATCATCCATCAGTATGAGGCCTCTTCCCTCAAGAAGCTAGCTCCGCCGTCTGCTGAGCCAACCGTACAAGCAGCCCCGCTGTCTCTCTCTTCATCCTTTTGGCATTGGCCATGAACTGGGCGAACCGTCCCGCGACCTCTCTATACTCAGCAATGGGCACCTGTTGAGCAGAAATAAATGGAGATATGAAAATCTTCAGATAAATGATAAACATAAAGATGAAATGGTAAAATGATGGAAATGACGGAAGAAGACTCATAAATCATACCATGGTCGCGTCGGAAGGAGGCACGAGTTCCTCAGGCATGTCATACTGTGTGGGAAGATCCTCGGTATTCTCTACTCCCTCAGCCACGCTGTAGGTGAAAGAAGCTGGTCCAAGCTGTGGACGAAAAGGGACGTGGACAACTCCCTGGGCCTGAGCCTGATCACCCTCTATAATCAATCGGGGCATGAGACGAGAAAGGAAGTCCTGGTAACCAGCCTCCAAGGATATATGGTCAAAGGCATCCTGATTGATAATGAGCTCCCCTCTCTCCTCCTCCGCAATGGCATAAGAATTAAGCATATGGGCCAACGGGTCCAAAGGGACAATGACATCGTGTCTGCCACCACCCTGCTGATGAGAGACTCTCTCTCCTAAATAGAATCATCAACCACCAAGGCCGATCATCAGCAATCTCATGCCAGCAAACCCGTGAACATGATCAATACCCAGACTCCGCAATGGGAAGAAGGCATCAGCGGACTCAGGGACGGCCTCACATCTGTCAAAATACAGCCTCATACGCTCCACCGTCATATCAACCCCCTCGTCCTGCTCATCATGGGTATCCCTGTTATCCCGGTGCCATCTCAGAGTATCTGGGAACGTAACTGTATTGTCTCGAAGATTGAAAGTGAAGAGACCAAACATGGCGTATCCCCAGGCCTGCAAAATGGGAGAAACATAAAAGAGGTCAATACACAATAGCTGAGATGAAAATGCTATTAAAATAAACTGGGACTGAAACAAAGGAGGGATACAGAAGAAGATAAGTATTGTACCTCCCAGGCATGACTGTAACCGCCTAAGCCAGCGTTCGTCCGATCACGCGAACTCTCATCCATAGCCACATAGCAGTAGGCCAAGCCAGCAGAACCCCAGCTAGCATCAGTGACATGCTGCATGTCCCTCAACACACTTAGAAGAGTAAACAAGGCAGTCGACGCATTATTAGCAAATAGCGTCTCAGAAAAGGCCCACCATAGAAAGCCACGGACAGCTGCTATTCGGGTACCGGTCAGATGCATCTGACCTGCATTAATAGCAACATAGGCATCGACCTTGTCTCTCAAGGCCTTCATAGGGACACCCTTACCTAGGGTACGTAAAGAGAATCCCAGAAAATGCATCATATCATCCCTGCTAGGAGTAAAGTCCGCATCTACCTCAAGTGGCTCACCGAAGATGGTAAGCCCAGTAATGGCATGAAAGTCAGTAGCGGTCATGGTAACCTCCTCCCATCGCATGTGCATGGTATGAGTGCTATACCACCAGCGCTCCAGGATGGCCTGGAGCAAGTGCACGTTCCTCCTCCAGGCCGTCAAAGAAGGGTTTCAATCCGAGATTCTCAATCTCTTCCTTCATCTCGCCATTGAGAGTTGCCCACCTCTAAGCGACCGCTCGTACGCTTCCTCTATAGTTATTGATCACCCTGAATGAATGCAAACAACAGAGACAAAAGAGACAAATGTCAGAAAAATGGTAAAATCCTCATTTAAGCATTTTACCCGAAAAGTCGCGGAATTGCCTAAAGCGACAATCAAAATCATGTACTACCATAATACAATGATTTTCAGCATCAAGAAGGGTGAAATTCTATCGAAAGATCAGCCATGCATGATAAACCCTAGCAGCGAAAATTCTAGGCGAAAATTGGCGAAAGTCGAATTGCTAGAACACCAAATTGAGACATGCAGCAACGAAATTGGCATGAAAACTCAATCTGAGGAAGAGATCCTTACCCGCCTAGTCCGAACGGCGTGAGAAACGTGGTCCTCCGGGAACGGGCATAACTCATCCGTCGCCCACACTTTACCCTTCATATGCCTACCAAAGAGATGCTCTTTGTGGGAACGATGCACACCGGCAATTTGAAAGGGTGGGAATCACTAGAACTTGGTGAAAATAAAGATTTTTGAGTGAAAATCGCCTAGGGTTGAAAGCTCCCGTGAATGAAATAGGAAAAGCGATTTGAAAATCACTTTCAGCGCCTAATATGCCTCTATTCTGCACAAAAACAAAGAAGTCTCGTACGAGACATCGCTCGTACGAGGTATCTCCAGAAAAATCCTAGAAAATCATATTTTCTTGGGAAATTCCAGAAAATCCCTGCTTTTAACAGAAAGGTCAGAAAAAGACCTGCTTTAGATCAAGAGGTCAAATCTGAACCCGGTTCAAGATGGAACATTGAGTCGTCAACAAATGGATATTTTCAGAATTGGAACAAGCAAAGTTGTTTCTCAGTAAGAATTTATTCTCACCGCGCATCCAAGATCATGGGTGAGCAACAAGAATCTGCATCAGCAAACTCTGAATCCAACGACTGTCATCAAGGTGTAAGCTAATGGCACAGGATTTACAATCAGGCATCCCACGACTGTTATCAAGACGAAAGTTAATAACACAAGATCCCACCATTCAGAGTCCCATAATTGTCATCAAGACGTAAGTTAATGGCATAGGATTCACTTTTCTGGCGGAAAGGCAGTCGCATCAGAAGGAGAAGCAAGGTCTGAGTAATTGGTGTCTCCACATCCGGGTATCTCACGACTGTTGTCAAGACATAGTTAAAAACACAGGATCCCATCATTTAGAGTCCCATAATTGTCATCAAGACGTAAGTTAATGGCATAGGATTCACATTTTCAACGGAAAGGCAGTCTCGTTGAAAGGGGAAGCAAGGTCCGAGTAATTGGCGTCTCCAAACCCAGAGTCCCATAATTGTCATCAAGACGTAAGTTAATGGCATAGGATTCACATTTTCTAACGTAAGGGACAAACTTGTTGGAAGGAGAAGCAAGGTCCGGGAAACTGGCGTCTCCAAAATCGAAGACGGTTCGTCAACAACAGGGCATGTTCAGAATTGGAGTCGAAGAGATCGGTTCCTCAGTATGGATTACAACTGGAGACGGTTCGTCATCAGCAAAAAGGAGTATATTCAGAATTGGGTCAAGGCTATTGATTCCTCAGTATGGGTACTCTCTAAACTCTAAACTTTACTTACCGCAAGTATTATTTTCAAAAATGATTTTCAAAATACCTTAAACCTCAGTTTTTGCGTGTTTTCAGAGTCGAACTACGTTTGGTCTGATTTCCTTTCGAGGAATACGTAGGCAGTTTTTTAGCACGACCATACCCCTAGTTCAAAATGGCGTCTTTTCTATCGACGACGGTACTTCATCCATACGTAGTGTCGCCGAGGGGCTCTATAGACACCCCATTTCGGACGTTCATTTATAATCACACTACTTCTGTGTCTCGCCTTTGATTTGGGTCGAAACTCGTTAAGTTGGACATGTTTCGTTAAGTTTTTGACTGAATCCGTTAGTTAGGGGCCAAACTAAACATTAAAACTATCGCAGAGGGAAAAAAAGTGATTCCAGCATTTAGATGCCTCGTACGAGACATTGATGTCTCGAACGAGGTATCCCCCTCGACAGTCGGGTTTTTGGTCAGTTTCCTTATTGATCTTAACCCCTTTTCTTGGCAAACACTCATGCAATTCGGGAAAAATCCCATGGCCGATTCTAGAGTCCTAAAATAACCTCTTGAGAATTAAGTCTTTGATTCCCAACCATAAACAACTCTCCAACCTAAACCCTAGGTCACCAAAAACCTATAAATAAAAGGGTTTCTTTCACTCTAAAGAAAAGAGGAGAATTTCTAGACAGCCACAAGGCCGTTAAACCACCAAAAAGCTCTCATAATCAGTCTCTCCCTGATACCCACAAAATTTGGAAGATCAAGGCCTTTAGTCAAGGCCATCCATAGGATTCTTGAAGAAAACGCTTAGGTAAAATCTTTGCTTTCTATGTTCTCATCTCCTTCTTTGCTTTGAAGTAGTGTGATTCCATCAAATGATCAGCCTAGAGCCTTTCCAATCCATGGAGATGGTCTCGAAGCACATGATCCAACATCCCAAATAAATAAGCAATTATTTATTTGTTTATTTTTCTCTTTTGGTATATGAATGCATGATTTTGAAACGATGATGATGATTTCTTAGCAAGACCAATCCTAGATTGGGTGAATTGGGTGCTCCTTGACCTTCCCAATTCATAACTTAACCCCCGAATCCAGACATCTCGGTCCGTGTTCCGACAATAACATGGTGGCGACTCTCAAATCAACAAGAAGGTAAATCGAATGACAAAAACGTGCCTCAAAGCAAAACCTCGCACGCAAACAGTGGGGCGGCACTTGGCTGGAGAGGGTGGGAGCTATGAAGAAGAAAGGGAGGAAGAAGATGATGATAGGGGGGTCATTTTAAAATTTAGGGTCAGTTTTTTAAAAAATGAATCTAACTTTTCATTAAATTATTAACAGCCACGTTAAGTTTTTAACAGGCGTTACAAATCTCGGGCAAATTGATAATAAAACTATAGTACGTAAGGTACATTTACTGAGTAGATAGTACGCAGGTCAAAGTGATGTTGGAGCAATAGTACGCGGGTCCATTTTGTGGTTTACTCTTTCGTTATTCGCCGGCTTGTTCTTTCAAAAGAGAGTTGTTAGTATTTACTCCTATCGTACTCTACTTATCGCAACTTATTTTCATTTTGGGTGACCCATATTTATTGTTATTTACTTAAAATGTTCATTTTTTTTCTCTTCTATCCACTCACAACAACTATCCACTAACTTATTTTCTCTCTCCTACCCACTCACAATACTTATTTTCCAACATATTTTTTTAATCCTCTTGCACTCCCGTTTAGTAGCAATAAATATGGACGGAGGGAGTACTTTGAAGGACAATAGAGTTCTTATTTGCAAGTGCAGAGTACTCCCTCCGTCCCAAACTTATTGCTACTTATTTTCATTTTGGGTGTCTCCTACTTATTGCAATTATCACGTTCGCACTCTGATTCCCGTGATTGTGATTTTTGCAACTCAACTCCCATGTTTGACATTATTTTTTTGCAAATCTTACTATATATATAAAGAGAGGATCGTGAGAGAATGAAGCCCAAAATGGATGGCATTAAGCGTAAAAAAGCTGACCAATTTACACAAAGAACAAAGGACTAAAATGTGGTTGGGCCCACTGGACTGACGAGAAGATATGAATGCCTTGGAAAAAAAATCGTGTTTTTATTTTTCTTTCATTTTTCTTCGTTTAGGTTGTTTATGCCTATTTATACTTTTTTTTTTTTCCTTCAAGAGAGTAGTTTGACATGTGTTAAAGAAAAAAGTAATTTTGTCATAAAAACAAAATGAAAAGAAAAGTATTTTTGAAAAAAAAAGAGTATTAGTAAAATGAATAGCAATAAATGAATATATAATTTAAAAATTTAATATGGTTATTTTTTTAATTGTTGGTTAAAATTTATGAATATATTATTTTTGAGTTGATATGACCACTTTTACAGAGTGGGGGTGATTTTTTTTCGGACAATGGCCGTTTTCTTTTTGGTTAATTTATTGATATTTATTATTTCTCAGTAGTTGTTAAACGTCAATTATTTTGAAAAGAATAACATCTAAAACGACGAGTATTATGAAACGGAGCGAGTGTTAATTAAATGGACCCATATATAAACAATCTTATCCTACTCTTTTTTGTATTTGTGTGACGTCAAATATTTTAGTTTTTGTAATTTATTTGATTTTTTTCTAATTTCTTAAATGGATTGGAAGGATTCTCAACCTTAGTTTTAAATTCTCTATATTTCAAATATGTCTTTGTACATCATCCTTATTATATAAACTTTTATAATTTTTTGGTTTTAATTATTTTTGGTTAACTATGTGTTTCTTAATAATAAATAAATTATATTTATATGTTCATATTTTAACTTTACATGATACAATTAATCCTTTGCGATTTAAAAGGATTACAATTTACTTTAATGATTTAATACTCTGTCTCAACAAATACTTATCGCGTTTTTTCATGTTTGTGGTAAGAATGTTGTATTTAAAGAATTATTTTGTAATGTATTAAAATTACCTATTCCACATTTTTTTATTCTTTTATGTTATTTTTTTAGTAACACCCCGTGCATCGCACGGGAGTACTGTAGTTGGTATTAAACTAATGAAGTTCTAGTTTATCGACGGAACCAAAGGCATGTGTCATGCTAAATGATTATTTTAAAGGGCATTTTTGTCACCATACCAGGCATGTTAAAAATAGTTACATGACTAATTTCGTAAGGCAAAACCATATTTAACCTTAATTTTTAATGTAATATTACTCTTTGTGTCACTTCACCACCACCACAATCACCAGTCCACCACTACCAAACCAAGTTGTTCACCACCACCATTCGTAGAACACAACCCCATACCCTCTATCTCTAACGTTGGAATAACAATCATCATCTTTAACAAATAAGTATTTCAAGAGCTAACATTGATCTACTAATAAAAGTCATATGTAACACTTTCAATTCAGAAAAGAAATTCTCTAAATTTACATCTGAAAGCAACAATAACAACAAAGTCTTATTCTCAAAATAATTTGGGGTCGGCTAACATAAATCCTCGTATTATCATGAAAGAAAAGATGTATGAAAAAATAGATTTAAAAGAAGAAAGAGGTGGGAAAAATTAGAAAATGAAAAGACGAGAAGAAGAAAATAAAAGAAAATAGTGATAATAAAAGAGTAAATAAATAACAGATAGGTAAAAGGAAAAAAAATAATTAACCCCATCACCCACATGAATTTTCGCCATCCACTCTGGCCTCTTCAACGCCACTTTTTTAGCCTAACGAGTAAACTCATCATTTTCAATCACCATAATTCAAGTTTGTTTGGGTACCACTTCTCCACTATTCCGGACTCATAACAGGTGCATCACTCGGTCTCTGTCTCAATGACCAAACCACCTTAGACGATTCTCCCTCATATTATACTCAATAGGCGCAACTCCTACTTTACCTCTGATCACTTCATTCATCAATCGGTCATTTCTTGTATACCCACACATTCATTGTAACGTACGCACTCCTCTACATTCATCATATGAATGTGACATTGTTTCACGGTCTAACATTCAATGTCATAAATCAGTGCCGGCCTAATTGCTGTATGGTAGAATTTTTCATTTAATCTATGGGGCATGCCGGGATCACATAGAAATCATGTAGCACTCTTACACTTCAACCAACCTACTTCAATTATATGAGCCACATCTCCATCTAATAAAAAAAAGTATAGAACTTTGCACAATATTCTCTTAATATAATTACTTCAACTAGTTTGAACTATACAAATATCTATTTATATTTAAGAGTGTCTTTAATTGATCAAATATATTAGCTAATGATGTAAGTAATATATCCACAATGACTATAAAATAGTTAACTCTAAAAACTCATCCACTGATAACATTTTACTATTATTGTCATCATCATTTCCATTAAGTTGTTTTTCCCTTGTATTTACACATTTTATGGGAAGTGCAAGCTTTACATCCATATCGTATACTAGGCTTTGGACAATATTTAATAGATAATAGACTTATGTTGTCAATATTTGCTCTTTGTGTTATAAAAAATAACATATCATATCAAATGACCGTGCCACTGCCAAGTAACTATCCAAATATTAATGCCCCAAAACTAAATCATCTTCTTATATACCACATGTATAATTTTTCTAAAAAAAATAGTCTAAACTTCAATATTTGAAAAATAAAATAAAAATTTGAACATATTATATACGCGTAACTAAAAAATTTAGGGCCCCTTACCACCGAGGGCCCTGGACGGGCACCCACCCTTCCCTTCCCCTTGAGCCGACCCTCAGGGCCGGTCCTAACATTTTGGGGGCCCTGTTCAGAATTTACAATTAGGCCCTACCTAAGAATAATTATAAAAATAAAACACAAAGTATTCTTATAATAATATAATTAATATTTATTTTTCTATAAATGAAGTACCAAAATCTCTAAACCTACAAATAATTACCAAATTTATTATTTGAGAAGTATTGTCTGTCTAACATTTAATGTTTGCAAAATCTTTAAGCAAATTATGGAGTTAGGAATTTCAAAATAAAATAAAATAAAATAAAATGAATGTTTAAGATTACTGATTACTTAAAGTAATAGATTACAAATAGGATACTATAAATTATTTACTCCATCCGCCCCAAAATAATCTTTCCATTTGGCTATTCAAATTTTTTAAGAATATTAACACTTACTCCCTCCGTTTCATGTGAATTGAGACTTATTTCCCTTTTCGCCCGTTTCACCTCAATTGAGACTACCCAAAATGGCAAACTTTTTAATATTTTATATTCACCCAACCCCACCCATTTAACCCCACTAATTCTCTCTCTTTATTTTCCACCACACATTCACTAGTTTCTCTTAATTATTGTGCCCATTTTTTTTTTGTCTCAATTCACATGAAATGGAGAGAGTACTTCACTAGACATATTTTGTTTATGCACTTTTAAACTTAAATTGTAGAAACTGGAAGAATTTTTTAGAACAATAAAAAATGACAAATGGAAAGATCATTTTGAGACGGAGTGGGTACTACTTAATTGGATTAAATTTGCCCAATTGAATTGAAATTACATATCTAAATAAAATACTAATTATTAATTTAGAAAATATAAGATACTCCATTTGTCTTAGAATAATGTTTTCACTTTTGTTTTATATTAGTGGGGATGAACTTTTAGTAATGATTTCAGATTAGTTAAATTATGATAATTAAAATATAAAATTTATTATGGATATACTATTATAAATACTATGAATAACAAGTTTTATACATTTATTAAAATTATTACTTTATATAAAAATTAGTGCTCAATGTTTTTTTCTTACTAATATTTATTTATTGAATGATTTTTTTACTAATATTAATAAAAAATAAAAAACATTTTGAGACGGAGAAACTATGAACACATTAAAAATTAAAAAAGGAAGAAAAAAGAAAGGAGGCCCTCTGAAATTAAGAGGCCATGTGCAAAGGCCATGTGCAAAGGCTCACCTTGCACAGTTGCACAGGCCATAAGCCGGCCCTGCCGATCCTGGCACAAATTTGAAGCCAGCCATAGACATAAATTTAAGGGTCAATTGTAGCTTAGAGGAAAAGTCGTTTCTAGAGAAATGGTGAATAGTTGAGAAAAATGGTGAATGGCGGGAATATTAGGGGGCGGAAGAGAAGGGAGTTTGTTTTGAAATTTTGATATTTAGGCTTGTGAAGATAGGAAGTGTCGCGACCCCGGACCCCGCGGGCCCGAGACCGCGATCTGGACGTCGACTCTAAAACCAAAACTAAGAAATACTGAAGTTAAAAATTTCATTTGATACCAAAATGTGATGATCCAAAGTTTTACAAAACCAAGTTTGATAAAAACCAAATACAATTATCATAAACTTCTACAAGTTTATGCCCAACCAAAAATAAATATACAATTCTTAATGACGTCATTATTTGGTACAACTATCCCAAAATGGTTACACATTTACATAATGTAAACCAACCTATGACAACCTTCCCCAAAAGAATGTATCCACACTCGACGTCCTCTTTCTCGTGATCAGCGAGACTAATCCTTAGCACCTTGGGGGGGGGGGGTTAAGGAAAAACAAAGATAAAAGAAAAGGGGGTGAGATAAATCTCAATAAGTTACTAATGCAACTACATGACATGCTATGATGCAAGACGCAATAAGCAATAATAAATATCACATAGCACATAGCATTTATCACATAACAGATAGCAGCGGAAATAAACACATAACAAAGGATATAGCCAAGGTTTTCCAAACCGGAACATCCAAATAAAGGATCGCTGCGCAGCTTCAATAATCAACAAATCATCATCTTCATAATAGCATGAAAGCCGAAGAGAAAACCCCGGTACCGGAACCAATAACCATAAAAGTGTCACAAAGGACAAGGACCATGACACAAAGTCATGCCCGATAGCTAGATACATTCACAAAGGAAGCTAACTCATCCTTTCCAAGGCCAATCTGGAAAAAGGGGGGGTATAGTAAGGGCAAAACAATGGTCAACATTATAATGGACTTGGCTTTGCCATTATAATCCTTCCGATCGCCCGATGCAACAAATATGCCAGCTGGGCTTCCAATTAAATGCTAAGAAATAATATATTAGCATGAACAAACAACTTAAGGTTCCAAAGTAGGGAACCATACCAAGAAGTCACCAGAAAGTGAAATGAACTAACAATAACCAATTAAGGTGCTCTAATAATTTCCACAATAATAACACCAATCCCTTATCACATTTGATCACAAAGGATCCAGTTAACTCAAGCACACAAGCAAAACTATTCACTCATCTCGAAGAGCTCAATGAGAGCTTTAAAATGATAGTTTATTCGTCCAAAACGGACTTCGGATGAGAAAATTATGGAGGAAACAATTTTAGAAGAAAAGGGAAGAATATACCAGAGTCCCAGCTTGGCACGACCGTGCCTAAGAAAGTGGCACGACCGTGCCAATCATGACGGAAGGAAAGGGAATTTTGGCGCGACCGTGCCTAAGAAAGTGGCACGACCGTGCCAATCATGACGGGAGGAAAGTGAATGTTGCACGACCGTGCCAAATAAAGGAGCACTACCGTGCCAGAAGAACAATGCCCAGATTCTTCCTGGGTTCACCAATTTCGAACAAAAACACAACCTTCACTAAATGTTCAAAATCAAAGCTTTCAAACTAGATTCCAAGGTACTAAAACCACATCTAAACATCAAGGGAACCTAAACAACACCACCTAACAACTCAAAACAAGATTTAAACCCACATTCACATATTCACCATTTTTAAACCAAAACCCCAAATAAATCCCAAATAAATTGCAACCTCATCCAAACTTCACATATAACAACCCAAGCATAATATAAGTATGATATGAACATTTTAGCATAAAAAATGGGGGAAAAGCAACTTACCCGGATTTCACAAAGTTGATGGATTTCAAATATTTTTGGCCTCCTACGATCCTATCGACGATCTAAACAAGATTCAAGTTATGAGAAATGAGAGATTATGAGAGGAAGAGGAAGATAATGAAGAGAGAAGGAAGAAGATGAAACTTATCTAATGCTATAGAGAGAGGGAGAGAGTTGCTGGGAGGTGATGGGGGGGGGGGGGGAAAGGGAAGAGTGAGGGAGAAGAGAAGGAGTAGGGAGGGAGTAGGGAGGGAGTAGGGGAAAAGATGTTGAAATTATTTGAAATGTTACACTAAGGCCGCTCCCCCTAATACTACCCTTTTAAATAAACTTCCCACTAACAAATAAGACCCAACACTACCACACTAGCACAAATGACCCAAATAAAATGCTAGGCATAATATTATAACACATAAATTGCACACATAATTCTTTAAATAAATAATAATTTAAATAAATAAATAAGCAAATAATTAAATAATAATCATTTAATAACTAATAAAATAGAGCCTAGATTTCGGGTCGTGACATTCACTCCCCCTTAAAGAAAATTCAACCCGAATTTTAACGAGACTCACCTTAAACAAAAAGCCACAGAAATTTCCTCTCGATCTCATCTCGGAGCTCCCACGTCGACTCCTCGATATTATGATTCCTCCAAAGAACTCTAACCAATGAAATGCTTTTGCTCCTCAGCTCTTGAACTTTAGAATCTAGGATCCGGACCGGTCGTTCCTCATAAGACATATCGGGCTCAATATCTTCCGGTATCCTCGGTAACACGTGAGACGGATCATGAACGTACTTCCGAAGCATAGAAACGTGGAACACGTTGTGTAACCGGTCTAAGGATGGCGGTAATGTAAGTCGATACGCAAGAAGTCCAACCTTTCCCAAAATCTCAAACGGGCCAATAAACCTCGGAGCCAATTTGCCTTTCTTCCCAAACCTACGAATACCCACCTTTGGAGATACCTTCAAGAACACCAAATCACCAATCTGAAAACTAAGATCTCGTCTTCGGTTATCTGCATAGCTCTTATGTCGACTCTGGGCTTTCTTCAATCTATCCCGGATAACTCTAACCTTTTCAACTGAATCCCGAAGCAAATCAATACCCACGATCTTCGCTTCACCAACCTCATCCCAACAAATAGGCGATCTACACTTCCTTCCATACAAGGCCTCAAACGGTGCCATCTCGATACTAGCCTGATAACTGTTGTTGTAAGAGAACTCCACTAACGGTAGATGCGAATCCCAAGAATCGGAGAAGTCTATCGCACAAGCTCGCAACATATCTTCCAAAATCTGAATAGTCCTCTCGGATTGACCATCGGTCTGAGGATGAAAAGCTGTACTGAATCGCAAATCTGTACCCTAAGCTTCCTGAAACGCCTTCCAGAATCTAGAAGTAAACCTCGGGTCTCGATCTGACACAATGCTAACCGGAACCCCATGCAATCTCACGATCTCATCGATATAAAGGGTCGCAGGCTTCTCCATCGAATACCTGATGTCAATAGGCAAGAAATGGGCACTCTTGGTCAATCTATCCACTATTACCCAAACGCGTCATACTT
The DNA here is from genome assembly GCA_026119855.1 of Campanula takesimana. Lineage (NCBI taxonomy): Eukaryota > Viridiplantae > Streptophyta > Magnoliopsida > Asterales > Campanulaceae > Campanula > Campanula takesimana. The sequence goes on along the minus strand of JAOWBW010001511.1, from coordinate 284,399 downwards.
CCTACGGGTACGAGGTAGTCCCGTGACGAAATCCATAGTTACATGCTCCCATTTCCACTCGGGAATCTCTAACGACTGAAGTAGTCCCGCGGGTCTCTGATGCTCGGCTTTGACCTGCTTACAAGTTAAACACTTCGAAACGTACTCGGCTATTTCCCTTTTCATATTAATCCACCAAAATTGTTGCTTCAAATCCTGATACATCTTTGTACTACCCGGATGAATAGTATACCTCGATTTGTGGCCCTCATCTAAAACTCTCTGTTTAATTCCATCAACATCCGGAACACACAATCTTCCACGGAAAGTCAACACTCCACTCGAGCTAATAGAAAAATCCTCGAAGTTCTTTTTCTTCAATTTACTCATTATCTTCACCAACTCGGAATCTTCTTTCTGAGCTTCCTTTATCCTCTGAATTAGGGTCGGAGAGATACCCTAATATTCGCAAAAATAGCCCCATGTCTCGATTCACGAGGAGACAAATCTCGAACATCCTCAAGCATTTTCCATTCACGAACCACATCGAAGCCACATAAGATTTTCTACTAATCGCATCTGCTACCACATTCGCCTTTCCCGGGTGATAAGAAATCGTACAATCATAGTCCTTCAATAATTCCATCCATCGGCGCTGTCGGTTGTTCAATTCCTTCTGAGAGAATAGGTACTTCAAACTCTTGTGATCGGTAAGAATCTCAAACTTTGCTCCATAAAGATAGTGCTTCCATTAGTGCAACGCAAATACAATAGCCGCTAACTCCATATCATGAGTCGGGTAATTCTGTTCACTAGGGGTCAACTTCCTCGAAGCATACGCAATCACTTTTCTATTCTGCATCAACACACAACCCAAACCCTCTTCGAAGCATCACTGTAGATCACTAGGCCATCGCTCCCATTAGGCAAACTCAAGATTGGTGCGGTAGTCAACCTCTTCTTCAATTCCTCAAAACTCTTGTCACATTTCTCGGTCCACACAAACGGGACATTCTTCCGGGTCAACTGAGTCATCGGAGTTGCAATCCTCGAAAACCCCTCTATAAATCTTCTGTAATATCCGGCCAAACCAAGAAATCTTCTAATCTCTGTCACTGATTCGGGTCTCTTCCAATCCACTATAGCTTCAATCTTTGACGGGTCCACAGAAATCCCGTCCTTCGAAATAACATGACCCAGAAATGACACCTTCTCGAGCCAAAATTCGCATTTACTGAACTTCGCAAATAATTTCTCCCTCGCAAGAACGGATAAAACTGTCCTCAAATGTTGTTGATGCTCCTCTCGAGATTTCGAATAAACAAGAATGTCGTCGATGAAGACTACCACGAACGAATCAAGATAGGGGTGGAAAATCAGGTTCATCAAATCCATAAACACGGCCGGCGCGTTAGTCAACCCAAACGGCATAACCAAGAATTCATAATGACCATACCGAGTGCGAAAGGCAGTCTTCGGAATATCCTCCGATCGAACCTTCAACTGATGGTACCCACTCCTCAAATCAAGTTTAGAGAAAACCACGGACCCTTGAAGCTGATCAAACAAATCATCAATATGGGGTAGAGGATACTTATTCTTCACTGTAACCTGATTCAACTTCCGGTAATCTATACACAATCTCAAGGAACCGTCTTTCTTCCGCACAAATAAAACCGGTGCTCCCCACGGGGAAACACTAGGGCGGATAAACCCTCGATCAAGCAACTCTTGCAATTGAACCTTCAATTCCTTCAACTCTGCGGGAGCTAACCTATAAGGTGCTTTCGAAATCGGAGCCGTACCCGGCAAAAGATCTATACAAAACTCAATCTCACGATCGGGAGGCATATCATACTCGGTAGAGAAAACATCGGAAAATTCCCGAACTACCCGAACACTATCCAAACTAGGGGATTCTTTCCTAGTATCAAGAACACTAGCCAAATACCCCTCACAACCACTATGCAATAATTTTCTCGCTTTCATAAAAGAAATTAAGCGAACCTTTCTACTCAGAGGACAAGCCTCAAACACAAATTTAGGCACATCGGGAATAGAAAAGTAACAGTTTTCTTACGGCAATCAACAGAAGCATGAAACTTGCTCAACCAATCCATACCCAAAATGACATCAAAGTCTTGGATAGGAAGAACTACCAAATCGCACAAAGGACTCGACCACAAATACCCACATCACAAGCACGAAAGACTCGATCAGAAATCAAGCATTCTCCTATAGGGGTCGACACCTCTAGCAGTACGGTAAAGACTCGAATGCAGCATTTAACATGGAAGCAAATTGCACAAAAAGTATGAATGAGATGATCCTGGATCTACTAACGCTCGTGCGCTCACATTAGACACAAAAACAATACCTCCAATAACGGATGGATCATCGGTAGCTTGTTGTTGATTCATGGCATAAACCTTCCCTTGAACTTTGGGCTTCCCAGCGGCATCCTTTTCTGACCCTGATTAGTACCAACCCTGACCCGGATGACTGACCTCGGTGCCTCGTGCAACTCTCGCAAGTGCCCCATTTCACCACAATTGGTACACTTGCCTTGCTTTTTCCAAACACCTATCCTCCGCATGGCCTACCTTTTGACAAAGGTACAAGGCTTACTATTCTGAATCCCCGGAGTAGTACCCGGATTCCTTGGTGTGGTTTTCCCCTTAAACTGAGATGATGCTCCTGGGTACCTCGGTTGTCGGAACGGTGTTGAGGTTGCGATTAGCATGGCTTCCCGGTTTACCCGTACCCATAACCTCGGTTTTCCTTTTGTGCTCCCCGATATCTTGCTCTATCAAATAGGCTCGGTCTACCGCATCTGGAATGTCACAATTCGTTGAGCAATAAGTTGAGTACGGATGGAGGTCTTCAATCCCCGAATGAATCTCATAGCCTTTTGTTCCTCGGTCCTCACCAAATAGTCACAATACCGGGCTAATTCTATGAACTTAGCCGAGTATTGTGCTATAGACAACAATCCTTGCTCCAAGTTGAGTAGCTCGATCTCCTTTCGGTTTTGATCAACAACCGGAATGAAATGTTCCTTGAATTTGCGCACAAACAACTCCCACGCATACACCGTGTGGGTATCATCCCAAGTAGCTTTAACACCCTTCCACCAATGCTCGGCGGCTCCCACAAGCTTGTAAGCCACGAACCGGACCTTGTCCTCATCCGAACACCCAAATACATCATAAATCTTTTCCATAGACTCAATCCACAACTCAGCTTTCCTTACATCGGGTTCCCCATTGAATTCAACCGGTTTCAGATTGAGAAATTGCTCCAATCCATAGTGGGGTGGTGCTTGTTCTACCCTCGGACCTTGATCATGTATGGCCTTCATGGCCGCCTCGAACATGCCTTGAAACATAGCACGTGCTTCTTCCCTTGTATCATTCTGATTCTGTGCCACTAGTACCTCCTCTGTTTCTTCTTCCAGACATTGAGAACAATTACCTGCATAAAACATCAACCGTTAATCACTCCGCATACTACTACCCTCCTAGGTCAAACTAATCCACCTAGACTTATACTTAGAGCTAATGCCATAGCTCTGATACCAACTATCGCGACCCCCGGACCCCGCGGGCCCGAGACCGCGATCTGGACGTCGACTCTAAAACCAAAACTAAGAAATACTGAAGTTAAAAATTTCATTTGATACCAAAAGGTGATGATCCAAAGTTTTACAAAACCAAGTTTGATAAAAACCAAATACAACTATCATAAACTTCCACAAGTTTATGCCCAACCAAAAATAAATATACAATTCTTAATGACGTCATTATTTGGTACAACTATCCCAAAATGGTTACACATTTACATAATGTAAACCAACCTATGACAACCTTCCCCAAAAGAATGTATCCACACTCGACGTCCTCTTTCTCGTGATCAGCGAGACTAATCCTTAGCACCTGGGGGGAGGTTAAGGAAAAACAAAGATAAAAGAAAAGGGGGTGATATAAATCTCAATAAGTTACTAATGCAACTACATGACATGCTATGATGCAAGAAGCAATAAGCAATAATAAATATCACATAGCATATAGCATTTATCACATAACAGATAGCAGCGGAAATAAACACATAACAAAGGATATAGCCAAGGTTTTCCAAACCGGAACATCCAAATAAAGGATCGCTGCGCAGCTTCAATAATCAACAAATCATCATCTTCATAATAGCATGAAAGCCGAAGAGAAAACCCCGGTACCGGAACCAATAACCATAAAAGTGTCACAAAGGACAAGGACTATGACACAAAGTCATGCCCGATAGCTAGATACATTCACAAAGGAAGCTAAATCATCCTTTCCAAGGCCAATCTGGAAAAAGGGGGGGTATAGTAAGGGCAAAACAATGGTCAACATTATAATGGACTTGACTTTGCCATTATAATCCTTCCCATCGCCCGATGCAACAAATATGCCAGCTGGGCTTCCAATTAAATGCTAAGAAATAATATATTAGCATGAACAAACAACTTAAGGTTCCAAAGTAGGGAACCATACCAAGAAGTCACCAAGAAAGTGAAATGAACTAACAATAACCAATTAAGGTGCTCTAATAATTTCCACAATAATAACACCAATCCCTTATCACATTTGATCAAAAAGGATCAAGTTAACTCAAGCACACAAGCAAAATTATTCACTCATCTCGAAGAGCTCAAGGAGAGCTTTAAAATGATAGTTTATTCGTCCAAAACGGAGTTCGGATGAGAAAATTATGGAGGAAACAATTTTAGAAGAAAAGGAAGAATATCAGAGTCCCAGCTTGGCAAGACCGTGCCTAAGAAAGTGGCACGACCGTGCCAATCATGACGGAAGGAAAGGGAATTTTGGCGCGACCGTGCCTAAGAAAGTGGCACGACCGTGCCAATCATGATGGGAGGAAAGTGAATGTTGCACGACCGTGCCAAATAAAGGAGCACGACCGTGCCAGAAGAACAATGCCCAAATTCTTCCTGGGTTCACCAATTTCGAACCAAAACACAAACTTCACTAAATGCTCAAAATCAAAGCTTTCAAACTAGATTCCAAGGTACTAAAACCACATCTAAACATCAAGGGAACCTAAACAACACCACCTAACAACTCAAAACAAGATTTAAACCCACATTCACATATTCACCATTTTTAACCCAAAACCCCAAATAAATCCCAAATAAATTGCAACCTCATCCAAACTTCACATATAACAACCCAAGCATAATATAAGTATGATATGAACATTTTAGCATAAAAAATGGGGGAAAAACAACTTACCCGGATTTCACAAAGTTGATGGATTTCAAATATTTTTGGCCTCCTACGATCCTATCGACGATCTAAACAAGATTCAAGTTATGAGAAATGAGAGATTATGAGAGGAAGAGGAAGATAATGAAGAGAGAAGGAAGAAGATGAAACTTACCCAATGCTAGAGAGAGGGAGAGAGTTGCTGGGAGGTGATGGGGGGGGAAGGGAAGAGTGAGGGAGAAGAGAAGGAGTAGGGAGGGAGTAGGGGAAAAGATGTTGAAATTATTTGAAATGTTACACTAAGGCCCCTCCCCCTAATACTACCCTTTTAAATAAACTTCCCACTAACAAATAAGACCCAACACTACCACACTAGCACAAATGACCCAAATAAAATGCTAGGCATAATATTATAACACATAAATTGCACACATAATTCTTTAAATAAATAATAATTTAAATAAATAAATAAGAAAATAATTAAATAATAATCATTTAATTACTAATAAAATAGAGCCCAGATTTTGGGTCGTGACAGGAAGAGAGAGAGAAGGGTTTTTGCATTGTTGTGTTAAATTTAAAAAATCAATGGTTTAATCCAAAATTAGTCTTCTACGTTAATTCCAATCATATGACAAACATTTTTATGGTCGATAATGCTCCTATCGTGTGGATCAAGAAGCGCCTAAGAGACAAATCATAGGGAGAGAAAAACTTCTCTCTAACTTATGGGGGGAGGGGGGATCGAACCCATGACCTTCAGGTTGGAAAGCCATGAACTCTGGCCACCAGGCTAAAGCCTGATGGTTGTGTGGATCAAGTTTTGTATATAGATACTAGGGCTGGTCCTAAAGTGCCATACAGTTTTTGGGTGCCTGTTCAAAAATATTATTGAGGCCCTAAAATTAATTTTAAAAAAAAATCCTAAATATAGTACTACTTCATCCGTTTCAAAATAAATGTTATAAAAATCTTAATTTCGCTCTTGATCAAGACTAAAATTGAAAGAAAAAAAATTGACAATTAATTTTGAAACGGATGTAGTAATATAGGAAAATATTACTCCATTTGTTCCTAAATGAGTGTCAATTTTCAGCAAATTCTTGTCCTAAAATGAGTGTCTTTTTTAACAAAACTTTGTCTCTAAATGTTTTTTTTTTGAATTTTTTTCACCGGTCTCTTTATACGTGCAAAACTAAATGTTTAGAAAGGAGATTACAAGATTATATATGAATCTTTGCCACCAAATTGTACAAAGAGTTGAGATTTTCAGATATCACTTAAAAAATAGGCCCATCAAAATGTGTGGCCTAAAAGACGGTCTTGATAACTATTTTGGAGATAAGACCATGTACAATGGATTAAACACCATTTTCCATTCAACACCCACTTTATCACTCCACATCATCTTCTCTCTCTTCCAACTCGTCCATTCAACACTCATTCAACTTTATACCCTACAATGGTTTGTTTAATCTCCCATTCAATACCCTTCCCACTAATCATCCTATACCCCACCTGTAGACACCCCGCCTTGGACCTCTCATGTCCCGATTGCATACACATTCTCTATCTTCCTCTTTTCTGTTAAGTTTTGTTATTTTTCGTTAACTTTCGTTACTTTTTGTTAAGTTCTTGACTTATTCCGTTAGTCTTGGATTTGACTAAGTGACAAAGTCAACCTTGAGTCTTTGTTTACTTTGTTTTTGTTGACTTTCGTGGTGTTAGTTAAGTTTCTGACTGATTTCGTTAGTTTCGAGGCTTAACTGCATAACGGGACCAACTTTTGGGCTAAAATATGGATTTTCTGAAGATGGGACGAGCACGCCTTTGCCCTCCTTTGTGAGAGGCGTGCGCCTCCCATAAGGGGGGTGGGATGTGCGCGCTTCCCACCTCCAGGATCCCAGATTTGGCCAAATTTCCCTCCTTTTCTGATTTGTAACCTTCAAAACCATTATACCTTGGCTTGATCCGGGGAGAGGCCATCTTTGTGACCACAAACACTTCCCTAACACCTATATAAACCTCTTCATTAAACCATGGAAAGGGAGGAAGGATTCTTGACTCAAAAACTCTCTTAAAACTAAAAGTTCATTTTCAAGAGTGGTTACTATAGAGAAATTGGTTCTTCCCCATTCAAGCACAAGGTACAATGTATATTTTCTTCTTCTAAACTCTTAATCTTATTTGCCTTCTTCATCTTTCATCTCTTCTAATGTGTATGCAATCACTATAAAAAGGAATACAACCAAAAGGCACTTCACTATTGAAGTTTGGTCAAGGTTACATTCCAACATTCTAAACTCTAGTTTAATTTACTATTCTTCTCTTAATGTAATCTTTAGCAATTAATCAATAAAACAATTCCCTTTTATTTCCCCTTTTATTTTCATTGTAATTGTTAGCACTTTTATATTAATATTATTTGAAGGACTTTTTAGCAATAGAACACCAATAGTAGCAAGATCCACGTAAGCGGGGCGAAGT
>JAOWBW010001511.1:0-276572 GCA_026119855.1 Campanula takesimana | reverse complement strand
GTTTACCAATTTTTAAGAACGAACCGATTCAACCGACCACTTGTGCTTGAAAACCAAACCAAACCACATATATTTGATTCGGTTCAGTCTCAACCGCAGTCTGAATCACCCTTATTTAAGCCAAGAGTATAAATACTCTTGAGCTTCCATATGAAAACTGGAATTGTGATTATAACCGGTCGAAGCTAGATTTACAGATTTTTAGTGTTTCATCATCGATCTACTATGTTTTTGGTTCCACATGCAGGTCATCTATAATATTGTTTTTGGATATTCATAGTAATATAAGTATTCTTTCCCGCTCATAGACATAGCTATCTTACGATAGTGAACCACAAAAATCTAGTGTTCTTGTGTATGATTTATTGTTGCTTGTTTGTTAAATCTTGATTCAGTCACAACAAACTTGATTGAAGTTTGACCAAAATTGAAACTTTAAAAGTTAGATTGATTCTCTATTTAATTTACTACCATTAATATGTTTTACAATTTCATGAAAATAATTAATGTTTACTTATTTTGTGGTCAAATTAAATTAAATTAATTTAAAAGTAGTCATATAATACTCATTTGTCTCATAAAGACAGTCTTATTTTGACTTTTATGATAAATGAAAATGAACTTTGACCAACCAAAGGTGGACGATCTAATCATTGTAGTGAAATTCTAAAATTTGTAATTGATAAATCATTAAGTGATTTATCAATAACAATTTTTTAGGATTTTATTGTGATCATTAATTTACAATAATGTTTGGTCAAATTTATTTTTGTTGACCATAAAAAATCAAAATAAGACTTTCTTTATGGGACAGGGGAATAGTATTTATTATGAGACGAAGAAGAGAATAGTAATTGATTAAAGATTAGGCTCAATAGCAGAATAAAGAAAAATATCTTGAACTCAATTATTAATTGCTTCGAAACCCAATTAAGTCATCATCTGCGGACTGAAAACTTGTAAGCAGGATTCAAATACGAGGAGCTGAGTAGTTGAATTTGTGGATCGGCCAATTTTTGGTCTAAAACAAATGACTTCTATAATACTCCTTCCACATTTCCCAAAAAGATAGTCTCACTTTTATAAGTTATAAAAATTCATGTTTTTAACCCTTAAATCCCAAACCTAAAACCCTAAACTCCAAACCTTAAACCCTAAACCCTATAAAAACGGGACTTTTTATAACTTATGGAAAAACTAGTTTCCCCCAAAATTTTCTCTTCATTAAATTTTAATCATAATTTAATAAAAAAAATGTTATTATTATGCAATTTTAAAAATTATCGTTGTTTCTCCATTGAGAAGACTATCAATAACAATTTCCTAGAAATAATTGTATTTTCATTAAATTATAGTCAAAGTTCAATTTAATTGACTATAAAAATCAAAATGAAATTATTTTTTCCTGGACGAATGGAGTATGACTCAGTCCTTTAGCCGCAGTCAACTTTCTGAACTTTTGAAGAATGCATTCACTTGTTTGTAAATTGCTTGTATCATAGTAAAATTATTGTAAAAATAATACTCCTCACGTCCTTGAAATAATCTTCCTACTTTTATGATTGTTACTACCAAAGATAGTTTGAGCAATATTTTACATTATGTTAATCATCCTAATAAACATATAAAAATTGTCTATTTATAATGGTGTATCAAAAAAAAAATCATTAAGATAATTAAATTAACTTAAAATTATTGCTCAAAGTATCTCGTAGTGACCACAAAAGAAAAAAAAAATCAGTTCGAGATAGAAGAAATATTTATTTAAAAAAGTGACACCTATTTTTTAAAAAAAAATTGTAAAAAAAAAGTGGTAAGAGTACTATAATTAGGACACACATGGTAGCATAAAATATAAGCATAAATGTTTTAAATTATTTAAATAAAGTATAAACAAGGAGGGATGTTTCTGTCCCTGGAAGACTAAGGTAAGTTCTGGTTGCTGCCATACCTCTTTCACCGACTGTGATATTCTATCATAAACTGTATTCTCCAAGAAAATTCATTTTCAAATTGATGATGAAATAACAACAACCCGATTAAATTAATTATACCAAGAAAATAAATCTAAATAAAGAATGAGAATTTTATGGTCAATGTAAACTTAGTGAGAAAGTTCAATCTTCAGACTTTGCAGGAACTTGTTAATTAGATTATGGTTCTCTACCAATACAATTAGGTACAACATCATTTCTCTCTTTAAGGATGGTATAAAAGCATTTGCTCCGTCAATTCCAAAATACATATTTTCTTCGTTACAAAAATAGTTTATTATTCACACCCGTAAAAATTACTTAATATATCTGTAGATATATTTAAAATTTTAAGGGTATGAATAACAACACTCGTTCTTTCAAAAAAAAAACAACACTCGTTAAAGATAGTCTAAAATTTAAATCTCAATTTAATGCATGGTTATTGACTGAACTTATTATTGATAGTATATTTACTACTTCATTTTAATAAGTTTTACATTTTTCAAGAATAATTAAATACTTATAAATTTTATCAACAATCCATTAAGTTGAACACCAAAAGTAAACTAAAACTTCTATCCCGTAAGAAATATTTATTTAAATAAAATTTAAATTTGCTCTTTATAAAAATAATTTTATTTATTTTTTTAATAAACATTTTGAGAGGGAAAGAGTAATATTTATTTTAATTTTTGAATGACTCAAAATGAAGGAATTCCATGAACTTCAAATTGTTCTTTAAATTCTGATTTCGTGCCTTCATTTTGTAAACATGGGATTGCTCCTCTAGATCAAAACTCCGGATCAAGTCACCCTTATATAAACTCTAGAGTAATGCTATATAAAAGAAAAAACATATACTCCATTCGTCCCGGTTTAAGGTTCTTAGTTTTGTGACTTTACACACTTATTAAGAAACTAAGACAAATTTGAATAAAAAATAGTAGCATTTGGAGGATATAATTGTCCATTCATAAAGCAAGTGGATGAAAAGTAGATGGTGAGTGATGGATTTTTTTGTAATATATGAATTTTATGAGGACAAAATGTCCAAAACACTATTCATCATTTGCCATTTTAAAAATAAAGCAACTAAGAAACTTAAATTGGGACATACCAAAAAGAAAAAGTAAGAACCTTAAACTGAGACGGATGGAGTAAGAACCTTAAAACTGGGACGGATGGAGTACTTTTATACGAAAATATAATAGACATATATTGTTTCCAAAAGAAAGAAAAAAAACAGCTTGGTACCACGGTATTGAGCATATTAATCAATTTCACTCTATTATAAAGTCTATTACAAAAGGATGTTACTCCCTTTGTCGGAAAATGAAAGAAGGTCCCTTTTTATTTCTTCGGTCGGGCCCGGTGGGCCACTAAAATCTTGCCTAATGGCCAGGCTGCCTGTGCCCAAAAGCGATCATCATGCTAAAGAAAATTTTGTCTCAGAATAAATGACATTTTCGCAAAAATATTTATCCTTAAATGTTATTTTATGATATTTATTTTCCACTATTCACTTGCAAAATTTGAAGTTTAGAAATTAGATATCAAATATTTCTTACACATTTGTTACTAAAATTTAGGGAAATATGATAATTTTGCCCCTGTACTTATAGTTAGGACGCAGATATGCCCCAAGTCCATTTTCAGCAAAATATGCCCTTGTTTAATTCTAAAAATAGGGGAAATTAGGACACCGTTAAGTTTTCGTTCAAAACTTAACGAAAACGCTGATTAGGATGGGTTTTTGGTCATTTTACCCCTCCACGTCGTTTAATTTTGACAAATAGGCATGCTGATTCACCCAATTGATACTACGTCGTTTCACCCTTCACTCCAAAGATATAATTCCTGCGTATAAATTAGGGCTAGTGTCGGCGTTGCAAATTTAGGGCGATGTTGGAGATAGCTGCGACAAAATCGGTGGAATCAAGAACTGAAATCATTGGGAATCACAAGAAGATTTCAATCTTCGATTGAGTAGTGGAGGAATGAAAGAATGCTATTGTCGTATTAGGGCACCCATGTGGACTTCGTGGACTGATGACAACCCAGGAAGAAGGTTTCTAGGATGCCCATTTTATGAGGTAAAATTAAATTTTTAACCTTGGGAGCTCGAATTGATTGTTAAACTGGGTTAAAAGTTCAATTATTTAGTGTGTTGATTGTTCTATTGCTCTAGGATAAAAAAAATCATGCAAGTACTTCGAGTGGATTGATCCAGATTTTAACGAAAGGTACAAGAAGATTATTGTCTCAATGAGGTCGGAGATGAAGTTGTTGAAGAAGGAACAAGCATGGTTCAAACAGCAGGAAGAAAGAATGATGAAAAAGAATGCAAAACTCAAAGGGAAGCTAAATGAGTTGGAGTTGGATATTTCAATGGCAACACACAGTGAAACAAATTTGCTTTCAAAAGCCAAAGACAAAGAGAGGAAATTGATGATTGAGCTCAGGAAGAGAATCGCTAAGGAGACTTGGTTTTGGTTGGCAATCTTTGCTTCTTGGACAATCACAATTGATGTAGTTATAGGAAATATGAAACTAAATCCTCTGTCTACTCCAAATTATTGCCATAAATCTTGTTGTAGTAATTGAGTGTTTGAAACATTCTGCTTATGGTTTTTGTTTGTTTTGGATTGTTGAATGGTTTGTTGTTGTAATGACGTTATTAATCAATCAAGTTATGGTGAGAATGTGAGTATTTCTTTATTGAAGTGTGATGTTTTGTTTTGTTTGATAAAACTATGGTTTTAGAATCAGCATGCCTATTTGGCAAAATTAAACGTGGAGGGGTGAAACAACCAAAAAACCATCATAGTCAGCGTTTTCGTTAAGTTTTGAACGAAAACTTAACGATGTCCTAATTTCCCCTATTTTTAGAATTAAACAAGAGCATATTTGCGGAAAATGGACTTGGGGGGCATATATGCGTCCTAACTATAAGTACAGGGGCAAAATTATCATATTTCCCCTAAAATTTACAAAACGACGAAGTTTAAATTTCTTCAAAATAAAAAGTGGACGTTCACGACTTCACGGAGGGAGTTCAACCTGGCTAGCAAGTCTAAAACAATACAGGCACACAAACTATCACCTATATATATCAAATGTAATTGTGCTACAATATAATAAAACACATTATATATACGTATGTGCTATTTCAAAAATATATTTTTTTTCTAAATTAAAATGAATAATTTCAAGAAGTGTGAAATAAAAATCTATAAGCACATACTGAATTGAATGGATGAAATTGCAGGCACTAATTAATGGCATATTAAAGTTAGAAGTAAAAGTCAAGGTATTGATCTGTCGACTTAAAAGCTAAGACCCCTCAAACTTTTAATTTGCTACTCGTATATAATCACCATTTCACCATGCGTATCATGCACTTGTATTCTTCAGTAGTCCACTCTTCTCTTTCTTTCTCACATTTGTGTTATTAACGAACGACAAAAATTTGTGTGAAAACATCATGACCCGTTTCATAGTAGAGACGGATCATGAATCCGGTTTATTGATGTGTTTTTGACCCATGACCTGCGGGCAAAGACATTTTTTATATATTTTTTTTTGTTTTTTCTGTTTACCAAAAGTAATACTCCCTCCGTCTCGGAGTAAGAGTCCTACCTCCCATTTGCACGGAGATTAAGAAATGTTGGAAGTAAAGCAAGTGTTGTGAGTGTAAAATTAAAGTAGGAGAGAGAATGAGTCGAAGGGAATAGTAAGTTGATTAGTGTTGTGAGTATAAAGTAAAGTAGGGGAGAGAATGAGTGGGATGAATAGTAAAGATTTTTTGCCATTTTAGATAAGGGACTCTTACTCTGGGACGTACCAAAATAGAAAGTATGACTCCTACTCTGGGTCGGAGGGAGTAGTTACTATAACGAAATGTTACAAACGTGTTAATTATATGTAACAGTTTGTATACATAAAAATAATACATATGTATAAAAAAGTAACAATGTTTTTTTTTTTTTCATGTTTCTTTAATTTGCCAAAAGTAATACTTATTATAACTTAAAATGTAACGAACATGTTACTTATATGTAACAGTGTTTAAACATAATTGTAACACATATGTATAGAAAAGTAATTATTCAACCCTTTACACTTTAGAACTAAAAACACTTGTGTTAGTAACATTGTAAAAATAAGAAAGTAACAATTTTTATAAATGAATGTTACATTTTACTTGTATAATAACATTATAAAGCAGTTACGTTTACTTGTATAATATTATATCCATATGTTTTCAAATAATAAGTTACAATGAGTTTAATTTATCATGATACATGTAAAAATATTACATTATCTATAGAAATCCGTTACAATTTCGTATACTAAAGTGTTACATTTACTCGTACAAATAATTACATTCATATATATATAAGTTGTTATTGTTCAAATGTTACTTTCAAAAAATAAAATCAAAATATTCAAAAAAAAAAAAAAAAACAGCAAAAACACTATTACATTTTAGTATAACGACAATTACATTTAGTTATTGTTAATGTTACACGTATTTATAGTTAGTATTACTGTTGAAAGATGAGTAAATTAGCTACTCCCTCTCTCCCGCTTTAAGGTTCTTACTTTCCCATTTAGTCTGTCTCAATTTAAGGTTCTTACTTTGCTTTATTATCTAAAATGGAAAGTGAGACCCACTTGTCATTCTCATAAAAAAAAACTCCATACCCACTTTCTCTCTCCCACTTTACTTTTTATACTCACAACATTTATTTTTCTTAATCTTCGTGCAAAGTCAAACTAGGAACTTTAAATTGGGTCGGAGGGAGTATTTTTTTTGTAAAACATGTGTTACGTTTACTTATAAACAATGTTACTTATAAGTAAAACATTTGTTACATTTAGTTATACTAAGTATTACTTTTTGAGAAAATTTTCGGGGAAACTAGTTTTTATAGGGTTTAAGGTTTAGGGTTTAGAATTTAGGGTGTAGGGTTTTAGAGTTAAGGGTTAAAAAGTGGAATTTTTATAACTTATGGAGGAACTAGTTTCCCCCAAAACCAACTCTTACTTTTTCTGTAAAAAAAAAAAAGTATTACTTTTGGCAAACAAAAAAAACTGCCAAAAAAAAATAAAAACTAAAAAAAAAATCGATTTTTTTAGGCAATGGGTCGCTGCCACGTGGCAGATTTTGAGTGGAGCATGGGTTGGGATCTCAATCTTCGTGGAGAATATTGTATCGGTCGACCCGTCTCTTTTATGAGAGGATCTAGGTATTCTCACGAGAGTCCACCTCTTAATGAATTGCTTCCTTTAATTATTACTCCTCTGTCCTCAAATAAAAATCTAAAGCGACAAATATTTTGAAACGGATGGAGTACTACGTACATTTAATATGAATCCTAAAATTTCATCGAAAATAAATGATATTGTGAAATTCATTGCCAATATGGGAATTGTCACCAAGTGGAGGGGAATGAGGACCCAATTACAGGATTTGTAGTCTGAACTGAAGAGGTTTTCCCTTTGACAAAATCTGACCCAGCGACTCCCTTTTTGAGTTGTGCTGCTCGGCCACTCAGCCAGCTAATTTCTCTCTCTCTCTTTTTTAAAAATCAAACCGTGTTGTTTAATTGTTTAAACTTCAAACCCAATCAACCCCTTATATATAAAAACCTACCTCATTCCCTCTCTTCATTTCCAAAATCCACAATGCTTCATCCATCACTCCTCCTCCTCTTTCTTTCTCTCTCAATCTCTCTCGCCACCGCAACCACCGCCACTAACGGTGGCGCTACTTCCATTTCACAACAATTCAGAGAAGCCCCACAATTTTACAATTCCCCTCAATGCCCTTCCCCCCACCGACGCCGATTATGAGGAAAACGAGGCGGCGGACAGTGATAATAACTCACCCGTTGACCACGCCGTCCACGTCGCTATGACCTTAGACGCCGCCTACATCCGCGGCTCAATGGCCGCCATCCTCTCCGTCCTCCAACACTCTTCTTGCCCTGAAAACATCGCTTTCCACTTCGTCACCTCTGCCTCTTCCAACGCGTCACTCCTACGCGCCACCATCGCCGCTTCTTTCCCTTACTTGAAATTCCAAGTTTACCCATTCGACGACTCAATCGTCGCAGGCCTGATTTCCACCTCCATCCGCTCCGCCCTCGACTGCCCACTCAACTATGCCCGCAGCTACTTACCCAACATTCTCCCTCTCCACGTTCGAAAAATAGTCTACCTCGACTCCGACCTCGTCCTAGTCGACGACATTGCCAAACTCGCCGCCACCCCTCTCGGCGATCACTCCGTCCTCGCCGCACCGGAGTACTGCTACGCTAATTTCACCAACTATTTCACCCCTACATTTTGGTCAAACCCGTCTCTGTCCCTAACCTTCGCCAACCGGAAGGCCTGCTACTTCAACACCGGCGTCATGGTCATCGACCTTGACCGGTGGCGCGCCGGCGAATACACAACCAAGATCGAAGAATGGATGGAACTTCAGAAGCGAATGAGAATATACGAATTGGGTTCATTGCCGCCGTTCTTGCTAGTGTTCGCCGGGAACATAGCGTCGGTGAACCACCGGTGGAATCAACATGGGCTCGGCGGCGATAACTTTCGTGGGCTTTGTCGGGATCTACATCCAGGGCCGGTAAGTCTGTTACATTGGAGTGGGAAAGGTAAACCGTGGGTGAGGCTTGATGCTAACAGACCGTGTCCATTGGACGCTCTCTGGGCACCTTATGATCTGTTGAAGCCTCCATATTCATTTGATTCTTGAGCAAATTAATTTCGGTGGAAATTTTTGAAAAACAGAGATTATAAATAAAAATGTGAGAAAAAGAATTCTGTATAGAATGTACGGACGGTGGTGGCGCGGATGACGGAGATGACGGTGACATTATCATCCTGTCTGTGCCTCGTTGAATCTTCACAGTTACAGTACAAAAGAAGGGTGAAGGAAGGAGGATGTGATTTCTCCCCCTTTCCTCTTTTAATTTTCTTGCTATTTTTTTTTTTTTTTTTACTTTGTACATTTTGTTCAGACAATATAATCAGAATAGGAGAGTTATAAATCATAATTTCCAGTAAATAAAGAAAGTCCAACAAAATGGGTGATTTTCAGGTTTAACTGAAGAGCAATGCTAGGGGCACAAAATATATTTTATTGGTTGCATCGATAATGGACACGTCACACTCTAATTAAAAACACTAATTAAATCATTACACTTAGGATATTGTGAACAGGATTTTGTGACTTTTTTGTGCCCGTATTATTCTTAACTGAATCTGTGTTTTATTCACGTAATATTCTGTGAATTTTGTGCAGCAAGCAAAACTACTCGAGCTTTAACTCTTGTTTATATGACCAGAAAGGAAAATAATAAAGTTACAAAAGATGGCTACAAAATGTGGCTTACAAAATGAGGTGTCATAATTGTGTTGGTGTTTTTAATTAGAGTGTGTCGGGTCCACTATTGATGTAGTCAATAAAATATCGTCACTACATCTTGTATCATTCATTTTGTAATCTTCTTTTGTAAGTCTAGCCTTGTCCGACCAAAAATATTGTGAAACGTGATCAATTGAGCTTATCATACAAACTTGATTCGATTCCGAGTAGAAATTAACCTAAGGGCGTAAGATTAATGTAGTGGGGAAAAAAAAATTGTACTCCCTCCATTCGTCCCTATATGAATATTCAAATTTCATTTTATTATACATTCTAAAAATCTTTTATCTTTTATACTCTCTGTATCCCAGAAAGATAGTCTTATTTTGACTTTTTATAGTCAACAAAATTGAACTTTGACCAAACATTGGTGTCAATCTAATCATCACAACAAAATTCTAAAATGTGTTATTGATAAATCACTTAATGATTAATCAATTACAATTTTTAGAATTTCACTAGAATTATTAGATTGCCAGTAGTGTTTGGTTAAAGTTTATTTTTATTGACCATAAAAAGTCAAAATGAAACTATTTTTCTGGGGGCAGAGTGAGTACAATTTAGTGGAAAGAATTATTTATATTCTTGTAATATTTTTTTCAAACATTTAGTTATACAAATATGAAAAGGTTTGTGGAAAACTTTTGGTGAAAAATATTTAGGAGTTTGTTTTTTTTACTTTAGAAAAGACATTCAGATTTTTTATATATATTTTAAAAATGAATAATTTAACTACTGGTAGAGTACTCAATTTAGATTGATTGGGGTTAAAAAAAAAATTACTACAATATACTCCCCCCCCTCTCACCTCACTTGAGACCTAAGAGGTTAGCACAATAACTAAAAAAAAAAATGTGTTGTAGAAAATGAAGAGAGAGAATGAGTGGGGTAAATAGTAGTAATGGTTGAATAAATTGAGTGGTGGAAAATGAAAAGAGAGAATGAGTGGTGGGGTAGTTTGAATATAAAATAATAAAAAGATGGCTATTTTGGGGAGTCTCAAGTGAAGTGGGACGGAACAAAATGGAAATAAGTTTCAAGTGAGGTGGGACGGAGGGAGTAACATTTACACAAAATAAAGGGGTGTTAAGTGTTACATGTTGGAAACTGGCTGTACAAATATTGGGTTTGACCAATATTTGACCAAGTGTCTTTTTTAATTTCATTAATAAAAATAGAAATACGTTCCAAATAATTAATCTACGTTCATTGTAGATTAACGTGATATATTTATTTTTTTCAAAATCAATTTCGGGTGAATGAGAAATTAATTCATAAAGTATGCAACTTAATAGTGGGAGTTGAAGATAATGGGAAATGGAAAAAGCCGTATCCCACATTGGTAAGATAAAAGAATTTAAGGCGTCATATTAACGTGAGTATCTGAAGAGAAGCTATCAAGTTGTTTTCTCTTTGGGTCAACCTAAGGCCATTGGGCTAGCCTAAACCATCATACACGCTTGGTACGAAGCACCGCACCATGCACGCTTAAAGCGCATTGGACGTTTTAAAGACACACTTAGCACTTCGCAAGTCAGTTGCGGTCGGTGGCAGTTCGACTCAGGCACGTGTGGAGCAAAACTATATAAAAGATCCCCTTCCACCTCATTTGATCATCGAGCAATACTAAGCATTCTCATATTCTCCAAAACATCCTAAGCATTCATAGCCTTTGCATTCTGAAATTATTGAATCCGGGACAATATTGCCTTACGAAAAAAGAGTTCAACTCTTGCCTCAACTTTATTTTGTAAAAATTATTTTTTCCATCCCGTTATGTTATATTTTATTTATTGCCATTTTTAACTACAACCATTTTTTCATACAACATTAAAATTATACTAATTATGTAGTTATATCTATGGGGGCAATGCTCAATAAGTTCTTTTTTTACAAATTTATTTCCCATAAATTCACGACAATATATTGTATTATTCAGTAATTGTAATGTATCACATAACACTGCACATGAAATATAGTACTTCATGGAAGCGGCAGGGGTGGCCGGCTAGAGAACAGAGACCGGTGGCCGATGGCGGCGGCCGACGACTTGTGGTGGTGGTGGTAAGAAGCAATAGTATTGATGCAGTACTATCATGTTTTTTATTAATGCATGTTGCATGCAGATATACTAATGCAAAGGAATTTCTCTGGCAGTTTAAGTTAATGGAGAACTTGTAGGGAAATAGATTTTTCCAAAAAAAGGACTTTTGGGGGCATTTTCCCTATATCTAAAAATACAACATCTCCAAATTAAAAGGTGCTGAAATGTTATACTATATTTCAAAATCTAAGGATTTAATGTAACCCCGAGCTTCACACACACAAGTCATCTAAAATGATTGTTTACATAGCATTATCATGACATCAGTCACTAATGGTAACTGTTTTACCCAAAATTGTACATAAATCTGAAATAATAATTCTAAGTGAAATGTTACTATAATTTGTTGATATATTATTAATTATACTGTCAGTAATAATTTTTACAATTAAATAAATATTTAGCTGAGATATTTGCAACTTACATATCAATCGAAAATGATTTTTTTTTTTTCTTTCAGATTCGTGTTTGGTCAAAGGAAAAAAGTAAAGTGAAAAATAACCAATGGTTAGCTAGGTTACCCGGTAGATATTATTTGCACCGAGAAAAGTGGACCTGGAACCGCTTCACCCAAATTAGCTCCACCCCTCCATTCAACGGTTCAGATCGAAGCCATATGAGCGAGCTTGTCATTTGTGTGGATGAAAATCACCTCAATTTTTGTGGGTCCACCGAGCTATGACAAATCTCATCCGTCGAACACAAAAAAATATGAGGTGGCTCCAATCGAAATCATTGGGTGGACCGGGGTGGAGCTAACTCCTCGTGGAGCGGTTCAAAATCCGAGAAAAGTGATCAAGTCTGTCCAAACAAATTATAGTGAATTTACTAATGATTTTAACTTTATAATGAGTAGTGTGAAAAGATGAAA
This sequence comes from Campanula takesimana, assembly GCA_026119855.1. NCBI lineage: Eukaryota > Viridiplantae > Streptophyta > Magnoliopsida > Asterales > Campanulaceae > Campanula > Campanula takesimana. The sequence continues at coordinate 264,177 of JAOWBW010001511.1, read as the reverse complement.
ACCTATGTTATTTATGCTTCATTTATGCATAAAATAAATTCTTTCATGAATTATTTTTATGGGCTAGTTGCCTAGTTGTATAAATAAACTTCCTAAATATCTAAAGAGAACTCATTTCGGGATGTTAGAATAAAATTAAAAACACTCATTTTGGGATAAATGAACTATCAAACATTTAACTTTTTACTCAATGGTCAAGCAACTTCTTCTTCTTTTTTTTTTTTTTTTTTTTTTTTTTTTTATCAAAGCAACTTCTTCTAAATTTGTGAGTTTTTTTTATCACATTGATGTAAAATCTTATATATATATATATATATATATATATATATTAAAGTTGGTGAAGAGAGCCATGATATTGCCATGTGGACAAGTCATGGGGAAAGAAAGCATTTAGTGATGCCACATCAATTCCACCCTAATAAATAAGTGACTTTTCATTTTTTTTCTATTAGCTAATAGTATTAGATAATAGTATTAGTTACTATATAGGGTAACTATTATATTTATCTATTATAATAAATAATACTTATAATAGTAATAATTACTACAATAGTTAACTATTACTTATAATAGTAATAGTTAGGGGTGTTCACGGTCCGGTCCGGTCCGTTTTTTGCTAAAATTTTGTGAAACCGGGACCGAACCAATTATGCGGTTCTATAAAAATTTAGAACCAAGACCAGACCAATACATTCCGAAACCGATGTTATTGGTCAAGTCCTATTGGTCCGGTTCCGGTCCGGTTCTATGGTTCTCCTATATACATTTATTTCCCCTCAAGAATGCATCTTGATTAGCAAAAAACAAAAATAATTAATCATAATGGTCTCAACAAAACAAAAAATCTTGGCTTGATAGACAAGAACAGTGACTTCAATCTATACAAAACATAAAAAGCTTACTGGGAAATGATTAAGACAGTGACTTCAATATATTACAAAACATAAAATCTTAGTTTGGATAAGCAAAAACAATGAAGCATATGCAACAGTGCCACCTGCAACATCAACAATAAAAAAACAATGGCACATTCACGCTTCAACCATAAAATTTGCCCCTTCAAGTCTTAACCATAATAAGATATGACATTAGAAGAAAAGAAGACAAATTAAAGTACTACAGTACTGCTGTATCCTCAGTTTAGTAATATTATAATAATATATCTATAGTATTATAATTGTATATATGTTATGATTGGTCCGGTCCGGTCCGGGCCAGAACCATAAAAATATTTATCAAAACCAGGACCGAACCAATTAACCGGTTTTATAAGAATTTGAAACCATAACCAGACCAATACTATGAAACCGGTCCGGTTTTTATTGGTCCGGTCCGGTTCTGTATTTTTTATGCTCAGCCCTAGTAATAGTTACTATAATAATTAACTATTAGTTATAATAGTAATAGTTACTATAATAGTTAATATTATAGTTAACTTATAATTATAATAGTAATAATTACTATAATAGTTAACTATAATTGTTAACTTATACTTATAATAGTAATAGTTACTATAATTGTTAACAATTGTAGTTACTATTATAATTAACTATTGTAGTTACTATTATAGTAAACTATTGTAGTTAACTATTATATTTCACTATAAATAGTTAACTATTAATATTTAACTATTTATTTTAATAAAAATATTTACTATTAGTAATGATTATTATAGTTATCTATTATAGTTAAAATTATACAATTATTATGATTTAAGATTAACTAATACTATTAAATAAAATATAAAAGAAATAAAATATACTAGAATTGGTAAATTAGTTTCCCGTGCAGAGCATGAGTTAGCCACTAGTACGATAGTAAAATCAATCGTTATTTAGTGAAAGGAATTGTGATTAACAGCAACACTTACCCAACCCAAGACCCACCCCCCCCCCCTCCAAAAAAAAAAGTTTGAAAGGGTGCTTCCTATCAAATAAATATTACTCTATCTATCTCAAAATAAATATCAAAAAAACAATTAAATTTATTTTTAATAAAGAGCGAATTGTAAAAAAATATTCACAACTATTTAAAGACAGAGAGCAAGTATTCAATTAAATGAGTTGATAATACTCCCTCCGTCCCATTTAAAGAGTCAAAAATTTGCTAAAAGACCGTCCCATTTTAAGAGTCAAAATTCTAAAATGGAAAGTGGGTCCTACATATCATACTCACAACAATTATCCACTAACTTTTCTTTACTCCACTTTCTCTCTCCTACTCAACTATCAACACTCACAACACATCACATTTTCCTTAATTCTTGAACTCACCCATTTTTTTACTCTTAAAATGGGACGGAGGGAGTATATTTTTTCTCAATGTTTTTTTTTTTTTTTTTCCTTTAAAGAGAGAGTGACTGGAAAGACACTATTTGCCAGCTGATTAGCCTCTTTCACCAAAAAGAATAAAGCTTGTTCTGCAAGAATATTAGAATAAATAAAAATACGTATATCATGCTCTCTCATTTTCCTCATCTCATAACAAATTAGACCAAAATAGATGTACATAGATTAAAATAAATTTAATATCATATTGATAATCGAGAAAATGTTATGAGTAAGAAAAATAAATAAAAAATGGGATAAAAATAATAAATAAATAGTTGTTTTAAGTATGACAACTGAGTTTTATTAAATAAATAATTAATATAAATTAAATGTTTGAGTAGTGTCACTTGTTATGTGACGAACCCAAGGGAAATAAGTTTTTTATTATTATTATGGGGATGGAGTGAATATTTTTTTTTTATCTATTAGTAGAAAATAAGTATTTTAGCTTTGGATTAAAAAGGGTTTTAGTATGAGATGTCATTATAATATAGGCAATGTACGAATAAATAAATATTTTTAAAAATATTTTGATAAGTTAACGGTAACATTTATTTCCTCTGTCCCAAAACAAATTTCTACTTTGTCATTTTGGGCGTTTCATTGGAAACTCACACTTACCCAAAAAGGAAAATATTTTTTTCCACTATCTCTTTCATTCCTACCCACAACAACTATTCACTTACTATTCCCTACACACGTTTTATCTCATTCACACTCACACTATCTAGTTTTCAATATCTTTCCTCAATTCTCGTTTTTAAAATTCATGAAGAAATTATTTTAGGACGGAGAGAGTATTATGTGGGAGAAGGATAGATCCTAATTCTCAAGAGAATATTACAATATGTCGGCTGATTATGACAGAGAACCAATTCTTTTTTATTCAACCATGTACTAATCAGTATTCTTAAGATGAGCAAAGTCACTGAGGAATTGAATGATTAGATTGCATATCTCATGAAATTAATTTCTGGATTTAAGTATTTGTAATTAGTACTAAAGTCAATTGCTCTTTCAAATAAATGAAATTAAAATAGAAAAGTAGAATTTTCTTGGTTATTGCTTCCTCATTATTATTGCCACAATATAAAATACATTTGCCAGCTACATTTGATACTTAATACTCCTATGGTCTTACTACTTTCTAAGATTTTTTTACCTCTTTGGTCTCAATACTTTGACATGCTATTCAACTTTTTAATTGAGCCTTTTTATTACTAATTTATGTAAAATATGTAATGCCAATTAAGTAATTTAGTAGCAAAATATGTTGTCATAGGTCATAACAATAAGAAACATCCAAAGAGCAAAATTTGAAAAGGAGTTGTGGTTGTCATGTTTAAACTTTAAAGTGAGTAGTACTCGTTCAAGTTTTTTTTTTTCCATTTTTTTTTTAATAATATGTTATCAAGTCGTTACAATACTTCCTCCATCTCAAAATAATACAATTTTTTTCTTTGATGTTCAATATAATATAAGTGTAAAACTATAGAATTAATATGTAAATGGATGGAGTAAATTAAGCTTTCTTTCAGAGCTGACAAAAAAATAAGTACAAAAACATTTCCCACAGTATATATTCAAATCTGTTTCTTTAACCAGAACCAGAGGTTCTTCATTAAGTTTATGCATAGTATTATGGCATGGCATCTGCTGTTGTTGCTGCTCATTTGATTACAAGTAAAATTAGGTATTCATATTACAAAAATAAATTATTTTACTATATAAATATACATTTTATATCACTATTCTTCCATGTATAATCAATTAAATTTGTAGTCTAAGGATAAGCAATAAAACTAAAGTGATTATTTGGTTTGAAATTTAAAAGTAACAGAATTAAAAATACTAACTCATGCCAAAATGAATGTTTAACCTTCACCTAATGAACAGTCTGACAAAATTGTCGGTAGAATTTTTTTTAGAAGGGAATGAAGAAATAAAGAAAAAAAATAAGAGGATGAACAAAAAGTCCCGCTTTTGTACCTACCTGACAGTAACTTGAATTAGTTTAGAAAAAAAGGTTTGGAAATACCAAGCTCCCTAATGAGATTCGAACTCATGACCTCCGCAAAAAAGCCAACACCAGATATCGATTGAATTAGAGCTTTTTGATTAAAAATAAAATAAAATAAACAACGAATGAAGAAGACATTTTGTGAAATATAATTACGTGGGATGAGGTTATTGTATAATTGTACTTTGACAGATATGGTTATAAGCCCCTCAACTTATCGTATCCATTCACGCGTAATGTAATGTAATGAAGCTCTACCAACTTCTAATTTTTACACTAAATTAGTATAGACTGAATATTTGATACCCAAATTGACATAAGCATATCTTTTGTGTGTTTTATTTTCCTTTTGATACTTATAAAATAAACACAAAGAACATTTACGGACAACTGGTGTCACCTCGTTTGGTAGAGATTGACGTTTAAAATGGAGTAAAAAAAAGCCAATTTTTTGCTAATTAAACGTACCCATGGAGAGTTTTCAAGCGGAGCTTTATAAAATTCTTGGCTCATTTCAGCCGCTCAAAATAGTAGCGTCTAAATAAAATCTTCGTTTTGAAAAATCTCTATTTTTAAAACTGTGCACCAGACGAATCCTAAATTACTTTCTTTAAGATTTTTTAAGAAAATAGTTGTCATATTAGTACGGAAATTTTGGTTCAAAATAAGTGTCAATATTATTATAAAAGGGTTCAAATTTCGATACCTTTACATCGGAGCTTTGTAGCAATTAGTCATTAATTTATGGGTCTGTCTCCTGTAAAACACGTTTTTCCTAATGGTTAAGAAAAACGTGTTTTTCAAAACCTCCAAAAGACTCTATATTGATATCCAGAAGGCTTTATACTGATATCCAGGACCCTTCTGGCTATTACTTTCAAAGGTTCTGGCTATCAATCTCATATCCAGAAGGCTTATATTGATATCCAGAACCAGAGAACCCTTCTGGCTAGGGATGGCAACGGGTCGGGTTCGAGTCGGATCAGGACCGATCCGAACTATACACATGCATGACCGAACCCGATCCGATCCGAACTGTCATGATTCGTGATCCGATCCGCGACCCGATCCGAATCCGTGACCCAAGAACAAGAACATTTCCCAGAACCAGAACCAGAACCAGAACCAGAACAAGAGCAACATCAAGTCAACTGGGATTAAACCCTAATTTGAGAGTGTTGGACTGAATTGTACAAGTAACATCACAGATTCACAGTACAAAAAAGGCAAATTAAACCCCTATTTGACCTTCACACAACATTGAGTAATCTATACGAATTGAATCCCTAAATTTGAAACAAATTAAACCCTAATTTGAGGGGTGAGAGCTGACAGTAACTTACCTTGGTAAAGAGCAGGTGAGGATGCTGTAGTGGACGGAGACGAGGGCGGCGACGGAGACGGCAGCGTCGAATAGAGAAAGACGAGGAGAAGGAGAGCCAAGAGAAGAGCGAACGGCGTAACCGTCACAGACACCGGCACGGGCAACGGCAACTGCGCATAGAGAGAGAGAGAGTCATGAACGTCGCATAGAGAGAGAGAGAGAGTAGGGAACGGCGTTGCTGGGAGAGAGAGGGGGGGTCGGCGAGACTGAGGGAAATAAAAAACTAAACCTAGATTTTTTTCTTATATAGGGAGGGTGTGTGTGTATTTTCTATAACATGAGGGGGGTAGTAGTAAAATTTATAAATTTAACATGTTCGGGTCGGATCGGATCGGATCAGGGGGTTCTACTGAAACCGATCCGAACCCGATCGGATCTTTAAAAATGCAAACCATATCCAAAATTTTCGGATCGATTTCCCTTCGGTACGGATCGGGTTCGGTCAAATTGCCATCCCTACTCCTGGCTATCACTTTCAAAGGTTTGGCTATCAATTTCAAAGGTTCTGCTATCAATCCCATACCCAGAAGGCTTTATATTGATATCCAGGACCCATCTGGCTATCACTTTCAAAGGTTCTGGCTATCAATCTCATATCCAGAAGCCTTTATATTGATATCCAGAACCGTTGAGAAGTTTCGATTATTTACAAAAATGCCACCGCGTTTTTTTTAAAACACGTTTTTCCTAAGCGTTTGGAAAAACGCGTTTTTCTCAAGATTTTGCGTTAATTTATTGATTGAAGTAAGGTAGGAGGGAGATTTAATTAATAAAGGTGATCATGATTTTAATTTTATTAAGTTACAGTAACAATTGATTTTGTAAAAAATAGTGAAAAGCTAAAAATGAAAAATTATTTTGTTCTGTAATGAAAATAGAAACATGTTGGAGAGAGATAGAACTACAGAAATTGAGTCAAAAGGCCGAAATTGATCAAGTTCAAAATGAAGAGTTCTCAAACTGCCAAATGTAACGTAACATAAAATTACGTCCGGTTGAGTTATATACTCTTGAAATTGATGCCGACAAAGGAAATGGCGTTGCGAATCACCTAGCTAAACAGGCACCAAAATCTCATAATATAATATAGATGAAATGTTTGTAACGCCTTCAGACTACTTATTTCCTCTTCTTGTAAAGGATATGCATGGTAGTGTTTTGTGTAAGAAAATTTCTGCGTATCAGGGTGCTACAATATGTGTTAAATAATTTTGTTTAATGTTATGCTATGTGTGTTTGACCAAAAAAAAAAAAAGAAACAGATTAAATTTATCTTACTTTTTTTTTTAATTCGTTTTATTTTACAACAAAATCTATCTAATTGATACTTCTTCCGATCCAAAGTAGCTGTTACTTTTGGATTATTCACAAATTTACCACTATCTACTCCCTTTGTCCCTAAAAATTTATCATATTTTGACTTTTATGATCAACATAAATGAACTTAAACCACACATTGATGTCGATCTAATTATTCTAGTGAAATTCTAAAAAATTTAATCGACAAATCATTAAGTGATTTATCAATAACAAGTTCTAAAATTTCATTTGATCATTAGATTGATACTAATGATTGGTCAAAGTTCATTTATGTTAACTATAAAAAAATTAAAATGAGACCAACTTTCCGAGACAGAGGGAGTATTATTTTTCTCAAACAAAACAATTCTTTGAGCAACAGCACTGTTTGGTAAAAATGCGTTTCTAACTCCAAAAACCAAGTCTTTTATTTTACTTTCAAAAGTCGTTTTATATCAACATAAAATAAATCAAGATCCTATATAGTATTAACTTGCTTCATCCTCCCAACATCAAAACATGTGACTGACACTCACAGATAGTTGACATTGCCAGTTAAGTATTAGTAGTTCCATTGCTCGTGTTAATTAATTCTAGGACAATGTGTGAGATTCTTTTAAGGTCAACCAAACTAATTAGGCATCATTAATCATTCATTAGTTTAGGAAACATCGTCACATGTTCCTGTTGTCAGTGGTTGTTCTTATTTCCTAATTTCCATACTTAAAATAAGCATCTCCCAAATCACAAGCCCAGGTGTGAGTTTCCAAATAATTGTCATAGGTAACCGTACCTGAATTTGAGCCCATGCAGTTGGACTGTATAACAGTTATAGTACATCATTTGTCTTTGGGTTTAATATTTCACAAATGTAGGAGCCGTGTTGGTGGGAGTGGGGTTGTTGGGAATTTAGTGGTACCCCGTTGCAATCTACATCAAGAACAATAAAACCCAGAAGCACAATATGAGAGAATCACACACACAAGAACACAAGAATTGTTTACCCGGTTTGTTCAACACATGAACTACGTCCGGGGGCAATTGCCATGTCAATATATTATTAGACACCTTCTAATATGTTGCTACAATGTGTTCTAGGTCGTATCTATGCTTATATAGCAGTACAAGGAAGCCCTAGGTCGAATTAGGAAGAGATCGTGTCAAAACAGGAAACAAATCAGTCTAGCCGGCAGACCGAGCGCCCGCTTGGGTCTATGCGAGCGCCCGCTTGAATTTATTTCCCCAGGCGAGCCAACTCACTGTCCGCTTGAGCGCCCGCCTGGCCAAAGGCAAGCGCCCGCCTGCTCCTCCGCCCAGAACTCCTCCTCCGGTTTGAACCCTTTTTGATCTCCACCAACTCCCCGACTTAGTCTCCTTTTCTTCCTCGTAGTTTAGGACTCCAATCCTAACAATCTCTCACCTGGAGACTAAACTCATAAGCATAGAAACACCCATCAACTCCCACCACGGAGTGAAACCTTCGAACACATTTTACCCCCATATTGACTTGACATTACCGAGCCTCCCGCTCAAGTACTAAGGCGAGTTGAAACCAAGAGACGTTTTAACCTCTCCGTGTTAGATAGTTCTTGCCTCCCCAAATCAGCTTCTACCTTGATTTCTCTCCGCAAGTCTAACTTCGCATTCTCCCTCCAGACCCACCTTCCTCGCAATGCTTCCCCTTGAAACTTGGACACACCTTGTTTTTTGCATCGTCTTCTCTTGGTCTGAACACGCTCTCTGTTAGGGCACTTGGACTTCCACACCGCGTTGATCAACCTTGTGTCCTTCTCCCCCCCTAACATACCGTTTCTTGATGTCTCTCATTTCTACACCAATAGGCCGGTTCTTTAGCCTCTTGCTCCCACCGGAGCGAACATCGACAATGTAGGTAGAGTACAACATCTTCTCCTTAACCCCATGAGCTATCACCTTAGCTCCTTTTGTGATTTCCCAAGACCCACCCATGAAGGTTACCTCATACCCCTCATTGTCAAGTTGTCCCACAGAAATCACTCTCCTCCTCAAGTCCGGAACATGCATCACATTGTGTAGTTGTAAAACAGCCCCGTTAGGTGTCTTCATCAACACATCCCCCTTACCTTTGATCTTCAATGGTTGATCATCACCAAGATAGACAACCCCAAAATCTCCAGTTTTATACCGCTCCATTGTTTCTGCATCCCCACTAGCATGACAAGAAGCTCCAGAATCCAACACCCAATCTTCACCTGACTGCTCCTCTCCTATGATTAATACATCCTCATCATTCATCATGTGTGCATCACCATCCTTATCCGGACAGTCATAACTGATATGACCCATCGCGCCACAATTGTAGCACTTGACCGGCTTTTTCCCCTTTTTCGGTCCTCCCCTTCCCCTTGTTCTCTCCACCCTAAGTGCAGCCCCATCTACGGAAGATTCTCCCCTTTTCTTTTTCCTTCTCAACTCTTCTTGAAGGATGAGATCTCTAACTTCCGTATACGCCAATGGTGTTTTCGACATACTAATCATTGTGACAGTTACCTCCCAACTATCTGGCAACGATTTTAGTAGAAAACATGCTAACACTTCATCGGAGAAAGTAATATCAACACTTTTCAATTGGTCCACCATACCTTTGAAACTGCCGATATGACTCGCTGCTGTCTGCCCCTCCAACATCTTCGCATTCGCAAACCTCTTTATCAAATGCACCTTATTGATATTAGACGGCTTCTCATACATGTCTGATAGCATCTGTAGCAACCCCACCGTTGTCTTAGCCTCCATCGCGTTCCATGCAACGTCGTCGGTTAGAGCGCTCCTCACTGCTCCTAACGCCTTCCGATCTAACGTCTCTCAATCCCCTTGTGACATGTCTTCAGGTTTCTCTTGTAAGGGTTTATGAAGATCCTTACAATAAAGGTAATCTTCAACCCTTGTCCTCCAAAACGTGAAATTCACCGTTGAATTTCTCGATTGAGGTCTTCATCTTGATTGCTTCACAAAGTCCCCAAGAACGTGATTCAAAATAATCAACTAATGAAACTTTGAATCCTCCTAACCAAAGCTCTGATACCAGTTGTTGGGAATTTAGTGGTACCCCGTTGCAATCTGGATCAAGAACAATAAAACCCACAAGCACAATATGAGAGAATCACACACACAAGAACACAAGAATTGTTTACCCGGTTCGTTCAACACATGAACTACATCCGGGGGCAATTTCCAAGTCAATATATTATTAGACACCTTCTAATATGTTGCTACAATGTGTTCTAGGTCGTATCTATGCTTATATAGCAGTACAAGGAAGCCCTAGGTCGAATTAGGAAGAGATCGTGTCAAAACAGGAAACAAATCAGTCCAGCCGGCAGACCGAGCGCCCGCTTGAATTTATTTTCCCAGGCGAGCCAACTCACTGTCCGCTTGAGCGCCCGCCTGCTCCTCCGCCCAGAACTCCTCCTCCGATTTGAACCCTTTTTGATCTCCACCAACTCCCCCGACTTAGACTCCTTTTCTTCCTCGTAGTTTAGGACTCCAATCCTAACAAATGGGGTTAAAAAAGACGATCCTAACTTCTTAATCTTAATGAACTAATATAAAGCGATTGCCATGACTTTAGACTGCAACGGTCCTGATTTAAGAAAAAAAAAATTTGAAAAATGAACATAGAAGAATCACTTGATGTGGTCACTAATTCTATATATTAAACACAATAAAATATAGGGCAAATAGCACATTAGTGCCCCAAAGTTTCATATGAGTTGTAATTTAGGTCCTAATGATCCAATTTTGGTAATTTGGTGCTTAATGTTCACCTTTTGTGGTGAAATTGGTCTTTTTTGGATGGTCATGGATGGAAGCTAACGAAATTAACAAAAAAATTAACGAGTTTCTTTAAAAATTGCATTTCTTACCCATATTTCTTACCCATAAAGTTCAATAATTATTTATGTTGACCCCATTTTGTTAAAAACTTTACAACTCCTATATATATATATATATATATATATATATATATATATATATATATATATATATATATATATATATATATATATATATATTATATTAATAAAAGAATGTATATTTTGATTAACCCAAAAAAACATAATAAATATCAAAGTAAAATATTGTTTATCATTTAAAATAATAATTTTTTTTGAATAGTAGTAAAAATTATAAAATAAAAATACGTTACACTAAAGTCATTTATAATTCTAATTCCTTAAGTAAAGGGGTTAAAATTATGTTTAGAAAAACAGTAAGGGGCTAAATTTAAATATTAATCCATAGTTTAGCCTTAAAAATCTTCTTTTAACCTAAATTTGCTTGAAAATGGAAAATAAAAAATCAAACATAAACTTCTACCTTCTTCGCTCCTCCCCCCCTCCCCCCCACACACACACACATACACCAGCCACCTTCAAATCCCTTCTTCTCCCATGCTTTCTCTTACTCCCACAACGCCAACTTGCCTTTCTGGGTAAGAAATGCAATTTTTAAAGAAGCTCGTTAATTTTTTCGTTAATTTCGTTAGCTTCCATCCATGACCATCCAAAAAAGACCAATTTCGCCACAAAAGGTGAACATTAGGCACTAAATTGCCAAAATTTGAACATTAGGACCTACTAAATTGCTTTTCATATGAAACTTTGGGGCACTAATAAGCTATTTGCCCCTATAATGCGTTCCACCTTACTTGAGACCTAAGGGCTGGACACGATAACTAAGGAAAAAGAATAAACTAAGGAAAATGTGTTGTAGAAATGAGGAGAGAGAATGAGTGGGGTTAAAACTAGGTTGATTGAATAAATTGTGTGGTGCAAAGTGAAGAGAGAGAATGAGTGGGTGGGGTAGATTAAATATAAAATTATAAAAGGATGACCATTTTGGGGAGTCTCAAGTGAAGTGGGACGGCTCAAAATAGAAATAAATCTCAAGTGAGGTGGGACGGAGGGAGTAATTAAGTTTAAATTCTAGCTGACCTCATACTCAAGATTGGTATGGCTGAAACGAGACTTGAGAAAATACAGGCCGCGTCAGTGGTCTCTTTCATGTATCTCCCTCAAGCAAACAGTTAGCCTTCATCACTCTCAATATAACTTTCATGAGGTCAATATTTTTTTTTTAAAACGAAACAGACAAACTGAAAAACAAATCAATGAGTAGCTGTCATGCTAACAAGATAAAATTAATATTGATTATTATGATTCGGGGGAAAATACACCCTGGTGAATAGACAACTTCAAACATAAATATATACTCCCTCCGTCCCATTTCAAATTGCAAAAGTTGTCAAAAAGGGTGTCCCAACTAAAATTGTAAAATCCAAAAATGACAAGTTTTAACCCACTTGCACACTCACATCCACTAACCCACTAACTATTCTCTACCCCACTTTCTCTCTCCCACTCAACTATCAACACTCACAATACATTACCTTTTTCACTTTTTCCCTTAATCCCCGTGCCAACCTAGTATTTACAATTTGAAATGGGACGGAGGGAGTATAATCCTTCTTCCTAAAATGATTTTTCTATATGCCATTTTTTTTTATTATTATCTTAAAAAGTTCTTTCTATTTTTACAATTTTGCTTTAAAAAGTGCATAAATAAAACATGACTAGTGTTGTAAGTGTTCATATCTTTAAAAAATTTGAATAGTTAAATGAGAAGATCATTTTGGGACGGAGGAAGTATAAGATGAAGTGTCCTTACAAGTATTCTTGGTCTCGAAGGATTGTAAGATTTACATACATGCAGAGATATACATACTTGTCATTTACCTTCACTTATTGCTCATATAATGTAAAGTTAATTGCACTCATGCAATTAAACAAGTTTGAAGGATGATAAGTTCATCCACCAGCATGAAAATAACAGCTTGCAGCATCCTAATTCTGAGGATATAACTACAAACATGCATGGGCAGATGTGAAAGAAGAAAAAACTAATACTCCTCCATGTCAACTTACTATTTTCATACTTAGAGCGTCCACAACAGTAAAACCTATTATGGGTTATATCACATGCCAACTCAACGCCACATCATCAAGGAAACAAACCCATTTTCTTTTCTTTTTCTCTCTACAATGGTAGTACTTATTATGAGTTCTAAAATGGGCCCACTCACACTTTATCAAATTATCTTTTTTTTTTATCAATTTTAGTATTTATAATAATTCTTTAAAATGTGTATTTCTGAAATTTTAATATTTAATAAAAATACATATATTTATATATGTATTTTAATTTAAATCTATATTTATTTTTTAAATAATTATAAGTAAAAAATATTTATCCAAAAAGAAAAATAATGGAGACAAAACAAGGATAGAGAAAGGAAAAGAAAAAAATCACAATTTAAAGAGAGCGAGAGAAAGAGTTGTTTGACTGAATAAAATAACAATAAAAATAAACTGAGAGAAATGAATAATATAGAAAAGATGGAAAAAAAAAACAAACAAAGACAGTGAACAAATACGAGAGAGAGAATTGGTGAGAGAATACTTGAGAGAAGTGGAGATAAATCAGACTTGGGCCCCACAAATTCACAAAATAATGGTGTCGAAAAGTAGAAGCTATTTCTTGTATGTGGGATCAATCCGCTGCCCCACAATGAGAAGAGGAAAAAATCTGAGGGATCGATACAGGTATAAAGGAACCATTGTGGATGCCCTTACATACTTATAATATGCAACGTACTATCTAATTTTAATTAATTAACGCAACATACTTTTTAGTTCTGGAATTATGATGCGTACTTGGATAAAAATATCAAATAATACAACTTACTAATATTTTTACTTACGGTGTCAAAAAACTAACGGAGATGCCAACGTGACACTACAACGTCAGCGCCACATAACAATAACATCGTTTTGCTGACATGGCGCTGATGTGGCAGCGACGTGGCGGTGCCACGTTTGCATCTCCGTTACGGGCGTGCGGCGGGTAAACCCGAGCCGACCCGGCCCGATCCACCAGCCCGCCTATCCTCCACTGGCAGAGTGACACGTGGCGCGATGTGAGCCACTCACTGGTTCACCCAGCCACGCGCTGCCACGTGTCACCTTAAAAAAAAACCATTAACTTTAAAATGCTATATCTTGAGATTTATAACTCAGAAAAAAATTTAAAAATACTGTTGTGTTCGTCTCGACGAGCCGAATAAAACTACATAGGTCATGATATGGTTTGATTTTTTTAAAAAAAAAACATATTTTTTTACACACAAAATAGTTTGAGTTGCTTGTCAGCTGAGATGTAACGCTCTGTTTTGATAAAAGTAACACTTTCATCTTCAAAAAGTAACACTTTTTACAGTAAAATGTAACAGGATTTTTACAAAAAAAAAAAAATGGGTTTGCATTTCAATTGTTACTTTCTCAATAAAAAATTGTTACATTTCATATATAATGTTACATTTAGGAATATAAACTGTTACAAATTGAGAAAAAAATGTTATATTCTTTTTATAAAATGTAACATTAGTTTAGTTTGTCAATCCTATGTTAATTTTGGGAGAAAAAAAAGTGTTACATTTGAAAAATGTGTGTTACATTCCTTTTTAAAAAGTGGTACATTAGTTTAGTTGCCAATTTTTATGTTATCTTTATCTATTACAGCAAAATTGTGGTATATTTTTTTTAAAAAAAGTGTTACATTTGAATAAAAAAAAGTGTTACATTTCGTTATAATAAGTGTTACTTTTGTTGAGAGGAAAAAAAGTTGGGGGTGGCAAAAAAAGTCGGAAAAAAAATAAAAGGGGGGGGGGGGTCAGCCGCACCGCCGCACAAAACAAAGGTGCCGTATATAAGAATTTGTCTTAACATGTAACGGAGGGAGTATCTATAATGTATTTTGTATCTTAGTTGAAACCAAATAAGATTATATTAGCACAAATGAAATACTCCCTATATACTGAACAAAAAATCAGGTTGAGATTTAGGGATTCATGAATGAGTAAAGCAGAAACAAATTGAGCAAGGGAATTACAGGGAATAAAAATCAAATGTGAGAGAGAGAGGTCACTCACATGAGCGATGGCGATGGAGCAGCCCGATTAGCAAGAAATACTATGAAAACCCGGTGGTCATTCACATGATCGATGGCGATGGAGCAGCCCGACTAGTGGTCATTCACATGATCGATGGCGATGGAGCAGCTTTTATAGGGTTTAAGGCTAGAGTTTATGGTTTAAGGAAGTCTTTAAAACTAGATTTTTATAACTTAAGAGAAACTAGTTTCCCCCAAAACCTACTCACAATAAATAATAGTTTTTTTTTTTTTAATTTAACGAAATGACAAATAACGTAAATGAACAAAACTATAAATAACGGGGCAAAAAATTAGAATAAACTAGAATTGCGGAAATTAAATCAAACCGGGCTAAAAAAGGAAGTTGAGTCTTGTGTTGAACACAATTTCCGCAAGAAAATATTTCCCCGCACTGGTGCTAACCGTTCTGTGGCAATCTTCTCTTAAGTTTAAACGACTTTACAATCATCAATAGAAGCACTTCAAATTGATGACTTCGGCAAATATAACTGTGTTTGACACTTCCAAACTTTGAAGGACACTCATGCAATAAGATGATCTAACTTCTAGCATATGTTATTTTAAATTCCGCTGAATTATGTGACTGAATTCCATAATTCAGTTAAATATCTAACTGAATTCATTAATTCTATTAGATATATGAATCTTATGAATCAGATATGAAGTGACTGAATTGTATAGTGAATGAGTGAGGAATGACAATCTGGTGGAGGCTATTTATAGTTTATGAAGAGATGTGGTGCCTCTTGGGAATAGGCACAAATTGTACCTGCTGGATCTCAGCCATTTGATCTAATCTGGATGAAGGGTGGAGATCTGCTGGATTAGCCGAGCAGCCTGAGCCGTTTGTTCAAACAGACGCGGGTCGCACCCTTACCAATCAGCCCGCCTTAACCAACGTGGGTCAACCGTTCCAAAAACCATCACGACCCACAATCGGATTCGGTCCGCATTATACCCAATCTTAGTTGGCGGCCCATTCCAACCAGGCCTAGGCCCAAGCACCCAAGGCTAGCCCACGAACCCACTGTTTTGCCCCGAACCGTCCAACCCATACAAGCCAAACCAGCCGAGTCTTGGACCGCTATCGAGCTGAACTTCGTCAAAAGTTTAAGGCTCCACAATTCCAAGTGCGGCTCTAAAGCGCCCAATGCGCCCTTCGTGAGCTCAAATGGTGAGAACACCATCCTCGTGGTCAATTTTTGAGCTAGCCAAAAATAGCACAATTGGGACACTAGTTGCATGGATGGCCCAATGGTCCACTAGGTTGACCCAAGGAGTGAACAACTTGATGACTCCTCCTTAGATTGATTCACTTAAATACTCTCATTTCTGTCATTCTTAAATCAATGTGGAATAACCACTTTATATCTCATAAACTCTTCATATACCCATTTCATTTTGCATACTTTGAACATTAATTTCCCTTTCCCTGAAATTGGTTTTGAGAAAATAAATATATCAAATTAACCTACTCTAATGTAGATTACAAATATGCAATTAATTTCTATTTACATAAAATGGAATCTAATTGAATTATTGGTCAAAAGTTGGTCAAACACCACTCTATCAAAACCAAAATTCCAACAGTTTCTACGAAGGAACTTTGAGCAACAATTTTAAGTTAATGCAATAAAAATTTAAAAACTGTTATTTACTCCTTCCGTCCCATTTCAAATTGATTTTTTTTTTTATTTTGAGTGTCCCATAGAAATTATAAAATCCAAATAGTAGAAAGTTTTTAATAATTTTTAATAAGTGAGAATCACTTGTCATACTCACATCAATTAACTCACGTACTATACTCTACCCAACTTTCTCTCCCTACCCAACTTTCTACTCTCACAACACATCACATATTCCATTTTTTCTTTAATTCTCGCGCAATGACGTTTTTATGCAATTTGAAATGAGACGGAGTTAGTATATAGTATTTATATTGGTGTATCAATAACAAGTTTTACAATTTTTATTAGGATAATTAAATTAAATCAACCTAATTTATTGCCCAAATTTCCTTTGTACGAACGTCCGAAAACGACGACATTTATTCCGGGAGAAAGGGAGTATGAAAACCCTACAAGCCTACAGGGTACGTACTCCCTCGTTCCTATAAAAACTTGCACCATTTTTCTAATGTGAGTGATAAAAAAGATAGCGAGTATGATGACTTGTGAGTGGTACATATGATTTAAGTATGTGACTATAATAAGTGGGTGGTGTAAGTAATATATACTCCCTCGTTCTCGAAAAGTTTGTCACATTTTGACATTTTATGTTCAACGCATATTAGCTGTGACCATACATTTGTGTCAATCTAGTAGTGATCACAATGAAATTATAAAAATTGTTATTAGTTAATGATTTATCGAATACAATTATTAGAATTTCACTAAAATAATTAAATCAGCATCAATATTTGAACAAAGCTCATTTGTGTTGACCATAAAAAATTAAAATGATACAAACTTCCAAACAGAGGGAGTAGAAAATAAAAGTTGGACGTTTAGAGAAATACGATTTATTAATGAGACATCTTTAAAAAAAAAATTAAAAAAAAATTGATGCAAGTTATTTTAAAACTGAGGGAGTTGGTTTTTGTTGTTTTCATCAACCTGATGTCGACCGTATGATCAACAAAACACTAATTTCGTTTTTGCATTACCTCACCTATGTTTAAAAAGAACAAAGAAAATATCACCAGCTGACGAATTGAAATAACATGTGCACTTACGTGATCAATCACACGGCCTGGTTTGCTGCAACAGCCCAGCTCCTTACACATGGTGAGGTAAATTAGACAAAGACTCAAGTGAGAACACACATACCCGTCTCATCCATGAGACGGGTCATTTCGACCCAAAACCCAACCCATGACCCGGCCATTGAACCGGCTCCATGACCCAAGGGGCAATCCATGCCACGTGGCAACTTCTTATAGGCCCAAAATTATTTTTTTTTGGCTCCAGGACTCAAGGGCGAACCTGCCACGTGGCAGCCTCTCATAGGCCCAAAAAAAAAAAAAAAAATTATATTTTTTTTGTTTTTTTTCGGTTTGTCAAAAGTAATAATTACTATAACATAATGTAATGACTGTATACATATAAAGTAACAGTTTGTATACATAAAAGTAATACATATATATAGAAAAGTAACAGTGTTTTTTTATGTTTTCTTCGTTTGCCAAAAGTAATACTTATTACAAAAAATGTAACAAACGTGTTACTTATATGTAATAATGTTTATACATAATTGTAACACATATGTATAGAAAAAGTAATAATTCAACTATTTACATTTTAGAGCTAAAAACACTTGATTAGTGTTACATGTAAAAGTATTACATTATATATAGAAATATGTTATAATTTCTTTTATTAAAGTGTTACATTTACTTGTACAAACAATTACATTCATATATATGAGTTGTTACTTTTCAAAAAATTAAATCAAAATACACAATATTTTACATTTTTGCAAAGAGGCTTTGACCAATAAGTCCCTCACCCAAATAAAAACGACCAATAAGGACAGACATTTTGGAAACCTACCAAAAAGTCCCTGGAATTTTCACTGGACCAAATTGCCCCTCTTCCTCCCAGCTCCCAGACGCGCGCGAGATATTTGGTTAGCGCTAAGCGCATAACCAAGATGCGTTTTTTCTCTCTCCCTCACTTTCTCTCTCCCTCTTTCTCTCTCTTCTTTTTTTTTCCACCAAAATTATAAAATGCAATATCTCAAAATTTAAGAATCGAAAATTAAATCTGAAACCACCGTTTTAATCGTATCGTCAATACAAATCAAACAAGAACACTCAACACATAATTCAAATTTTTGAAATAAAAATCTCATTTTTCACTAGTAAGAATTTGAGAAAATTATTTTCCATTTTTCAATTAATTTCACAATTTTAGAAATAAAAATTTCATTTTTCACTTGTAAAATCATTTCTCAACTGATTTCTCAGTTATGTGATTTCACAGTTGTGTCATTTTTTTATTTTTCACATGTAAAAACTGATAAATTAATCTCTCAATTTTTTCACAGTTATTAAAATAACTGAGACATGGATTTCACAGTTTTATTATTTCTCAGTTATCATGTGATTTCACAGTTGTGTCATTTATTGATTTTCACTTGCAAAAACTGATAAATTCATCATTCAATTTTTCACAAATTATTATAATAACTGAGATATGCATTTCACAGTTATGTGATTTCACAGTTATATGATTTCACAGTTGTGTGATACTATATATCTTTTAAACAAATGATAAATCAATTTATCATTATTGATACTCAATTTGTTCATAATTGAGTAACAAAACTGATAAATTCATCTATCAACTTTTCACAGTTATTATAATAACTGGGACATGTTTTTCTCAATTGTTCATTCTCATTTCACCCCCAAGAAAAAATGGATCTCAATTTTGTACCCACAACAAGGTGGCCATTTTCTATGGAAGTAGGTTACATGACCCATCAACTGATTGGAGTAATCCCTCCGTCATTTCTCCTGGGCATTTTATCGAACATTTGGTAGGCAATGTAAGGTATTCCAAACCATCTTCATACATACAGCCATCCAAATCTCCATTCTCCACAAATAGGATCTCAAAATCATCCATATTCAAACCCATTTTACAACCACCAGCAACAACATTGGTAGAGCTATCAACATAATCAGAAATTACCTCATCTACAAGATCTCTTTCAGACTCCCACACAATTCAAGAAATCAAGGAAAAGATCCAAAAATACCACGAAATCCCTGCACAAAAACAAACCATAATCTTCAACAATCTAGTCCTACAAGATCATCTCAACATCCACCCAACCGAAATCATCGACAAATCCCACATTCAACTCATCATCTCCAAAGATCAAGAATCCACACCGCCACGGGAAAACCCCATCACCGTCATTGTCAAACAATCACAAAAATCTCTTAGATCTGAAATTAAAAAAAAAAAAATCAATTTTGGGCATAGATTAAGAACAACAGTTCATAGATGGTTCAAGAAGGAGAAGAGAAAGAAATATGAAAATACCAAATCTGAACATGAACGCCATTGGAGAAAGATGAGAAATTCGAAAATTCCAAACAGATAATTTGGTCGGTGAAGCCGTTCTTGCGTACGCCTTTTTGGAGAATACCAAAGCCGTTGCAGAAGAAGGTGCGATGGCGCCGAATAGGAAGCAGGTGAGGCTGAGCGGTGAGAGATGGCTTGGCGGGTGTGGGAAGGGGTGACGATGCCGGAGGGGGAGGGGAGGGAAGATGTCGCCGGTCTGCATAAGGGGAGGCGCAGAGAGAGAACGAGAGAGAGAGCGCGAGAGCGAGAGAGGGCTAGGGTTTAGATTTGGGGAAGAAGAGGGGTAAATAACGTGGTATATAGCAGAGGGTAATTTTTCCATTTAAAAAGTGTGAGGGATTTATTGGTAAAATCCATTTCCACCCAGGGACCCTAAGGTAAAATATGAAAATCACTGTTTTTATTGGCAAATTCCATCTAGTATAAGGGACTTATTGGTAAAAATCCCTTTTGCAAAAGCATTATACATTTCAGTATAAATTATAATTACATTTAGATATTGCTTGGGTTACATGTAATTATAGTTAGTATTACATTTGAAAAAATGGGTAAAACGAGCTTTTGTTTTTGTAAAACAGGTGTTACGTTTACTTATGAACAATATTACTTTATATGTATTCAGTCATTACATTAAGTTATGGTAACTATTACTTTTGGTCAACGACGGAAAAGCCGAAAAAATAATATAAAAACTCAAAAAAAAAAAATGGAGCTCTGGGAGGCTGCCACGTGGCGGGTTCGGCCCATGGGTCATGGGGCGACCCGTCTCATGCATGAGACAGATCCCCTTGTTCTCATGGGAGACCACCTCGGTAAATTAATTGGAGTCCATGCGAATCACTAAATTCATATATAGTCCTATTAATATTAACCGCACAATTCGAAATATACGTGTCGGGCTACAGGTTGTATTAGTGGCGGATTTAGGATTTTCTGTGGAACAAGGGCAAAAATTGCATGGGGGCGAAAGAAACGTTAGTGTATATTTTTTCACATTTAGGGGTGCAAAGTTTACTAAATTGCACAAACACCCCTAGCTTTTACAAAAAATTGCACTTATATTTTTTTTTCAAATGCCCCCCCCCCCTCAAATGACACTACCTAAGTCCGCCAGTGGGTTGCATGGGCTGCCCAACCAAAGGTTAATGGACCCTGACCTGAGCCCAACTCTTTTCAATTTTTATTGTAACCCTCACTTCACTCAAATGGCCATGGCCAAGATATTTAGAGAAAAAAAAAATGTTTTTTTTAATTTATATTAGTTCATAATACCATGAAAGTTACAACTGAGTCTATAAATAAGCTAACATAATTTTTTAATAGGATTCGAACTCATGACCTCTGCATGAGAAGCTAACACCGGATACCGCTTCAACTAGAGCTTTCTGGTACCATGAATATCCCCCCCCCCCTTTCTCTAAAGTTAACGTCTTCTTATCTTTTAATCTGTTATACTGTCCCGCTTTAAGGTTCTTACTTTCCTTTTTGGTCTGTCCTAATTTAAGGTTCTTACTTTACTTTATTACCTAAAATGGACTATGAGACCCACTTGTCATTCTCACAACAAAAACTCTCTACCTATTTTCCCTCTCCTACTTTACTTTTCACACTCACAACATTTATTTTATCTTAATCACCATGCAAAGTCAAACTAAGAACGTTAATTCGGGTCGGAGGGAGTACTATACAGTAGTACAAGAAGGGGTGATTTCAGTAAAAGAAGGTAGGAAGTCAGTGCTTATTAGAAGTGCTGATTAGTAGGGGTGTAAATGGTTCGGTTTGGTTCGGTCTGGGACAAATTAGAGGCCGAACCGCTAGGTATCGGTCTGGTCAAATCTCAGACCGAACCGAACCATAAAAACTTGTAAACCGAACCACTATAGTCTGGTTCGGTTCGGTCTGAACCGCGGTCTGAATTTACGGTCCAAACCACGGTCCAGACCACAGACCAGACTTATGTGATTTTCAAAATACTGACTTGTACATCATCCAAAAAAAGTAGTAAAGTGCCAAACAACAATCTTCAAAGTACAACAAAATATTACAAACCAACATTCTACACAAACCAACATAAATATTACAGACCACCAACACACTGAAGTAATCCAACATAAAAAAAAAGTAAAATGTTCAAGTTCAATCACAACAAAATAGATGAAAGGCAGGGAGAAGAGATGAAAGACAAGGAGTTGCTTCATTGCTTGCTGTTGCTGTTGCTGCTTCTAAATTCCTCAAAAAGGCCTGCAAAAAAAAAAAAAAAAAATTCATTAGTTGAATTGATACAAAGTGGGTGCTCAGCAAAGACACTCCTTTGTTATCTATTCTCCCTCCGTCTCATAATAAATGTTACTTATTTTACCACAATTAATTAAGAAATGAATCCAACTCAAGTTAAGTTGCATTGTAAACAGAGGCATGCATGAACCTTAATTAAACATCAATTAATTAAGAAAGCATTTCAACTAGCATATAGAATTAACAATTGATTCCCAGAAAGCATTTCAACTAGTAGTCAGTGAGGGGACATGCTTCTTAAAATTGTTCAGAGGAACCGAGAATTAAATTACCATTTATCTGCATTTATCTGTACAAAATATGCATGCATTCAAATGACTTAGATGAAGAGACCAGCCCACACCCTAAACTAAATAAGAAGTACTGAAATCATATAGCAACAAACTCTGCTAAAACATCGCAGAATGTCACAAATCAAGAAATGACGGTCTTATATAGAGTGAAAAACTAAAAATCTACCTGTAAAGCCAAGCCACAAAATCTCCCATTCATATCTCACTCCCTTAAGGTTGAAGGGCCCACAAAATCTGAATTTTCAGTTATAACTGCAAATATACAAAGTAATAATTATAAGGTACATATATACTTAATATAGAAAATATAGATGAATTAAGTTGAAAAATCAATTGATTTGTATATGTTAATCTTACCGGATTCAGCATCACTAAAGTCATCATACTTCGGTTCAATATCAATAGGAAGAGGAGCAGCCCGCAACCAATCTTGTGCACAAATCAAGCTCTCCACAACCTTGGGAGACAAGGAGCTGCGAAATGGGTCTAATATCCGTCCCCCAGTGCTAAAAGCAGATTCAGAAGCAACTGTGGTAACAGGAATGGCCAAAACATCTTTTGCTATTAAAGAAAGAATAGGAAACCTATGAGCATTCATTTTCCACCACAACAAAATATCAAAGTTCCCAACTTTCTTCTCAACAGTTTCATCCAAAAACCTCTCAATTTCTGACTTTGCACCATCATTCACTTCCTCCAAGTGCTTATAATAAGCATTTTGCATATCTTCAAAATCATTAGATCGTGAAGAATCAGCCTCTTCTTCCTTATCAACATCAATTACCACACTTGATTTTGCTTTATCATTTTTGTCAATCAACTCATAACAAGAATACATACGAAACAAAGTGTCTTTGATAACGTTATCCAACAGAGCCACCTTTTCACTATCGTAAATGGTTCCATAACAAAACTTCACATAATTCAACTTGAATCGGGGATCTAAGACAACAGCAAGTAAAAGATTCATGTTTATTTCACTCAAATCACCCCAATACTTGTCAAACTTTTTTTGCATTGAATTTGCCATCTCCTTCAAATCAACATCATCATTCTTTTTTGCCCAACTAATCAAATTCTTTTGAATCAAAAACACATCATGGAAATAAGAATTAGATGTGACATACAAGCAACACGAGACTCTCTTAGTAATGTCATAGAATGTTTTCAAGAACTTGCACAACGTACTAGCACGAGCCCAATCACGTTCTGAAGGAGAGCCATTAGGGAGAACACTACTAAAACAAGTCTCTACATCCATTGCTTCAAATGCTTTTTTGAACTTAAGAGCAGTTTCTAACATAAGATAGGTGTAGTTCCACCTAGTTGGGACATCAAGGACTAACTTGCTTTTATGGGGAATTTTTTCTTGCTCACAAAAATCATTAAAATTATGTGCTCTTTGTGGGGAGCTCCTTATATATCTCAAAGCTTGACGAATTCTACTTATTGATTCGTCTATCTCACCAATCCCATCTCTAACAATTAAGTTTAGGATATGAGCACAACACCTCACATGAAAGAACTCACCATCTAAAATAACCCCATCTTTTCTTTTAAGTTTTTTCTTCAAGTGCTCAACAGCAACATCATTTGCTGAAGCATTATCGACTGTGATGGTGAAAACCTTATCAATACCCCAATCATGCATACAAGCCTCAATCGCACCAGAAATTGCAATCCCTTTATGACTAGAAATGACTTTAAAGTTAAGAACTCTTTTGTGCAATACCCATTCTTGGTCAATAAAGTGTGCAGTCAAAACCATATAACTCAAGTTTTGCAAGGAAGACCATATGTCAGTTGTGAGGCAAATTCTATGAGCATTAATAGATAACCCACTTTTCAAATCTTTCTTCAAATTATTATATATTTCCATGAAATCTTTAGCTATGGTGTTGCGACAAACTAACTTCAACTTAGGTTGAACAACACTCACAAAATACTTGAAACCTTCACGCTCAATAAAACTGAAAGGCAACTCATCAATAATTATCATCTTTGCAATAGCGTCTCTAGACTTATCAAGATCAAATTGCCAAGCAATTAACTTGTCCCCTTCCCCCCCTTTCTTGCAAAACTCAAGCGTTGTTTGCTTTTTGTCAAGATCATTATATGGATATTTAGGACACCTACCTAAATGACCAGAAAGAGTGCTAGTGCCACATCCAGCACTATATTTTTTTTTGCAATACTTACAAAGGGAATGCAAAAGCTTTTTACCTTCCATGAATTTATCAAAATGATCCCAGACTTCAGAGGTATAAGCTTTACCCTTAATATCGCCGGATACAGCAGATGAAGCAACTTCAGTGTCTTGAGTTGAAGCCTTTCGCTTCTTTGACATTTCGACCTATAAACACATAAGAGAATAAGAGTTGCATTAAACACTATGTAAAATTTATATACATATTCTGACTATAATAAATTTCCGCAAAATCAAGTAAATCGAACCAAAATCAAATCAATCGAAACAAAAAAAAAAATGGAAAATCGAATCCCAAAAAAATAAATCAATCATCCACGAAGAAAATCGAACCAAAATCAAACAATTTCTACATGTTCATGTTCAACAGACCCATAATAAGATACTGAGTAGCGCATATATGTTCCAAAATCAAGCAATTTTTACATGGTCATATGAATCAGATTTATGATAACAAGCAAGGATTTTTACCTGACTTTGACTTCGATTAACATTATCATCATCCATATTTGAGGGGCTAGGGTTTGACTATGGAAAATCGAACCAAAATCAAATCAATCGGAAAAACGGTGAATCGGAAAATAGGTCGGAGCTAGAGTGAGTTGACCACGAAGAAAAAGAGGAACCATGAGTTGAGTGCGATCGATTTGGAGAGAGAAAAGGGAGAGAGATGAGAGACGAAGACGAAGAGATGAGAGACGAAGACGAAGAGATGAGTTGAGTGCGATCGATTTGTGTCTGCGGCGTGAAATGAAAGTGAACATTAGGGATAGTGAGTGGGATACTGATGCTAGGTTTTTTGAAATCTAATGATGGATAATTAATTCACTTATAATCCTACGGTCAGTATTCGGCGGTTCGGTGGTTCGGTCTGGGGTTCGGTTCACGGTTCGGTTCCACGGTTCGGTCTGGCAGTTCGGTCTGACGGTTCGGTCTGAATCGGTTCGGTTCGGTTTGGTTCGGTTTGGTCTATAGTGGCCAGACCACAGACCTAACCAAACCACCTGGTTTGGAAATTTTATAGACTGAACCGAACCATGATTGCTCAAAAACCGAACCAGACCGCATGGTCTGGTTTGGTTCGGTCTCGAACCGCGGTCTGGCCCGAACCACTGACACCCCTACTGATTAGAATTGAAAGAACAAATTGTACATAGTACACTTGATAGATAATTTTTTAAGAGCATATGTTTATAAATTTACTGTTCTATATTATAATCTGTTATACAATATAGAAAATTGAAATATAGAAGAGGTAAACTCTACCGAGTGCCTCTTGGCCTAATGGTATCCAGGTGTGTGGGTAAGGCTTCTATTTAGGTGGAGATAGCAGGTTCGACTCCCTCTGAGAGTAAGTGGAGAACCTTTATCAATTTGCCCCTCTGAGGGTGGCTGGGGCTGGGGGCTTAATGGCAATTGCCTTGAATGAATGAAATGTAACTAGCTTGTAAAAAAAAAAAAAAAAAAATGGTAAACTCTTAAAAAAAGGGGGGGGGGGGTTGAAATATTAAAATAACGGGTGTTTTAGACTTTTAGTTTTAGCACCATAGTATTAGAATTGAAAGAATAAAATGTACTCCCTCCGGACTCAATTATAAGCAACAAAAGTGGGTTTTTTTTTTACCTAAATATAAGCAACTCTGAGGGATTTCAAGACTATTTAATACTCTCTTACCAAAACTGCCCCTATTTAATTATTCATTTTCAAATACAAGTGCACATTTATTATACATTTAATATGAGGATATATTAGTAATTTTAACATGTTTTTATTATAAAATCAAGACAATTAACTAACTTAACTAATTTCTTAATAGGTGTAATTTTAGTTATTTTTGCTTATATTTGGGACCGGAGGGAGTACGTACGTACAGTTTTAGAAGATTCTTTAAGAGCATACTCCCTCTTATCACAAATATAAGTAAAAGTAACTAAAATCACACTTATTAAAAAAATAGTTAAATTTAGTTAATTGTTCAACTTTTTTACTTATGTTTAGGTAAAAAAAAAAAACCCAACTTTTTTACTTATATTTGTGTCCGGAGGGAGTAAGTTTAGATTGACTGTTTGTTTGGCACATGGCGGACATGTGCCCCAAATTGATGTAGCAGCTAACTACTATCAAAATGCATTGAAGAGGGACATTCATGACAATTTTGCTTGAGAAATTGGGAAAAATCTGTGTTTTTTTAAAAATTCGCCTAAAAGGTGTTTTTTAAAATGGTGCAGTGGTATTTTTGTAATAAACGGGAAGTTGTTTTAAAACAGGCGGTGACATTTTTATAAATAAATGACGCTTGTCGTAAGTGCCAGTGTTAGTGTTAAAAAGTGTCAGCCATGTACACTGGCACTTATTAACACAACCACTGACACTTTTGATAAGTATTTTGCAAGTTTACCGATCTCACAAACAAGCAACAAGGTGAACCTGGCCGATGCCTACTCTTAGCAACCACCTTGCCGATGCCTAATCTTATTGACATACATTGCCGACCTTGTAGGAAAAACACGTTTTTTCTTATCTTTAAAGTAAAACATGTTTTTCATAAGACCTACCCCAATTTTACCATTTTGACGTGGATATTTCAATCACAACTAATTACCAAGTTTCCTAGAAAATTCATCTCATATTTACCAAAATATAACGGAAAATCCGATTCGAAAAAGGTAAAACTAACTTTCCCGGAAAATACACTTGAATTGTATAGGTGAACATAAGAAATTTCTTTGCATCTTCTTCACGCCGTAAAAGCTTTCCTAGTAGAGTCCCATTTCATATTATTCTACTATCCAATTCTCACGCAAAATCAACCCTTCAATTTCTCCAAAAGTTAATTATTATTATTTTTTCCCTTCAATTCTTCAGTATAAAAAGCTCCTTCTTCCCTTCTCTTTTCTTACACAAATCCTCCTTAATTTCCAATGCCAATTACTAGCATTGCCATTGCCATTGCCAAGCCAACAAAATGGTTCTCTAACAAGCCACCTTTCCTCCATCTTCCTTCTCCAAAATCGTGCAAAACTCCGTCCCCTACTCCTCCTCTAACCCCAAAAACTAACACAAATGACGATGTATTCTTACAAGTTTTTCACTTCTTTGATAGTGATAAGGATGGTAAGATTTCAACTGAAGAATTAAGGGCTTACTTCATGTCCATTGGTGAGACTATGTCTCATGACGATGTTCAAAGGGTGGTGACCGAGTTTGATTTAAACGGTGACAATTCGCTCGAGTTTAATGAATTCATTAAGTTGATGAAGAGAGATAATAACGATGGTGATGGAGATAACGTCGAGGAGGAGGAGGATCTTAGGAAAGCTTTTGAGATGTTTGAGGTTGAAAAGGGTTGTGGATGCATCACACCAATGGGTTTACGACAAGTTTTGAAACGTCTCGGTGGCGACGAAAAATCAGACGAAGAATGTGAGGCGATGATCCGTGTGTTTGATCTTGATGGGAATGGGGTGCTTGATTTCCATGAATTTCGGAAGATGATGACCTAAAAGTTTTCAAATTTTTTTTTCTTCTTTTAAACAACCATGTGAGTTTGTTCATAAACCTTCCAGTGTATGTTTGGTAAAACTTAGTCATATTATCTCTTGAGAATCTGAGTTGACTTCTGATTAGAAACTGCAAATTCCGCTTTATTGCACTTGCCCTTCAAAAAGTCAAACTTCATTAGACATAAATACCATTGGCCCTGGACTTGGAAATATTTTTTTTAAAAAAGAATAAGGATTTTTATTAATGTAAAATAATTAAGTACACGAGGTATTAACTCTACATGGTGTAAAAAAAAAAAAAAATGCAGGTTTCCGTGGAAACTACTACTCTACTGTGTTTAATTCTATACATCCCTAAAGGGTGACATGAATAGGCTAAGCCGTGTTGTATAACAAACAAATGAAAGGAAGTATCGATGACTGCCCTCAGGCCTCTCGGTAGTTCAGTAAGGAAAGCTCCCAGTCAACCGAATGTGGTCAAGGGTCCTTCCAAGGCCATACTTAAGAACCGCGTGATTACCAGCTCTAAAACCGTTACCGTATACCGGCGACATATCTGATTCAATCTGGTGTTTGAAAAACTCCCCAAGCTTCTTCTCGAATGGAGATTTTTTACCCTGCCTCGATGATGTGGAAGCACCCGAAATGAGCTTTATCTGGGATTCTAACCACATGTGAGCTAGTACCTGACAGATACCTTCTTCAACATCTTGACTCAGAGTCCGGTAACCTTTCAAACACAAGCTAAGTATATTCAGTGTCTCCACAAATTTCCAACGAGCTGGTAAGTTGCAGCTCTCTCAGATGGTAAGAGTAAACATTTTAAATAAATACGAGTACTTTAAAACCAACAAAATCATACTCCCTCACTCCCACCACAATGTGCACACTTACTGTTGGGCACAGGAATCAAAGAGTGAATATATATTCAAAAGTATTGTAAGTGCAAAGAGGATGTGAGAATGATAAGTGGGACCCGTTGTTTGACAACTGTGGTAAGGTAAATATAGTAATAATAAAAGTTGTCCATTTTAGGAAGTGGGACTTATCAATGACACCACCCAAAAGGGAAAGTGTGCACATTAAGCTGAGACGGAGGGAGTAAGTTCCAAACCCGCCTACCAGAAAGAATGTGAAATATAAAATCTTTTGAAGAACTAACTTATCTTATCTATTGAAATAAGAAATTACTTCATACTTCCAAGTATAGATAGCAGAATGATGTACTTTCAAAATGCTCGTTAATCAGATAGCAGTGGCAGGGAATGGTGGGATACCTCTAAGTCGCAGCCAAGCATGCATCATCTCATGAGCTAAGATTGATCCAGTAAGTAACCTGTAGATAAAAGTTCTTTTAGTACTTCATACCCATTGTTGCTCAAGAATGGTTGCAACAGATTAGCATGGAACTAAGTTTGAGCTTTTAGACACACATATAATTCAGTTATTTTGAAATTAGTATGTGTAACGGGTTGAATGAAAATTCACGATTTGCAAACTATATTGTCATGCGCCAAATAGTCGAAAGGTTTGACACAAGTGTGACATGGGGAATGGAAAAATCACCCAGAATCCTATGGAATGAGTCATTTTGAGTTTTAGTTGGACCTAGATTATGTTGGGATGTTCCAAAACATTGTGGAACTATCTTGTAATTAGCAAGTATAGTGGATTGTTTAAGGATAGAATAGTTTAGAGTAGGAAAGTGAGTTGGATTCGTGGAGAATATTTGAGAATATGTTAAGGAGGTGGGAGCCTAATAAATAGGAGGAGCCTCATTTGTGACCATCAACTTCAAAAAAAGTGTGTTTTGGAGGAAACTAGTTTCTCATAAGTTATAAAAAGTCCTGTTTGGTTAAAGCCCAAACCTAAAACACTAAACCCTAAACGCTAAACCTTAAACCCTATAAAAACATGACTTTTTATAACTTATGGAGAAACTAGTTTCCCCCAAAATTTTCTCCTTCAAAAATCAAGTAACAATACTATTATACTCTTTGAGTGTTCTCTCCTTTTCAACTCAGTGCCTTCGGATAGGTGTCAGTTGCTAAGTGGATAGCAATTGTCACACAATGCAGGATTGGCATGCGGAATAGCTGGAGTTAAAACTCTAAGACGTTGCCTCCAGATTATTCATTATTTCATGTGTAGGTTTAATGGTCATCAAATTGGACTGAAATTTAACCAAATATTGATGGGAAAAAATCATTTTCATGAAATTAAAAAAAAAATGCTATTTTAGCACCAATTGAATACTATCAATAACAATCTAAGAGTTTCATGGGAATAATTAATGTGTTTTAATTATTTTTTGTCAAAATTTAATCAAGTTGCAAGTTCATATATTTCTGGAACGGGGAGTATAAAAAATAATAAATGAATACATAAGTAAATAAATAAATAAGTAAAAGCGGTAGTTCATTTGGAAAATTATCCGTTTCTTACTTATTTCTCTGCAATTTATGTTATATCCATCTAAACATGAAATATAGAAAGAACAAAGGGTCACCAATTTTTTTCTTCAACGTGGTTTAAATCTATAGATGTTTGTCAAATTACTCGAGTTTGACAACTTCAAAGCGGCCTATAGCAAAGTACGTTTCCAATCACTTAAGTTCACCAATTTCAAGGCATCCGGAGATAGTTTTAGAAAACCACAGATGAAATGTATTTCTTCTCTCCTTCCCTCCTGATAGACCTCCAGACACAAGAATGGAAAGGGAGTCAGGTTGCTGAAATCGTGGCTAGGATCACGAAGCTGTTACGATGGCTAAAGATGTGATGCAGAATTATGGGCTTGAAGATTGCTTCAATTACATGGTTTTCTTTTCTTTTGGGACTATAAATTAGAGGCAATATAGAGGAGAAAATCATCCAGAAAAATATAGTTGAGTCTATTGACTTAGGAGAGTTCCCAGCCTCTAGAATTGCTGAGAAGGTAGGAGAGTTTCCAGTCTCTATAATTACTGGAAGGGTTACTATCTTAATAAAATTGTTCTTTAGTTTTGTTGTCTCTATCAAGTCTCTATCACCTCCCAACCTGTATGTTTGGGATCGCATGTCCAAATGCATAGTGTTCTTTTGGCTGAGCCAGTTCAAACCTCATATAAGAGTTCTAGACCCAAAATTCCATCTTTCCATTATAGAAAATTACAAAAAAACTCTATAGAGATTTATAACACCTTCCGTTTTGGCTAGCAAGAAACCCTATCTTTGAACAGGTCGAACATTTCTAACATTATTCATCAAAGAAATATTAGTTAATAGAGTCATTTGGCGAGAGCTCTGATACCAAGTTTCACTCGACTAGAGTAAATTGCCGCGAGCAATAGGTAAATCAGGGGAATGCAACTGGATAGTTGCTTTCCCATATTTAACTGAACCAAAATCATGCATTGAGCCAACACAAAATATTAAAGAACTCTTCTAGACTAACATCCTAGATTAGAGGGGGAAAAGGATAGGATGGAACTCAATGTAGCATGATACGCACAACCTGAAACATTACCTTGGAAGGCCATATAAAATGAGAATCGCTGTAACCTCACAACGACGTGTCAGCTTATACGGCTCTGTTCTCATGTCCATGACCCGATTTCCTGCCCCAATTTTTGGTCGCCTTAAAACCTGATGTCTCCAAAAACATACGTTTTATTACCAAAAAAAAAAATGGAATTTATCAATATCAAAACAAATTTGAACATACTTACCGTGCTAACAGTTTGTTCCTCTGAAAGGCAAAGTCCTCTAGTCTCGGGCATGTGATAATGACCCTGTAAACAAACAAATAAAAAAACAATGATCGCCCAGTTCTCCCGCAACATACAGACACGCACAAGGCACAAAAACATAAAGTCCTATGTGACGGTATCAAGAAACATCTACTTACATGCTTCTCTCCTCCCATGGCCTCATTAAGTGCTTGTCTCTCGACCAATAATAATGGAACTTTTTGTTCCACCTTCATGTTTAGACGTTCATAAAATTCTTGGATATCAAGATAGAGGGGTTGACACTCATTAGTATCCATGATAGAAGAATCGAGACACTCGAGGCACAGCTTCCGACCATCATCAAGAGCAGCATATCTTGTCTCTCTAGGCTGTGAACAATCAATGAGTTTATTAAACCGAACACAGTACACACAAACACACGTGTGGAGAGAGAGAGAGAGAGAGGGAGCAAACAATATGTAGCTAAACTATTGTTTTTGACATTTTTAATCACTTAAATCATTTTATTTTTTTAGTGTTTAGATATATTCAACTCATTCTTTTTTGTATTTGTCATCACTATGGCCCAATTTT
Source organism: Campanula takesimana (assembly GCA_026119855.1). Classification (NCBI taxonomy): domain Eukaryota; kingdom Viridiplantae; phylum Streptophyta; class Magnoliopsida; order Asterales; family Campanulaceae; genus Campanula; species Campanula takesimana. Next base: position 231,391 of record JAOWBW010001511.1, on the reverse strand, counting down.
GATATTAAGTACGCGTGTGCACTGCATGTGACAAAAATTACGGGCATTATAAGCCAATCGTATCAAAGAAGATGATTTCAAATAGATCAGCATATAGGGGCAACTTGGAAGTATCTAAAATTAGAGTTGCCTCCTTTATGGTTCCTCCTACACCATCTTCAACCCTCTACGCCAGTTGCAACCATAAAGAAAGTCGAGCTACATGGTGAGGAAGTGATAATAATCTGATAAGTTGGGGGAAATGTTGGGGTGCTTATCCCAAATCTCCACCCTTTTGTGGGGTTAAAGTTGGTTCCTCTTTGTAAATGAAATCCAAAAATTATTCTAGAATTTAATTTGATGATTTTTGGAATTGAGAAACTTACTTCTCCAGTAAGATCTCATGTACCAACATATGCAATCACCGGTTCCAGGGGGTGAATAAAGAAATAGGAAAAATCAAGCCATGCTGGTGCCCTAAAGTCAAAGTGTGATTTGATTCCTACTACCCGGTTTGGTGAGTTGGAAGAGAAAGGGAGTGACTTGAATTTTCTACTGTAGATAATACGAAATAAAAAAAAATCTACTTTATTTTCACTTTGGTGGAAGTTTTTTATTCTATGTTTGGAAAACACATGCACTGCACATGCCTACCGAACAATCAACATTGGACTGCTAACACCAACGGCTATCACCATAACTGATAATAGATATAACCCAAAAAAAGGGTTACAATGTTTAGACACAGAGAAAATAAAATGTTAAGAGGCTGAACAAATAAAAACTCGATATATATTTATATATACACAGCCATACACGTGCGTAATCGAACAAATATGCATGTACAGATGGTGGATAACTAATGATTTACTTCTATGGATTTGGGTAAAGTAGAAGGCTGTCTAGAGACGGGTAAAAGTACAAGGCTGTCTAGAAACTAAATTTAATAGACTGACCTCCATTCGCTCACAGCTACAACACCGAGGAGTTCCATCATTCTCATGGAAAGGGCAGTATTTCTGGGCCCAAAAGGGATGTGCCCTATATTCGATAAGACCAGCAGCATTTGTAGGAATCTGTAAACGAAATAAGTTTGAATCGATCAACTAACTACTATGGAGAAAAATCTTTAGGAATAAGAAATAATACAATAACATACATGCTAGACTTCGACGCATAAATTTCTACTATTATGTTAGTTCTTTTCATTCCATTGAAGCATGATATTGCTCATATGAAAAGAGAGAGGGAGATGCCATTTCAGTGCAAAATTAAGAAGTTTAGCGTTTAAAAAATGACTATTAAAGATGGAAGGAGTATCCATTTCAATTTGAAATTCTAGGAGAATCCGGCATAACTTAGCACAACTTTTTTTCTGTTTGAGGTCATTCATAAGCCTAGAGGCAGTTAAAAAGTCCCTATGAAGTTGTAAACAATAATACGGTGAAAACAAGAGAAATTTTGTCAAATGCATGAAATCCGCATAGTTTAGCCAGGACTACCTAGCAACATAACCTGATAGTTTACCACGACATCATCTTATGCCAGGACAGCTGTTAAAACATCAGGTTAAATAGTACTCCCTCCGTCCCACAAAGACAGTCCCATTTGACTATTCAAACTTTCTAATGATATATTTTCTTTTCATAATCACCCTCAAAATACTCACGCAGACTTGAAAGCCGCAGTGTCTGTCAAGAAAGGCGCCCATAATCAAACTGTTAAATAAATTAACAATTGTGAAGGAGGAGGTTTTTCTTGAATGCACAGTGGGTTGTTTTCTCATAATTTTACAAAGGGCGATTTTGGAAGTTCAGTGTCTTATACTACTCAATTTCAGAAATGAGACTTTATCTTTCTGGGACAAACAAATACAGTAAATGGGATATCATTCTGGGACACAGAGAGTATAAACAACTACCAAATTTGTACGTGCAGGGAGACAGTACACTAGCAGATCACATACCATATACTCCCTCAGTCTCATTTATCTTGGCCGATTTTCCATTTTCAGCCGTCTCATTTTCCTTTGATCACTTAGGAATCCAATGCACTACTATTATTTGGCTTCCAATTATATTCCTAAAAGTAAATACTGCTAGCTTATGGGTAAGAATAAAATCCATTCATATTCACAAAATAAAATCAAAAAAATGGTATAAATGGAAATACAACAAGAATTAATAATGAATCCTAAAACACAGAGTTGGTTGCCATAAGTGAGGGATGCATTCATGTATGAATGCTAAATGCAGTAGGGTATCCAAAGTAAACAGAAGGCGATTGTCTGTTGATGAAATAGAAACTTAGGATAGTAGTTCCTCATTTTGAGAGATACTTACAAAGTGCCTGCAAACATCACATTTTGGGTGATACTGTTCCTTGTAGCAAGATTTGTGATAAGGGTGATTCCCAGACATAGAAAACTACATAACAAAGAGAATATTCAAAAATAGTCATTATTGATCAAACGTAAGAAGATAATACAGAAGAGTAATCAGTGCATTCTAAGGATCAGAAAGAATACACATAGCTTGTTCTTCACACCTCATAGTCAGATATTGGTTGGTTGCAACCATGACAACGAAAACATTCTGGATGCCAAACGGCACCCATGCAACTTAAAAAACGTCCATGGCCAATCTCGGTGTTACAACCAGCGCATATCCTACAACAAGAAAAGAATGACGATAACTTATTAACACAACTAATATGCATGGAAACATTTTTCTCCACCTCTTTGCGATCATTTCAGAGAAAGTTCGGTGTTCCCCAGTCAAAATCACTTTTGACATTTCTTCAACCGTCTAGCATAATTTATTTTGCACAAAGCAAGCATCCTAGTGCTTGTGCAGACCTTAAATCTCTTATAATATTTTATCCAATTGGGCCGCCAAACTTACCTATGAAAAGCTACATGGTATATATTAACTTGTTTATAATCATCTTAATACGATCAATACTAAAGAAGGAAAAAAAAAAAAAAAAGTCAAGTTCCGTTCGCAGATAATAGACAATGAGCATCCAGTAATCCTTTTTCCGGAATAAAGATATGCACAATGGTATAATGGCCCCCAATAATTTTCAAAATTAGTTGCACATATACATTCTAATCGAATACACTGCATGCTGGCCCATCAAAATCTGAACAAAGAAAAAGGAAAGCAATAGAGTGGAGGACGCCAACCGTTTTTGTAGTTAAATTCGTTCCTCGTATGTTCTTCTAGTTACATATCTTACTTTGTGGTCCTGAACCACCCAGTGCATGCACCCATCCCCCAAACACGGACACAAAAAAAAAAAAAGAAGGAAAGCAATAGAGTGGAGAATGCCAACCATATCCACTTAAAAGGTTGGACTCTTCCATAACTACAAAGAGTAATGGTTGGCTTTCCACATTAGATTTCAAGTTCTAAATTTTGATTCACCAGTCGACTAATGTCTTAAGGATTGAGATTCAGATTCTACAAACAAAGAAGGGAAAACTCCGTTTTTGTCCATCGTACTTTGGGGCGTGTTTCACTTTTACCATCGTACTTTATGTGTTTCATTTTTACCATCGTACTATAAACAATGGTGTCATTTTATACCAAATTCGTTATTTTATGCTCAAATTTGTTTCATTTTTACCACCATACTATAAACAATGGTGTCATTTTATACCCAAATTTGTTACAAAATGACACTATTGTTTGTAGTACGATGGTAAAAATGAAAAAAATAAAGTACGATGGTAAAAGTGAAACACGAACCAAAGTACGATGGACAAAAACGAAGTTTTCCCAACAAAGAATTCAAGAGCTAAAAGAAATTGAATCTGCTTAGAAAACTTGCTTGCAGAAGTATGATCGTATTAATAACTAACAACTGATACTCACATACCTGAAGCCTGTTGAATATGGAAAAGGTATAGGTTGATACAAGTTCCCATTTCCGCTTCTGTGTCGGGGTGGAGACTCAGCAGTCAAGCTTTCTTGTAACGCTCTTGCTAGTTGTTCATCTTCTTTGAGTTGGGAATCATCATCTATCCAATAATTTCCAAAGTCAACGACTGAAATATTTTACTGCTACATAACATGTTAACACGACTTAGGATACTATGTAACTGTTGCAGGTAGCATATTGCTAGTTCTTGTAAAGGGCTACAAGAAAAGTTAGAATGCCTTGGGCTAGAGCATTATTACAATATATAGGCCACCTAATAACAGAATTGCTCTCCACAATCTTCCTCACGGTGTACATAAGGTATCTACTCCACCCGTCCAATAATGATAGTCACATTTGACTATTCAAACATATTAACAACAGATTTTATTTTATTTTCATTATTAACCTTAGTGAGGTCTAGCTATCACTCCCAATTAACACACTCATGGAACAACCATTACTTCTCAATAGATTCACCACAAGGTTAAGTTTGGAAGTTCAATCATTTTAACACCAGAATTTTAGAAATAGGACTATCTTTATGGGACAAACATAAATGGAAAGTGGGAGCCATCAACAAGAGCACATAGCACAATCTACTTCTCACATACTCATTTCAAATATGCACATGTGAAACTATGCCATTTAGAGTAAAATTAATCACAAGAAAGACATTTAGAGTATACAGCCACATTACTTACAGATCACATGTTTCCCTTTGCTTTCTTCTTCTGAAAGGGATAGTGCAATTGCACGATCAATGTCTTCATTATCTGCCCATGCATCCTACACCCATATTCCCCAAAAACTATGGTAAGATATAACATGATCAACAATAAGGAAGATTTAGGGAAAAGGATATACATCAAATGTGTATTTCAGCACTTGAAAATTACTTTGAAGTTTGAACCTTGGAAATGACCAACCCTAGACGAACGGAGAGAAAGAATAAAGAGCGAAGTTGCACATAAGTGATAGAAAGAATTAGGAACAAACTTTACCGCTGATGTGGAAGGATAATTTGCTACTGTATCCTCTCCATATCTCCAATCATATCTCCCTTCTGAAACTTTATGCGTTGAGCCTTTGAAAATTCTGCTTAGCCAGCCCATAATGCAAATGGTACTTTCTGCTCAAGGTCAAGGGAGCCGTAATCTGCAGAAAGGAGATTGACTCAATTATAGAAAAAAAGCATAGCAAGGTAATATAACAGACAGGCATTCACCGCTACAACTCGTCCCTGAGATATTCCTTTTGCCACTTTAAGAGACCTTTTCTTGAAGAAAAGATTTTCTAAGGTCTAAATACAAACAAATCTACCCCTGTACGATCTAGTCAGACTTCAGAACGATGGTGTCTCGAATAAAACATCAAGCCTCGTTGCGTGTGTCAGATCTAGAATATGCTTGTGAGAGGAGTATAACCAGCCCATTGACCGTTTTACTATGATAAAATCTGATAAGGGTTTAAAACATTTTCTTCGCACAATAAGAATTCTGTCATAGGAGCACTGCTCTAATGCGATCAGTCCTTCAGACACAACATGAATCATGTACAATAAGGTAAGTCACTCATCCATCAAAGAAACCTTTCCCAAAAACCTTCTTGCTTAAACTAGTGCAACCTCGTTACCCATTCCTGAGAAGATGTACAATATTGAACATCGATAAAGCATTGAGAACTAACAAAGATGCACAAATGCACAATACACAAGTACTCCGATTATATCTTGGCTAGATGCGAATAACTAATTATCAAGAGTCACAAGAGTGTGATGGTGTGAAAATACTGCACTGAGATATTTTTAAATGGATTCTTCGATCTTGCCAAAATACTCATTCCCTTAATTGCAAGTTGTCAGGTAAGTGATAAAAAATAAAAATAAAAATAAAAATCAGTCAATATACAAATTGATAAAGCCACAATGATAACTATTCACTATGCATTTATTTTCTCGATAAGCACAGAGAGACTATAGGGAAGTAAGTACTTGAGGTGCAAATACAAAATAATTTGACCAGACCTGATAATTCATGTGTGTAGCATGGAGTATATCATAAAATCCGGATGACTAAAGAACAGAGAGTTGCTTGAGCTTCAGATCAATGAAAAGCTCGTTGAGATTGGCTCATGCATTGAGCTAATCAAAACCGACTTGGGAAAATTTTAAAGGCTTACATAAATGGTCCTAACTAAATAATCCTTTTTTTTTTCCTATCGAAAACACAATGTTGAAATGCAAGCTTGATAAATGTTACTCCAACGAATCAAGCTATTAACCTAGAAGTGAAGTGACAAATAACAACAATCAGACAAAGAATCAAGTTACAATAGTGTGCCAACAATTTAAAAATCAATTAATACCCAGAACCCCAAACCTCACCAGTAAAAAGAATGCACATGACAGAGCCCCCGGATTGACCAATTCTTTAAACAATACTAGGGTTTAAGCAAATCAACAAACACATGGATCATGAACCTCCAATGTATCAAAGGTTATAGCCATGATCATACATGAATACTGAATTAACAAAGAGAAGTAAGAAAAAAAAAATTGTACCTCTAGAGTAATCGTTTGGCAACAGAGCTAAGAAATCAAACTCTTAATCCAAACAAAAAGTAAGAAAAACCCCAAAATTACAGCGAGTTTGATGAGAACGATGTGATTCAGGGAAGAAACAAAATCATAAACAGGGAGAAATCTCCGCGAGTAAGGATTTGACAAAATCGGATTGTAGAGAGAGTGAGAGAGAGGGGTTCGTGATTCAGAGATTGAATTGGGGTTAGAGATTTTTGAATCACGAACCAAAAAAACACGGTATATTAGTTTCCGTACAGTCTACCCCAATTGGCTGGTCGTCGTGAAGAAAAGAAATGTGTTGTGTGGGAAAGCGAGAACATTTAATAGAGTATAGCTTAAAAATAAAGAAAAAACAATACTCCCTCCGTCCCTATTTACCTTAAAAAAATTGTCATTTTGAGTGTCCCCATTTACTTTACAAAATCCCAAAAAAGAAAGTTTTTATTACTTTTTAAATAATGGGACCCACTTGTCATACTCACAACAACTATCCACTTACTTTTCTCTACCCCACTTTCTCTCCCACTCAACTATCTACACTCACAACACATCAACTTTACAATCATTTTCTTAATTTTTGTGCAAAACCTCTTTTTTTTTAATGTAAATGGGGACGGAGGGAGTACTCCTCCTATTTTGAATAATTCCAGATTTATTTCCTGATTAAGATCAATTACTTGCTCGTGTTCAATTTTGACTAATGAAAAGACACGTGTGCCCTTGCTATTATGGCTAAACATCTTAAATTGCATAATGATTGACCTTGCAACTTCAGGTTGAAACTTGAACTGTTCAAGGATACTTCAAGAAAGAAAAAAAAAAAACTCTAAATGGGAATATTTCTTGGGGTGGACTCCCGTGTGAGATGGTCTCACAGCGTGCGTAAGTGGAAGTGGACCCGTCCCATTTATCCATTTGCTGACCCGCTCATCCGCTCAAAAAAAATAATCCTCCAAATTTTTTTCACGCCACTTTTTGCTCGCCAACAAATGTAACATTTTCTTTTCTAGAAATGTAACCATAATTTTGCAGAAATAGATTAAAGATAACTTAAGATTGACAACAAAAAACTAATGTTACATTTTAAAATAAATGAATGTAAACTTTTTTTCTCTGTGACGCCCCAAATAATCGATCCATATTGCATGTATATACAATTAGCATTTTATGAATTATGTTATTATTATTGAATATATCATTTTAATAATTAATTAGTGCAATTTATGTCGAGACGAGGGGAGTATTATTTTCGATACTACTAAATTGAAAGGGATAAGTGTTGTGTAGTACGTGGGTACCATTTGTTAAAGAAATATTATACTATATTTTATTATTTGAAAAGTATTGCTTTCCAATGAAACACTATAAATGACAAAATAAATACTATGTTTGTTTTGGGACGGAGGGAGTATAGGGAGTATGTGTTTATTTTTATATTTTTATACTAATTAACAATCGTTACTGGACATTGTTCCTCGAGGAAGATGTAGTTTGTTTTCAAATTTTTCAATATCGGTCACTGAATTTTGAATAATTACAATCTGGTCCTCAGTTCTGGTGAATTCCATCATGGTCCCTGTATTTTGAGAAATTCCATTTTGGTCCCTGAGATGTTAAGAAGATTAGTTAAATTGGAAATGCTTATAACTTGTTCATTTTAAATCGGAATCGAATGATTTTTGAGTCCAACTTGAGTAATTTTTCGATAGCTTTTCAATGGAATAGGTTTCAAAATCTGATTGATTATAGTTTGTTCCCAGAATATCTGTTTTGACTGCAGTCTGTTATAAATGAATTTGAATGTCCGTTAAACCCGTAAAATCATAACTAATTCATACGAAGTTGGAATGGAGTGATTTTTTAGCCTAAATTGATTAATTTTTCATGCTCTTCCATTGAAATAGTTATATGGTTTCGAAATGTTAGGGAACTATCCCAGATTTGTTATTTTTGGGGCTGATGTAAATTGGGACATCTTAAAAATAATCAAACTTAAGTATTTGATAATAAATTCATATGAATTCAGAATTTGATGGTTCTTGGGCCTAAATTGAGTATTTTTCTGAGTACTTTTCCTCTATGATAGTTAAGAATGTATATTTATAGTTATTTTCAAAGTAATGATATAGTTGTGTTAATAGTCTTGTAACTTGTATGAATTATGAATACTTGAATGTATTTTGATGGGCTCTAACTCTTGTACCATTTATCTCTTTGTTATGTTAGATTGAGACGTATAAGCTACATTGAATACTTTCTTTTGGATTAGCTTGGATTCGAGGTAAGGGTCTTGTTAACCTTGTACCCTTTCATTCTTTGGCTTCGGAATTATTGGATTGATTTGCTTTGTTATTCATGATCGTTTATTGGATCAACTCGTTTGGATTCGGTTATTCGTTTTTGCTACTCTGTCATTTACACTTTGAGTATTTGATATTTGATTCCTCAACAAGAGATGACTTTAACACCGGTTGTTATATTTGTGACTCCTAGTCATAGTATCATTTGTGCAAGTGATACTATGACGAAGAGTCAACTTTGACTTTGGGCATTTGGCCAGCTCAAGTGTAGTGGACTTTGACTTTGGAACTTTGATTCGGAATTTGATTCGTTTGTAATCTTTCGCTCCTCACTTATATATCGAGTGGTTGGGTTCGTTATTGCTGTTTGTTCTTGGTTGGGTTTCTATACAGTGCCACACACCTTTGTGTTGGCAAGTCTCTTACTGGGCAATTTGTGCTCACCCTTTTCGTTAACCATTTCCCTTCCAGGTGGAGTGTCGTTGAGACATGAAGGTTTTGCAGTACATTTGCGAAGTTAGGCGTGGAGCTTAAGTCTTTTGGACATTGTGTATTATTGCTTTTGTATAGATAACCTTTGTAAAATTGCTAAAGTTATAGAGTTTGTAGAAATTGGAGTTTGTTCCACGTTTGAGTTTTGGTCAGAGGATAGTTGCTCTGATGTACTCGCTTTGAGTTTTTGTATTGTATAGTTTTGGTTTGTTTATGAGAAGAGGAAAAATTCAGTTTTCATTTTGAGGTTTTGATTGGTATTCGGTTTTGTTCGTCACTCCTCAAGGTCTGTGCAATGTCAGATTTTGGGGCGTGACATTCTCACACTCAAGGGTGTAAGTCGGATTCAAACCCGCCCTTGGTCCTAACGGTATTCTTGGTTATGTTATGATTCTAGCTATGAGATTTTCAAAGTCAATATCCAAGTCTTCAACTCCCAAAAGTCATGGCCTCATCAGTGGTTCCATTGTCGAGAAACGACTAGTTTTCTTCGTGCAATCTTTCTATTCAAATACCAGATCCTGTGATCACTTTGAAATCTCACTTTTTTTCTTTCCTTCCCGTTAAGAATCCCAATCTGACTTCTTCTCTTCGTTCTTTCCTCTCTGCTTTTGAAATGGCTGGTAAATAACCCGAAAATCCGAACCATGCTAGCCCTTCCAATGTCATGCCTGTCAGAGATGGTTCTGCTTTCAATCGATTGGGTGATAAGTCTCATAGCCATAACGTTCTCACTCCTTATTAAAGGGGGAGAATAGGGGTTGATTTGAGGGATTAGATAGTGAATTCCAAAGCTCATAATGCTCCAAAATCTCTCATATCACCCATCACTCACGAACAAAACAAACAAAAATCCACAATCATCTAAGATAGGCAAATGTTATTGGCTCAACAGATCGAACTCAAAACACGAGCTCTAGACTCGATGATAATAAGAGTATCTCATATGACTGACGTAGACTCTGGCGCATCTTGCGGGTCTTAAACAAACACTTTTGCTTGAACATTTGGTTTCCCATCTGATGCCCTTTTTATCCCCGAAGTATATGCGCTTGGATTTGGGGTTTGGTTTGATGGTTGTTACCCTTATGACTGATGTTGCTTAACATTTCTCATAAGTATGCCCAACTTTTCCATTAAAGTTACATTCTACATTCCTGGATTGTCATGCTGTTGTTGTGAAATTACTAACAATTGCTCGAGTCGATGTGGGCCGGGGTGGTGGTGGTGCTCTGTGTGGTGAAAATTGTGAATACGACTGTGATTGCCCTCGTTGTCTGATTGGCGGAGAACTCATAAACACTCCGAGAGACGATCTTGGTATACTACCACTTTGTCCCAGGTTTAGATCCTTATACTGAAACCCACTTACCCTCTATCTCGTATTGATTGAAAACTCCTCGCCTTTTGCTCCTCTAAGTCGTTCTCAATAGTTCTTGCCCTACTCACTGCCACCGAGTGAGAAGTAATCTCAAAAGGGATCAATTTATTCCTCAATTCTAATCGTAAATCCTTTAAAACTTCTTTGCTTTCCTCTCGGTCACTATAACATTAGGATTGTACCTTGCCTACTGTGTGAACCGGGATCCATAATATACATATTCCCTTGCTCGAGATTTGCAAATTAAGTTTCCCTTTGTTCCTGAACTACCAAAGGAATATAATTCTTTTGAAATTCTACCAATAATTTTTCCCAAGTAAAAGTAGTCCTTTTTTGTTTCCATCTTACTTTAGTAAGTTCTTACCAATGAGGGGCAAATCCAGCCAGTTTATATACTGCAAACATTATTTTCTCTTCATCGGAACAACCAAGAGGTCAAAAGAACTTTTCCATACCTCAATCCACAACTCTGCCTTCCAAGGATCCGGTTCTCCCAGAAAAAAACTTTGGAGTCATCCTTAAGAATTTTTCAAGGGATGTAGTACCTTGAATAATCCCCATATAAGTTTGTTGACGGGAAACCTCTTCATTTCTCGCTTGTCGAGCAGCCATTTCTTGGTTTCCGTGTTGTTGTTGAACAAACAAATCCGATAATCTTTCAAGGGCTTGGTATACTCCGCCAAGTCCTCTTGTCTCAGGCGGTCTTTCATTTCCTTGTCCTTGTTCCATATCAATAACATTAACTGTTTCCCCTTCCTTTGTACATGCATTTCCACTTGATCTGATACCAATATTATGCAGAGTCTAAGCCATACTCTCACCTATTCACAATTAACCCAAGTGTTAGACATAAGACTCATAACATACTGCCATGGATCATATCCCGGCTAAAGCTAACCAGGCTCTGATAAGCTGTCACACCCTTATTTTCAGTCTCAAATGAATACAAACAAGGGCCATTAGTGATGTCTATATGACACCACACATCACATACACCTTCTTAAGTTATACACACAGACATCCACTTCGCATCTACATACACAAAAGCTACTACCACTACTCATGATACATTTACCCCAAACTTACACATAAGTGTAACATAGTTGTTATGTACAACCAATGTGGAACTCACTATAGCACCTCTCTAACTATTTCAATATACATAGAAGAGATGAACATCAAAACTACCCAAAAATCTCACCTTTAAACCAACCGGGAGTCCCGCTTCCTTCTAAACCTTTTGGACCCTTTCATTGATTCAAATCTAAGAAAAATAGATACAAGAAACAATTTATGATAATAATTGTATAATATATTTTAAAAGAAACATAAATATGAGCATATATGATAAATATGAATAAGATAATAACTTCACATATATCAAGTACTCATCCATTTGACACAAGAATTTACTTATTGTACACCGAATAAATGTAATCCAAGAATGTCGAATAACCAGTAGCCATACTCCACTTCCATATCCTTGTACAACTATAAAAAATTGAATCCTACATCAGATCCTTGTTCATATTATATTTCGTAGTGAATCTCACATTGGATTCTTATTCAATATATATTCATATAGTGAATCCCATTGAATTCTTGTTCAACATATATTCATATAATATTTCTAATCTTAGTCTCATATTATATCAAGCCTTTTCTTCCCAATAAGATAGATTCATTATACTTATTGAAGAACCACAATATGAATTCAATATATACATACAAATACTGGTGATATGTTTACTTATAAACAATGTTACTTTATAAGTAACACAGTTGTTACATTTAGTTATACTACTCCCTCTATTTTACAAAACATGACGCTGGGGACTAAAAAAAATTCCCACAAAACATGTCGTTTTTCATTGTCCAATAACAATTAGGCTTATTGTTCCTAAAATACCCCTATTAACTGCACCATACTTGACTTATGATATTCTTTGATTTTTTGTGCTATTCTTATTTTTCCAATGTTTTAACACTCCACCATGGAAGCCCAAAAGGTTCCCTCACGTTAGAAACCAGTACTTATGGAGTACAAGTACTACTCGTCTACAACAGTAGTAGTACTCCTACCATTAATTCATCCAAAAGGCCAAACGAATCCTGAAGATTTTTTCCCCTCAAAAACTCCATATTCTTTTGATGCAGTGAAATCAAAGCCAAAATTTGATTTAAATGTTCGTCCCGGTCGCATTTTTGACTTGAATAAATTTCCCGAGGAAGATGATGAAGAAGATGAGAAGGATGACGCATATGAAAGAAGAATGAAGCAAGTCCTTCGAGAGATGTTAAAAATCCTTCTACCACTTATATTAGGTGAAATTTTCAGCCTTGGCGGGACATTTTTTTGGCGGAAGTGTAAAACTCGTAGGAGTTGAACTGGTGGGATATCAAAACTCTTTTATTGGTAATAGAGTTTCATTAATAGGAGTATTCTTACTTCATCCCAACACACTTTTAGGGAAGTTTATATTTATTGATCACATGTGATCACAGTGTTTCACTATGAGTTTTCCCTATGTGTATCAGTGTCTAAGGATAATGATATGTTGTGAAAACTCAAAGGGAAAACTCATAGTGAAACATTGTAATCCGTTGGATTGTAATAAATGTTTGTGGGATAATGATATGTTTGTGAGTCCCACTAATAAAAACTCATCCAACGGTTTAAAGTGTTTCACTATGAGTTTTTCCTATGTGTATCATTGTCCTTTCTCTAAAACGTCACGTATTATGGAATGGAGGGAGTAAGTAGGAGTATTACTTTTGGCAAACGAAAAAAAAAAAACTGCCAAAAAAATAATATAAAAACTAAAAAAGCGAAAAAAAAATTATGGGAAAAAAAATTAAAAATTTTGGGCTATGGGTCGCTGCCACGTGGCAGATTTTGAGTGGAGCATGTGTTGACATCCTACGCTTCGCGGAGAATATTGTACACTGGTTATGGGCCGACCCGTCTCTTCTACGAGACGTTCTCACAAGAGACCACCTCTTCTTAAAATTAGTTTCGGTAAATATTAAAAAACCCAATACCAATATTTTCTAAGACTAGTAGACAAATGCAACAAATGTTGCTAAGGGAGAGTTGGATTTTGTTCCTTAAAATCACTTTCAAAAGCTAAAACCTCCCAACAGGAGAGACCAAAATTGAAGGGGCCTCAACTACCCTACCCAGCCCACTCCCATTTTTGCAGGCCTCGGATGCCAAATCCTTTGACTCAGTTATTCTCATAATTCCTCTCCTCGATTCTCGAAATTATCACATCTTCTTCCGATCACCTTCAAATTAACCTCCCCCCGCCGGCGATGATAACCCCAGTTCACGGCGCTTTCCAAGTGGAACCGGCACCTCATTGATCTTTATCCTGTACGTATTCACCCCGTTTCCCTCAACATTTCTCTATCAGCATTCTATCTTCATTTTGTTCTCTTGTTTTCACCCTAATTCGTTTCAATTTACATTATTATTTTGTTGGTTTTGTTTCTTTATTGTTTTTCGTTTTATCCATACCAAAAGAATTGTGTTGCATTATGTGTTATATGGTATATGGCCCTACTACTTGAGCACAATGAAAAATTAATTGTGGTTTAACAATTTATCCTGTATCGCTGTATGTGAATTAGTGTGGTTAGTACAATGGAAATGTTCTCTCTCTTTATAATTGTTTATATTGTTATAATTTATTGAGTCTTTATTTGAAATAACTTAGTAAAAATAATTTTTTGTTTGGCTTATAATGTCAACAAGTATTCGTTACTGTCTATGAAATCCTTTTTGGTGTATTGTGAAATTTGATAGTATTGAATATTGTTACAACATACTCCCTCCGTCCCAAAAAGATCTTCGCGTTTGACTATTCAAACATTTTAAGGACATGAACACTTGCTTCACTAGCTATGTTGTGTCAATGCACTTTTAAGCCCAAATTGTAGAAATGTGAAGAACTTTTTGGGACAATGAGAATTGACAAATGAGAAGATCATTTTGGGACGGAGGGAGTATTGTGTAGTGAACTCTTTGATAGAGTATTGGCCTGGCTGTTAATCAAACTACATTGTCCGCACCTGAAAAAGTACTCACCCTGTACCAAAATGTCTGTCCATTCTCCAAAAAAAAAAAGTCCCAAAATGATTGTCTATTTTTAAGGAAGTTATTACAACCACTTTTCGAAAATGACATTTTCCCATATACACTTGCAATGTTGCAAGCGCATTAGTAGGATAGTAACGTCACTTGTATATGTATATGATATGAAGATTGTGTATATGGCTAATCATGTTACTTCATCTTCTCTTAATCAGCATTTCACCTGCAAAAAATGATTTAATGTATCTGCAGATGGTTTCCCAACCTGCTTGTCATTACGGCATCAACTGAACTAGCTTGCCAGCTGCTGCTCCGGAATAGTATGGTAAGTTGTCTCTTTATGCTTACAAAATCACGCAGCATGTACTTTTTCTCTTTATGAGTATTTCTGTTAAATATTATTTCCATGTGTAGTTTGATTACATCTTGCTGTTTCTGACTGGTGCCATGGCCCATACGAACACTATCGTAAAATGGGTCACTCGAGTATGCAAACAATGCAAAGGTCAGACATAAAGGACAATAACTATTCAAGAACTCCTCAAACAAACTATGGGTGCCTAGTTCTGTTTCATTTGAATGAAACAAAATAGTGTGCTCAACTCGTGAACCTTTTCATTTGGAGCTTAAGATTCCAAGACTCATCGCCCTGATCTGTAATGAGCCCCATGTAAAGAGTGGCTAGCATCTCAAATTTCTTTCAAGCCTGTTACTATTTTTATTAGGTTAATCTATAATTCCCTCTTTCTTGAGATCCAACCAAGGCTTCACAGATGAAGACATAAATCAACACACTTCAAAAGCAAGACTGCTTAGTATTTTCAGTAAATAATTAAATATCACCTTGAAATATTTTTCTCATAGTGTCTAGTGAGGTGCAACTGGCTTAAAGAAGAAAACTCTCTTTGCTTTGATATTTCGTTTCTTGGGGCCTGAATCCATTTTATTCTTTTCTTATTTTAGTGAGTGGTCACAAAACTATCATAGTCCACACAAAAGATTGAAGATGACCTTTGTTTGAGTCTGAACAAGGTAGAATCACGGGTCCTCTTCCATCAAGCATGATGAATAATAACTTCATTTGCTGAATTTATGTTGGTTTCATGCTCTATATTTTTAGTCTAAGGTAAAGGGTACACTGTAATATCTACTACCATTAGGATTTACATTCTTATAGTTTTTACGGCATTATGAAATCAATACATTATATTTCTAATAATCTGTCCCCCAGTGTGGTGTGTCAGATTTTTAGAAAAATGTTGTGTTGGCATGACATTTGTAGTAAGGTGGAGAAGGATAGAAGAGAGTAGGCCTTTGGGGATGGAAAGAGAAAACCAGGCTTCCTTATTTTTCCCCACAAAACAGGAATGGTACCCTGCAAATTTATTAAGAACAAGAAAAACTCGCTACAAAACGTGAGGGGAACAATCCAACCTAACCCTGGAAGCAGCGGGAAACTGAAGCCTGACCCCTAGAAATTGACTAATTCAGTAAAACGAAATTACTTTCTAAAAGATAAAAGACCTCTCTGATCTTTCCAAATGATTTTAATTGTACCACCCTGCAAATCATTGTGAGAACAAGTGTGAAATTTTTCTTTGTGAACACGAGCCCAACCTGCATGACTATCAGTGACACGATTTCCTTTTCTATTACACATGTTTAACCTTGTATCCTTGCCCTAGATTAATGCAATCGTTTAACACATAAAAGGTCTTCCAAGGGCCTCTGGGTTTATCGAAAAAGTTCAAAGCCGCATTCAAATCTGATTCTACCACAAGTTCTAACGTCCCGAGTATCTACACCATTGTAAGCCATCATTGAGAGCCATTAATAGAGTAACCATATTAGTGCGATGATCATATTAATAAGAAACAGCCAGAACCAACTTACCATTCCAGTCTCTAATAATGCTACCTCCAGCGCATTTTCCTGCTCAAGCTGAACCTTCGTTTGAAGACATTGATCATCAAGGGGTTTCCATTTGATCCAAACACCCTGTTTTATTTGATGGTTCTTAATAATAACACCCAACTTCTCTTAATTCACCAACTCCATACTTGAAAGTTGAAACTGCTCGCTTGGGATGAAACTGCGAACTGAGATCTCTTATATCACCCAAAATTTTATTAATCATGCATTGAGATTGATGTCTTGGCCTTCAAAAATTGCACAACAATGGGATTTCCAGGGAACAAAAAAAGATCCTCCTTGACGGAATACAGAAGGGTGCCAATAGCTAGCCGTTGCAGGACTTGGGTACCGAAATATACTTGGCATAAACCGGTAAAGATAAAAAGTCCATATTACTAAGATGACCAACTGGATTATTAGTTACGCAAGTACCCATATTATGAGTAGATATTAAACAAATTCTTATACTAGGATTATTTTGGTAAATTCTTCTTTTTCTTCTTCCCCTTTTTCTTTCTCCTGATTAGAAAAATCTGATATAAATCCGCCTAAAGATAACTAACGGGCCTAGGCTTGTGCAGTTGCGCGTGTGCTTATCATTAACTATCCATCCACTTCTAACCCTCTTCTTTCCACACCACTTCCCCATCATTTCATTTATGAAGGATGTACATAGATGAGATTTACTGTCATTGCACTGATGCAGAGGGTATTAGAATGAATGTTTAGATAACTAACGGGCCTAGGCTTGTGCAGTTGCGCGTGTGCTTATCATTAACTATCCATCCACTTCTAACCCTCTTCTTTCCACACCACTTCCCCATCATTTCATTTATGAAGGATGTACATAGATGAGATTTACTGTCATTGCACCTGATGCAGAGGGTATTAGAATGAATGTTTAGATAGTCTGAAGATCTAGGGGGTTTGAGTGTCTAGATAATCGGGATGAGGCTGTTTAGATGGCCAAGTGACGGGGGACGCAAAGGGCCAAGAAAAAGCAAATATAAAAGCATAAGAGTCATCACAATAGGCTTTTAAGTTCAAGGGCATTTAAGTGACTATTGTAGATAGAGTCTGAATTTATATTCTGTCAGTCTCATATTTTTGGTGTTTTCTGTAGTAGGGTTAGTTTGTTAATTTTAGGTAATTGTTAGAAATGTTTTCTTACCTAATTAGAAGCCCTGTTTACTTATTTGTTATATGAGTGCAATCCAAATCCTTAAAGGGTTTAAAGGTTGGATGTCGTAATTAATTTATATCTAGGAATTAGTATCGTTTTGATTCAGGAATTAGTTTCATTTTTGTAAAAAATAACTAGTTTCCTTTGTGGCTAAAGAATTATTAATACCGGCCTTGTAATACTCAAAAGTTTCTTCAGAATTTCAATAATAAGAATTTTTCCAGTGATAAACATTGCGTGTTGAATTGAGAGATTCGATTTCCTTGGGTGTCCTCAAGTACATAGGTGTGAAGCCGGGCTTTTCTTTCATCTATTATTGCCCTATGTCCAGATTTTGCAGCACAAAAGCATTGTTTTGCATTTATCAAGTATTTATTCATGTATCTTACATAATAAAACTCTATCCTAATTCCTACCTCTCTGTACTGATGAGAGGGAGCAATGTTTTGACAGGAAAATAAATATAATCTCAGATTGTAATCTGTTTGTGTTCTTTTTGAACGCTTACGTTGCGTCATGCCGGTCTGTTCGTGTGGATGGTTCTGTATTCATCTGCATTTCTAAATTTTTTGTTCTTGTGCTATCTATATTATGTTATTGACTACTCCACTCTTTTCATATACTTTCAGAAGCCAAGAGAACATCCGAAGGTACCGTGCACAATGGAAATGGAGGTAGATAAAATCAGCAACTTACCAGGTCACGTAATAGACAAGATTTTGTCGAATTTATCCTTGCGGGATGCAGTCCGAACAAGTATCTTGTCAAGTAAATGGAGATACAAATGGGTTAACCTCACACATCTTGTTTTCGACAATCCGTCCGTATTAGTATCTAACCAAGATTCTAATATCATTAAAAGTAAGCTCGTTAAGATTGTCGATCACGTGCTCTTACTTCATAATGGCCCAATACACAAGTTCAAACTCTCTCACCGTGAACTCCAAGGTGTCAGTGACATTGACAGATGGATTCTTTTTCTTTCACGAGGATCAGTCAAGGAATTTATACTCGAAATTTGGAAAGGGAATCGATACAAGCTACCTTCCCCATTGTACTCGTGCCAAAAGCTGATCCATCTCGAGCTTTTTAACTGTCTCTTAAAACCTCCTCTAACATTCAATGGTTTTAAAAGCTTGAAGAGTCTCGATCTTCAGCATATTACAATGGACCAAGATGTTTTCGAGAAACTGATATCGAGCTGTCCTCTACTAGAGCGACTGACACTAATGAACTTTGATGGTTTCTCACTGCTTAATGTCCATGCTCCAAACCTTCTATTCTTTGATATAGGAGGCGTTTTTGAAGATGTCAATTTTGAGAATACTTTATACCTGTCCATAGTCTCCATCGGTTTGTACGTGAACGCTGGGTATAACCAAAATCAGACTCTCAGAAATGTGGGCAATCTTACCAAGTTCTTGGCTTCCTTGCCACGCATTCAGAGGCTAGAGGTGCAAAGTTTCTTTTTGAAGGTAATCTATCCAATTAAATGAATGTCCATTTTCAAGAAATTTTTAATACTCCCTCTGTCACTAACTGAATGTCCATTTTTAAGAAATTTTCATTCCAAAATGAATGTCTTATCTGAAAGAAACGTTGTTCCTAAATGTACTTTTTACCATTTTTTCCACTAGTCTCTTTATACTTGCAAACCTAAATATTTGGAAAGTGGATCACAAGAATATTTATGAATCTTAGCCATTAAATTGTATAAAGTAGATATTTGCAGAATGTCCCTTAAATGTAATTTGGACATTCATTTAGGGACAGAGGGGGTACTTTCTTTTTTCATTTGCCAAAGCCTCCCAACTCAAGGTGTAGTTATCTTGCAAGTTGCAACTGACACTGTTTTTCTATGTTACCTCCAATTGTTTGTAGTTTTTAGCAGTTGGTATTGTGCCCAAGAGACTGCCTAGTCCGTGTATGGAACTGAATTACCTTTCTGTGCGCATAAATTTCAATGATATCGATGAGTGTTCTGCGGCTCTTTGCCTTCTTAGAAGTGCTCCCAACCTTCAAGAGCTCGAACTGTTGGTAAGTATTATTATGTTCTTGAATACTGATGGTCTTTTAACTTCCATGCACACTTCCATCTTTTCAAACTCACAAAGTTAGTAGGTATATTGTGCTTATTCATTTTCATATATCACACTCCATCTGTTTCATGATCTGTCGAAAACATTTTCCAGAGTTCTTCTATCTTCGGTATTTGCAAGAATACAAGTCAACTGTATATTATGGTAAAAATTAAAGAAAAATCATCCCTTCTTATATGTGTGTGAAACTAACATACGTTAATGAAACAAAATAATTACTATATTATGCAACATACCACACTCTAATTATCAATTAATGCAACCTACTTTAGTTCTGGAATAATGTATTATGTTATGTACTTTTGACAAAAATATCAAATAATAGGTATGCCACCATGCAATTGCAACGTCAACGCCATGGCAGTGCCACATCAACGCCATGTCAGCACAGACTTTACATGGGGATGATGTGGCAGAGCCATGCTGGTAATTTTGTTAGTTTCTTGACGCCCCTTAGTAAAAAAGCTAGCACGTTACATTATTTTATATTTTTGTCGCAAGTGTGTAACAAAATTCATAATTCCAAAACTAATAAGAAGGCTGCATTAACTGATTAAAGTTGATAGGTACTCGTCTGTCCCAAAATGATCTTCTCATTTGACTATTCTAACTTTTTAAGAATATGAACATTTGCTTCACTAGCCATGTTTTGTCTATGTATGCACTTTAAGCCCAAATTGTAGAAATGGGAAGAACTTTTTGGGGCAATGAGAAATGGCAAATGGGAAGATCGTTTTAGGACAGAGAGAGTATCAAGTATGTTTATCTAAGTCGTTTGACCGAATCAAAACTACATAGTAGGGACTATACATCTTAACGTGTCATGATTTATATTTATGTAGGCTCGCCCGGAGGACCAGGCTACTCCAGTAGCAGTTGCAAGCAATTACCAAGAAGATTACCAAAATTGTGCGTTTAACCAGATGAGACTTATCAAAATATCTGGAATATCTGGCGTTCGTAGAGAGATGAACTTCATCAGCTTTCTGTTAGCAAGTTCCCCTTTACTCGAGAAGATGACTGTTAAGCCAGCTTCAGTAGATGGAGGATGGGAGCTGCTCAAAAAATTGCTCCGCTTCCGTCGTGCATCTGTCCAGGCTGAAATCATTTACCTGGACCCATAAATTAGGTTTATAATTTCTCTTGTCTGCCTAAACCTTCTGTATGTTTTTTTTTTTCAACCTTTAATGTGATAATGCTATTCTCTTAACTTTAGCAGATTTTAATTTAATTTGCATATAATGTGGGTAAAGTTAGTTAGTTTGGAATGCATAATTGTTTGTACCTTGGAAGCCCAAAATGTGGAAACATGCAATGAGCACTTGTACCATGTGATGGTAGTTGTACAATTATTGTACAAACATGTGAAGAGGGTCTGAAATATAGGCAGGCATCCTGTACGTATAGACCAGTACCACAAAAATTTATGCAAAGGGTGGGGTGGGGGGTGGGGGTAGGTTACATCTCTGTTAAAGGTAGACATCCTCTTTTGTTGGTGACAAAGTCAACGTTAACCAACAGTCAATGGTCCCTAAACCAAACTAAGGCACCAAAATGCGGTGAAAGGTGTGTCCACGACTTGCTTTTCTAAATCACAGGAAATTTTAGAAATTTTACTCCCTAAATTCTTATCCCATTTCATTTTAACACCATTAACTATTAGTACTTGTCAAATATACACCCTCAAATCCTGATAAGAAACATCATTGTTTCTAAACTGTAAGCGCTCGTTTGGTACATAAGCTATAATTAATGGAAATAAAGTCAATATTAGGATAATGTACACCCTCCGTCTCAAAATGAATGTTTAAATTTGCTTGTGGTAAAGAGCAATCTTGGACGTTTTGAGAATACATAAAATGGAGTAGTATGACTCCCATTCTGTAAGGAGCGGATTTCTCTTACGACAAGTAGCCTGTCGACTTTCTGGTCCAAAAGTTGGCTACTCAGATTCTCGATAGGAATGAAAAAAAAAAAAAAGGACTAACTCGCTCGAGTTTGATAGTGAAAAGGCTATACATGATGTGTATACATAGTTAAGGGAGCCAGGGTGTTTCCGAAGCTTCTAAAAAATCTCAGTATCCAAGCAAATTATGCACTAACCATTTGTAATATAAGCTCCCACTCCCACCAACCAGTCAAACTTACCAATTCCTGAAAAGCAACCACCAGCAAATAAATCCTGGATCTTCAAGTTTAACCAAAACTGTTAAATCTATATATACATTAACCAAAAAGTGGATGGAGAAGTTAAATTCACACAACTCCCTCTAACATATCATCTAATCCTAGCCAATGGGCAGCATCCCCGCGACCGAGCCACTATTGAGAAAATACAGCCATGATGAAAACCAACCAAAAGAGAAACACAGCTTGATCAAGGAATTCCATCAAGAATCAAAGAAGCTATGGATGATTGCTGCCCCTGCTATTTTCACTTCTATTTGTCAGTACTCGATCAGTGCCCTTACTCAAACTTATATGGGCTTTGTCAGTGAATTTGACCTCGCTGTTTTTGCTGTCGAAAACTCCGTCATTTCCGGTCTCTCCTTCGGCATCATGGTACATTTTACTAGTAAATCTTTTTTTTTTTTTTTTTTTCCCATCCTCCATCTTATAATGAATGTCCGAATCTGCTCTAGCTCAAGAGCATATTCAGACATTCATTTTGAGAAGGAGGGAGTATAAAATTTGAAATTTTAGTTTATGGAGTAATTCTTTGATGTATTTATATTATACAGCTGGGAATGGGGAGTGCACTTGAGACGTTATGCGGGCAAGCATGTGGAGCGGGACAAATCTCAATGTTGGGAGTGTATATGCAAAGATCATGGGTCATTTTAATGGTCGCTGCGTTTATTATGGTTCCTGTATATGTATTCTCTCCTCCCATTCTCATGTTATTCGGCGAAACTGAGGAAATTTCAGCTGCAGCAGGTTTGTTTATTGTTCTTGCGAAAATGTTTGATCCGGTAAGTATTTAACGAGGTTAACGAGTTTTAAGAATGAACATGTTTTTTTTTTGATAGGCAGATTTGCTGTGTGGATGTTACCACAGCTATTTGCGTTCGCTTTCAACTTTCCCATGCAGAAATTCTTACAAGCGCAAAGGAAGCTGTTAGTAATGGCAGGGATAGCAGCGGTTGTGTTAGTTTTCCACGCAGTTTTCAGCTGGTTGCTGATATTAAAACTGGGATGGGGTTTAGTTGGAGCGTCCGTCTCGCTAAATATTTCGTGGTGGCTTATAAATGTTGGGCAGTTTCTTTACATTGTCGTTACTAAATCTGATGGTGCTTGGTCTGGATTCACTTGGCTCGCATTTTCTGATTTGTTCGACTTTGTCAAACTGTCTGTCGCTTCTGCTGTCATGTTATGGTTCGCGTCTCTCTGTTCATCTTTTTTGCTTCGCATAAAGTTCGTTATTTCTCATAATAATTGTTATGAACTCTTTGAATGTGTTGCAGCTTGGAGTATTGGTACTTAATGATATTAGTCGTGCTTGTTGGGCGTTTACCGAGCCCTTTGGTACCAATTGATGCCCTCTCTATCTGGTAAATTGCGTTAGAATCCATTAACCAGTGCCTGATTCTGTAAAATCCGTCTATTTCAATCAGTTTGACTTTTTGGGATAACAAATTGGCAGCATGAACATTAACGGATGGGATATGATGCTTGCACTCGGATTTAACGTTGCTATAAGGTAATATATATGTATCCCTAGTCTAACGGACAAATAAAGGAAACTAACAGTTCTCGTTAAGTTTCTAACGAACATTTCAACAGTGTGAGAGTATCAAACGAACTTGGAGCTGGGAATGCAGGACGAGCGAAGTTCTCAGTAGTGGTGGTTTCGGTCATATCAGTAGCCATTGGATTTGTATGTATAGTGGCCGTTTTGGCAGCAAGAAAATATTACCCTTACCTTTTCACAAACAGTGAGGGAGTTGCAAAGGAAACTAGCAGCCTTGCTTTGTTGCTAGGAATCACAGTTCTTCTAAACAGCCTCCAACCTGTCCTTTCTGGTAATTTCACTCACTTTAGCCTAAATCGCGAACCTTTTTAGAGATGATAAATGAATATGAGTGCTAATTATATTCTTAAACTTAAAGGGGTTGCGATTGGAGCTGGATGGCAATCGGTTGTAGCGTATATCAATATTGGATGTTATTATATTGTCGGATTGCCTGCTGGGATACTCTTGGGTTTCACATTTGGTCTTGGAATCATGGTACTTAAAATTTACTGAAAACTTAACTAATAAAATGCAATTAACTGAAAACTTAACGAACGTTTCTGTTAAAAATGCAGGGAATATGGGGTGGGATGATTGGAGGTATTGTTTTGCAAACAATAATTTTAGTCACTGTCACTTCGCTAACAGACTGGAAGGACGAAGTCAGTATTCTACCGTTAACTCTTTCTTCTTATTCTTCTTTCTGTTAGAAAATGTCATCAGGAAACTAACGGGAACTTGATTTACTTTCAGGCTGATCAAGCTGAGAGCCGTATGAAGAGATGGGGAGGATCATCAGTTGCTGCACCTGTCACTTCTCAATAAAAAGAAGAATAATATTTTGACGAGAATATATGTGAAATATAAGTCAATTAGTTTTCTTTAAAAAAACATAAAAATAAAAAAATAAGTCAATTAGTTTTGAGAAAAATCTTATTATTTTCGCCATAGTTTTGCCCGATTCACATTAATGAGTTGCAGGAACAAATGTTAAAATACTCATTCCGTCCCGAAATACTATTTTATGTTTTTGATGTACCTTATTTTGGGTATATATTTTGGTCAGGGTGAATGTATCAGTGTGATCATGTTTAAGTGCATTTTCGCCATATTATTATTTAAATGTCATCATCATTTAAATTTATACATGTGTATTAGTCCCTCACAAGTCCATGATCATCCACTATCAATACTTACAAAAATTAGACCAAATTGTTTTCCCAAAAAATAAATAAATCTGAAACTAAAACTTACTGAAGGCTTTCAAGAGTAATTTCAAGCATGGACGTCTCTTTCCCTTGAATCTCCTTTCTTTGATGTGCACCCCTGCTTGATAACCTGCTTGACACCAACATTTACGACTATCCTGTTATTATATAGTTATAGATTATCATTCTCTGAAAAATATCATTAGACATCGCTTAACATCAAAGCAAATTTCGGTGCTAGCCCCTCTAACTATCGGAGGCATAAATGGTGTTACCAACAAAACCATGTCAAAAACCAATTCACAACTGAAATACTTTAATATCTGGCTCGCTTTCAACCCAACAAAATTGCATAGTAAGTTTCTTATTTGTGGAACGCAGTTCAGCAGCAGTTTTTCCGTTCAAATGAAAACATTTTATGTCCCATAAAATTAAGGATGCATATATCCACTCAGATCAATAACATGCAATTGAAGTCTACATCTACAAACAATATTAAGCGTGAAATTATATAAAAATCCCACATAAAAAATGAAGAAAATAAAATCAAAGTAGCGGAAAAAATATTAAAACATAGCAAAGTGGTAGCGTACTCCGACCGGAAATCCTCCCAATAACATCTTTGTTTTTTTTTAGTAATTGAATCAATATTAGAAAATACCACCATCTCACCCCACAACCCCACCACCAAATATTCTACCACCGTGACTTTTAAGTCAACTGCAAACAATCACCGCCTCAAGACAACCATCATCTCACTCACTACCACAACCCAGCAGAACCACCACCGCAACTCACCAAATCCACCATAGTCCAGCCCAACAACCACCAACACAACAGCGAAAATTCATTACTACATTTTGAAAGTCTTTCGTTTTCATTAAATAGTACTACAAACAATCACCACCTCAAGACAACCATCATCTCACTCACTACCACAACCCAGCACAACCACCACCGCAACTCACCAAATCCACCAGAGTCCAGCCCAACAACCACCAACACAACAACCGCACCACACCACCACCACCACCAAACACATTCACAAACAACAAACCAACAACTATAAAACCAGCACTATCGAAAAACAATTTATTAAGATAAGTGAAAATTCATTACTACATTTTGAAAGTCTTTCGTTTTCATTAAATAGTACTGTAACTTACACTAAATTTATAAATATTTTAATTGACGAAAATACCGCAAAGAAACTAAAAAAGAGAATGAAAATCCATCAGATCTCAATAAAGGAAAAAAAGATTGAAACATCTAGATTTTCCAGTAATTATATTTCTCAATAACCTTATGCTCGATTTTCAAAACAAAGACAACATAGCTCACCAAGCTCTAAGCGAATGGCAGGATTCTCATTCAAGAATTATGTCAACGACAACCACATGCATTCAATCAAAGAAGTGCCCTGTTTGGCACCCTCCAACAAAGCAGTTTATGAAAATTAATCATGATGTTGCAATCTTTGATGATACTGGGGAAACAGGATAAGGAATGGTGATTCAAAACTATCTAGGAGAAATGATTGTTGTTCGCACTCGGGTTCAACATGGGAAAGTCAAAATCAAAGTGGAGAAGTCATGTCTTTATTAGAGGCTGTTTACTGGATAGTAGCCGTAGGGATTGATATAGAGGTGTTCGAAGTCGATTCAAAGATAGTGTTTGATGCCATTCAAGCGGTTAATGAGGATAACTCAGAGTTCGGAGATTAATTGTCTAATGTAATCGGGTTCTTCGCAACAAACCCTCCTTCTCGATTGAGCGTAGCTCATATAGCTTTGGGCTGGTTGCATATCGTTTTTTCCGATTCCCACATATTTGTTTCTAATCAGTTTGCAAAGGCATTTTCCTATTATTCACATACAATATACAGCAAACAATCATTCAACCAACTAAGCACTTCTTCGTAAACATTATCAATATGCAAAAATCAAATTAGAAAAAGAAACCCTAAAATTCAAAGCAGATTAGAAATTACCTGAATAAGCTTTTGAATTAGTTAAAATTTTGGCTTAGCTTCACCCCCATAGAGAAGGGTTTCTGGTCCATTTGTCCGGATACCACCGCTGCATATCAAATTCAGAACAAAATCATTTTTTTAGACAATAGTTTCACAAAATGCACCTATTCCCTCCTAAAACGCTATTTCTCTCTCTCTCTCTCGCGATTTCACAAACAAAAATCATTCTCCTCATATTCTCTACAGTTATAAATTTATATCAATCTAGGATAAGTATGAAGGCCAATGGAGGAGAAGACTGGCCGAAAGAGATGAAAATATAGAGGAGATACCATCTAATATTGTTCGCCACTGTCGTTTATTCATCAACCAGAGATTCTGATACCGTCGATGACGAACAGATCCGGAAGCGCTTTGCACATATCCGGTCAATTGAATTCGGCCCACAACCGTCGACGACGAACAGATCCGGTGCCCTTAGACCTCCGCCGCTTCTGCTGAGCTTTTCTACTTCCTTCTTATCCTTGTCTGCCGTTGGACTCTTCTTCCTTGACCGCAGCCCGCACCACGCCACGCCTCATTCAACCCGCTGCTGCTTCAAACCCATCTCACTTCCTCATCAACAGCTTCGACGGCATGAGTTATTTTTTATTAAAAAAAAAAATCTCTACTGACCTTTTGAGTAGTAAGAAAGAGATTTAGCCTATGGTTTTGGTGGCTTCCTTGGCTTGTGGGAGGGGGGCGGAGTCACTGTCTGTGTCGGCGTCACCGCCGACGACATTTGGGGAGGACGGAGAGAATAAGAAGTATAAGAGAAAGTCTTTCCAACTCAAAAAATATCTCGAGCTTTTTGTTGCTAGACCTTTTTTTTTTTGAGACAATTACAGTTTATGCCCTTACAGTTTATTACGAAAAAGCCACCAAGAAGTTGAGCGCCAACACTATTCCTAAGACGATCCTGCTATTAAATTGTTATAGATAGATTTATTGTTTGGCAAATTAATGGGTAGAGCCTACAAGTTTACTATTTTACGTTTAACCCCCTTGTGCTTCTATGTCGGCAGATTTCCACAATGTAAAATGCCAAAAAAGCAAAAATGCCGCCTCAACATACCAAATCAGCTAGAAACTGTCTCCAAAACTGTCATCTCCCCCTCTCTCTCTCTCTCTCTCTCTCTCTCTCTCTTCGTTTTATAGTCCTCCATTGTTGTACCTTTTGTTTTCTTGTCTGATCTCTTACAATTATTTGTAATCTCTATCTTGAGATTATAAATAGTTGTTTGATGATCTCAATTATATTTTCGTTGTAAGTTTGTAGGTTTTAATAAATATTTGATTGATTTGTTCGTAATAATCAATCAAACCTGTTAATTTGTTCATCATTTTCATTTTCTTTTGTTTATTGTGGATTTGCTTTTGTCTCCTTTGGTGAGACCCTTTGTTTTTGTCTCCTTCGTGAGACCCTTTGTTTTGTCTCCTTCGAGAGACCCTTTGTGTGTTTGTTAGCTTGTTGTGTTTGTTGTCGTTCCCTGCAATTGCAAATTAAACTTCAATGACGAATCTCGCACCAGCCCAAGACGAAAAGGATGTCATTGGTGATGCTGCACAAGGATGTTTCGTGGATTTTGGAATGTTTGGTGGACGATTCTTCGTCGACCCGAATTCTTCATGTCAAGTACTCATCGCTAAATTTTATCCGATGTGGGGTTTTCTTAAATGCCGATTTGAGGCAGTTTTCAAGTTCTACTTGGAGTAGGATCCGTACGTTTCAAGATTTATTTCGAAATTGTCATTCTTGTAAGATAAGAAATGGTTCCATTACGAATATTTGGGGTGAGCCTCCGGCTTTTGTGGAGTGCCGTCTCTATTCTTATGATTAATGCAATTGAAGTCGTGGTGTTTCGAAAAAAAACATACCAAATCAGTTGCTTCAAAAAAATAAAATAAATAAATAAATAAATAAATACCAAATCAGCAATTTAAACGGACTTTTAAACGGCAAACAAATGAAAGGATGGCATAACGAATGAAAACATTACTTCAAGGATTCTTAAGTAAAAAAAAATGGTTTGATGATGAAAAAATAAAACCGAAATTAGTTTATGGATGAAAAATGTATTTTTATCGAATATGACAAGTGTGTCCCACTGATAATAACTACTCCCTAGCCTAAATATACTCTACACGCATCTTTTTAAATTTTTAGTGAAATATAATAAACACATTACTATCTATATACACAATAAATGCAGCTTTTAATGAGTTGTATTAGTAAACACACCTCATTATTGAATTGTTGGATAAATTAAATACTCCATCCGTTTCATAATACATGTCGTTTTAAACTTTTTCACACATATTAAAAAATGCAATTAATACATATTAAAAAGACATATGTGCCCCTAAAAGTATCCAATTACCTAGGCATTTAAATGCTTATACAAGAAATAGTTCTTAATTAATGAATAAGGGTATAATAGGTAAACAAGAGTAATTCTTTCTTGGTAATAGTAAAACGTCAAATATTTTGGAACAAAAAATTGCTCCTAAAACGTCATGTATTATGAAACGGATAGAGTATTATTTTTTTTTTAAAAAGCAAAAAAAAATAATAATCCAAAATTCATTAATTTATTACACTTGTTTGTCCATACATTTAGCATGGCCACTAAAACACGTTATGAACACATTCCTAATTTAATGTCTAATTCTCATATAATAGGGCATTTCAATTTTGAATATACTTTTCCTATAATATTTAGATGTAAAACACATAAATGTTCTTTCCATCTAGTACTCTATTTGGTTTCACAAGTACATAATAAATTAACGCAATTGGAATTATTTTTTTAAATCATCTGTTTCATTCTCTCATAGACCTTTTTTATTTCTTTTAAAAGATAGGGAGTACTCCTGCAGTTGCATTTCAAATTGCAGCAATAAAGTTATCTACGGGTATTAAAAAAATAAAAAGAAAATTGATGTGTTATGAGTGTAGATAGTTTGGTAGGAGAAAAAAAGTGAAGTGGAGAATAGTTAATGAGTTAATTTATTGACTATGAAAAGTGAATTCCATTGATTGGAAAAATATTACTCCATCCATTTCAAAATAATTGTCGTTTTAGAAGTACAAATCTGTTTAGAAAGTTTGTCACTTTGCTACTATCAAGGCATCTTTACTCTTTTGTGTCAATTTTATCCTTATGAATAATTGTAAAACTATCTCTTGTATAAACATTTAATCATCTAGGAAATTAGATTGTTTTAAGGGTAGTTGTGTCTTTTTAACATTTATTTATTACAATTCTTAATATGTGCGAAATAGGCTAAAATGATAATTATTTTGAAACTGAGGAACTATGAACTTTCCACACAAGCTTTTACTCT
The DNA here is from genome assembly GCA_026119855.1 of Campanula takesimana. Classification (NCBI taxonomy): domain Eukaryota; kingdom Viridiplantae; phylum Streptophyta; class Magnoliopsida; order Asterales; family Campanulaceae; genus Campanula; species Campanula takesimana. Next base: position 201,139 of record JAOWBW010001511.1, on the reverse strand, counting down.
ATCCATTCAATAATACATGTTGTTTTAAACTTCTTCATACATATTAAGAAATGCAATTAATTACTATATACTATTAAAAATACTTATGTACTCCTAAAAAAATCTAATTAACTAAATAATTAAATGTTTAAACAAGAAATAGTTCAGTATAATTTTAATTGAAGTATATGACATAGCAAACATTGCAATTTGAAATAGGAGAATTATTATTTTAGTAGACGGAGTAATTAAGGTACTCCCTCCGCATTGGAGTAAGAGTCATACCTCTCATTTGCACGAAAATTAAGAAATGGTGAAAGTAATTTAAGTGTTGTAAGTGTAAAAGTAAAATAAGATAGAGAAGGGTTTATTGGTGTTGTGAGTATAAAAGTAAAGTATGAGAGAATGAGTGGAATGATAGTAAAGATTCTTTTGCTATTTTAGGAAAGAGAATCTAAATCTGGGACATACCAAAATAAAAAATAAAACTGACGGAGGTAGTACTGAATTGGGAAACGTGAACAACAACTTCTTCATGTTTACTCCCCCGTCTAAAATAACTGTCACTTTTGGACAAAAAATTTGGTCCAAAATAATTGTTACTTTTGAGCTAAATGTCACTCTTATCCTTGCAATGAAACTTGTTCTCTTTTATTAATTATCTTAGTGTGAGATATTAATGTAAGAAAGTTGCATACTTATTAGGGGTAAAATTAAAACTTTTGTCACTAAGTCATAATAATAATTACATTTCTTAAGAATCGTACAAATACCAAAAGAAACAATTATTTTGAATCGAACGGAGTGATACTAAAATAAGTGAGGTGAGCTAGTAGTAGTAGTAGTAATAGTAGTAAGGGTGGAAGGTAAGAAATATGAGTATATGGTAAGAAATGTGTCCACGACAAATTCACCAACCCATTTGCTTCTTTGACCCTCCCTTATTTCCCACCAAACCCAATCCCAATCCCAATTCCAATCGTCAGGTCAAAACCCTCCATTTGATCTACCACTATTGGACTGACGAACTGACGAAGTTTTAATTTTTTGTTTTAATAATCAACTTGCCGGACATGGGCAGCGGCACGGCGGCGGAACCACTACTGAGAAACCGGGGAGAAGAAAATGGGGGAAAAGAGCAAGGAAGCAGCTGGTTGAATGATTTCGGTGTAGAATCGAAGAAGCTATGGTTGATTGCCGGACCTGCTATTTTTACATCTATAGCTCAGTACTCGCTCGGCGCTCTCTCACAGACTTTCACCGGTTTTGTCGGCGACTTGGAACTCGCCGCCTTTTCCATCACCAACTCCGTCATCTCCGGCCTTGCTTTCGGTGTCATGGTAGCTACTATTTTTTGTCTATTTAATTTGACATTTTTTTTCTCGAGTCCCTATAAAAAAAGGGCATCATTTCGCTTTTTAAAAGGTCTCGAGAAAGCTGTTTTTTAGTACTCCCTCCGTCTCAAAATATATGTCGTTTTGGGAGTAAAATTTTGTCTCAAAATATTTGTCGTTTCACTATTTTCAAAGCTTTTTTATTGCTCTATACCAATTATACCCTTAATAATGATAGTGAACTATCTCTTACCTAACCATTTAATTACCTAGGTAGTTGAATTACTTTAGGGGTATTTGGGTCTTCTTCACATGCATTAATGGTATTTCTTAATATGTGTGAAGCACTCCAAAACGACATATAATTTGAGACGGAGGGAGTACTAGATTTTTAACTAAAGAATGCAATTTTATTTGCTCATACTTTTCTAAAACTGGGTTAAAATCTTATCCGTCTGCCCGATCATAATAAGTTTGACAAATTATATGACAATCTGTTAAATTGTTTGTGCTCTGTTTAAGCTCGCTGAGTCATTTTCCTAACTTAGAAATGGGTAATTATTTCTATGAAAAAAAGTGTTGCATTTATTTTGAAACAAATACTCCCTACCTCGCAAAGTTCTAACACTTTGCACACATATCAAGAAAAATGATCAATACATATCAATTAGACTAAATTATCTTTTGAATAGTTCAAATACCTAGACAATTAAATGATTTTACGGTCACAACTACCTATCATAAATTAGGGAAGTTTAGCCAAAATGAGCCGATGTTTTATAGGAAACTACAAAACTGCAAGTATTTTGGGACAAAAAATCTATCCTAAAACTGCAAGTATTTTAGGACAGAGGGAATAACAGAATAAAATAATAAAGGAAGAGTTACTGCCACTTCATTATTTGATTGTCGATTAAGTTCATTAATGCATTCTAAATTTAATCAATGTCTTGATACAATTGCCCTTCAATCATCTTTAACTATTTCATTTACTTTTTTTTTATTGGGTTTTGATGTAAGTTTCCTTTAATTTTTTACTTTTTAATTTCTTGATTTTTCATAATATTATGTTTAATCATACTAATAAAATTGATTTAAATATTAACTTTCTTGGTGTATCAAATTATTATTTTCAATCCCCTTTTTCATACTAATAAAAAGAAATAAATGATATTCCTTCCGTTTTAAAATGACTATCCAATTTGTTTCCTAAGGAACAACATGAAAAATTACTTGTATAAACATTAAAGGTCACAATGTCTGAAAAATTATACTGTATTCTTTTTTTGGGACAAATTTTAGAAAAGAAAGATTTATTTTGGGACCTTTTTTTTGACAATTTTGTTTGAAAGTACAAATTTATTTGAGTTGGTTTTGGGGGAAACTAGTTCCTCCCTAAGTTATAAAAAGTCCTGTTTTTTTAACCCTTCTTAAACCCTAAAAAGCCTAAACCCTAAACATTAACCCATATAAAAACATGACTTTTTATAACTTATGGAGAAACTAGTTTCCCCCAAAATTTTCTCAATTTATTTTGGGTGGGAAGAGTACGTTAAAAGTTAATTTACTTTTATTAGTATGATTAAAATTATTTAATAATACCAATAAAATTAACTTTTAATTTGCTTTAGTAGTATCCTTTGAAAAGCACAAGAATATTGAAATTTAATTCAATTTTATTAGTATGATTTCTTAACTGACTTTTATTAGTATGACTAAAAATAAATATTTGAAAAGACTAATAAAATTAAAATTCAACTTACTTTTATGAGTATGATTAAAAAGAATTATTTGAAATGACCAAGAAAATATATAATAAAAAGATTTGAAAACTTACATCGAAAACCAATATAAATAAGTCAATAAAATAGTTAAAAAGGATTTGAAGGGTAATTAAGTCAAGACATTACTTAATTTCAAAATGCATTAAATGAATGTAGTGGATTATCAAATAATGTTGTGGCAATAGCTATTCCCAAATAATAATTGTATTATAAGACTGGGATGGAGAGAGTAATAAGCATGTTAAAATTATAGTACTATTATTTTTGACTTTTTTTTTTGGAAAACTTTATTTTGAGGCAAATATTTGGAGAAAAATACACTCTCATTTTAGGACCAAGGAAGAAAAAATACACGCTCTTTTTTGAGCCAAACATTTGGATAATTCTCTTTTTGTTCTTTCTCTCTTTTCTTGGATCCATCATTTTTTTCTCTCTCCTATTTTGTCAAGAAACATCAATACAAGTTTTTTTTTTAGAAAGAGGGTATATTTAGCACCCTCAATTCCAAGCTTTGAGATTGAAATTAGAACAACATTAGTTTGCACAAAAACTAATATTCCAGATCCATTTGCATGGCTTGGTATTGAGTTGCCAAATGTACCCTAAGACTAGTATTGTAATTGCTTGTAATTTAGACAAACTGTTAAACCATTTTTGTCATCATCCATTTTAGTTTGATGATCTTTGAGCAATAATTTAGGTTACTTTTAATTATCTTAATGAAAATCTGAAAATTGTTAGTGACAATATTCGTAATGGTGTATAAATAACAAGTCTTAGATTTTCATCAGAATAATTAAAAATGACCTATATTATTGCTCAAGTTTCAATCAAACTAACAACTAAATCAATGGAACTAACTTTCCGGGACGCATGAACTGTGGTTTTTACGAAAGCTGAGATATTTCCAAATACTTATTGGTCCTTTTTGATATGACAATGCACGTATGTATGCAGTTAGGAATGGGGAGTGCATTGGAGACGCTGTGTGGGCAAGCTTATGGGGCGGGACAAATTTCAATGTTGGGAGTGTACATGCAAAGATCATGGGTCATCTTATTGACCACAGCCTGTCTTATGGTTCCTATTTTCGTCTTCTCTCCTTCCATTCTCTTGTTTTTGGGTCAGACCGAAGAGATTTCTGCTGCAGCTGGGAGATTTGCTGTCTGGATGTTACCACAATTATTTGCATATTCTTTGAATTTTCCCATACAGAAATTCTTACAAGCTCAGAGCAAAGTGCTTGTGATGGCTTGGATATCAGCCTTGGTACTGGTTTTTCATGCAATCTTCAGCTGGTTATTTATAATAAAGCTCGGTTGGGGTTTAGTTGGAGCTGCTGTTACTCTAAATACCTCATGGTGGCTCATCGTTATTGGACAGTTGATTTACATATTTGTGACCACATCAGATGGGGCTTGGACTGGATTCACATGGCTTGCTTTTGCTGACTTGTTTGGTTTTGTCAAGCTGTCTCTGGCCTCTGCTGTTATGTTATGGTCTCTCTCTCTCTCTCTCCCCGTCCATGTGTTTTTGTGTTAAGCAGATTACTTGTTCTAGTTTCATTGGTATAGCTTCTATTAACTGTGTGGAATGCAATGCAGCTTGGAGTTTTGGTACTTGATGATACTAGTTGTGATAGTTGGGCGTTTGGAGAACCCTTTGGTACCAGTTGATGCTGTATCTATCTGGTAGAATACTCAATAATCCTTTCCGTAGCTGGGTTAGTTCTAGTATATACTCCATCAGTTCCAAAATGAATGTCCAAAATTGTTCTTGATCAAGAGCGATCAGACATTCATTTTGGGACAGAGGTAGTACTATTTTTGGGTCTAATTTGTTTCTTTTTTGTAGCATGAACATTAACGGATGGGATGCAATGATTGCAATAGGGTTTAATGCTGCCATAAGGTGATTTATTCCCTAAGTACATAAAATTATTTTCGTTTTGCTTCTCTAACATGAGAAATAATCTAATGACTTCTGTCCAACTACATATACACATTCATGAAACCGAGGCGATTAATCTCAAAATCTATGAGATCCGGGTCCCCAAATGTAGGTTTCTTATGAAATTACTCGTGTGGATGTTTTTACAGTGTGAGAGTATCAAATGAACTTGGAGCTGGTAATGCAAGTCTTGCGAAATTTTCAGTGGTGGTGGTTTCCATCACCTCAGTAGCTATTGGAGTGGTTTGCATGGTTGTTGTGCTTGCAACAAAAGATTATTTCCCTTACCTTTTCACCAATAGTGATCCAGTTGCTAAGGAAACTACAAGACTCTCAATTTTGCTTGCATTTACGGTTCTACTAAACAGCCTTCAACCCGTCTTATCTGGTAATAACACACAATATATTGGGAGTCGTGTTTTTCTGGCTTTTAAATGTTTGCTAGCATTAAATACAAATATCATTTCTTGATCCTCGAGTTTTTGTTGTTAACTAGGGGTTGCTATTGGAGCTGGATGGCAAGCTTTAGTTGCGTATATCAACATTGGATGTTATTACATCGTGGGATTGCCTGCTGGATATCTCTTGGGATTCACATTCGATATTGGAGTCATGGTAAATTACTATCCTTACCTTTGCATGGTTTGGGAAATCCTAAACTCCATTTATTTGTATAGCTCTTGTAATTAGCAGTTGCAACATAAATACTCTCCCTTCGTCCCAAAATGATCACATTTACCATTTTTGTTTGTCCCAAAAAGATAGTCTTTATTTTTCCGAAATCGATAGGTTAAAATAATTGAACTTCCATAATTGACCACCAAGGAAGAAGTAGGAGAGATGGAGGGGAGGATGAGAGAGCCAACCAAGGAAGAAGGAGTGAAATAGTAATGGAGTAATGATTAAATCTCATTAACGGTAGCGTTATAAAGAACTTAGGTTGTTAAAATGGTTGAATAGTCAAATGAGACTATTATTATGGGACCGGGGGAGTATATATTTACAGCCTCCTGCATGGAGAGAGCAGAAATCTTGTTGGTTTTTGTTTCCTCCTGCTCAAAATGCTTAACGAATAACGATATAAAAGGACCACTCCATTCCCACTCCGTGTTCATCCTCTAAATGATTTTTTGAAAGATGAGGCGTTTCTCCATTCCAAAGCTGCACACTTGGGTACCATATGGGCTGAGCAAAGTCTTACCCTTTCCGCTTAACTCGTTCATGGTGGCATATATACTCTGAAATACTAGTAAATCAGTTTTGTTCTTTACTCTTTTCTCTCCCCCCCCCCCCTCCCCCTCCCTCTCATTTACAATTTGTTGATTTGCAGACCCATGTACTAGTTTCTAAATTTACTTTCTCTCTTCCTTTCTTGTGCTATGTTTTTTTTTTTTTTTTTTTTTTTGAATATTTGCACTGGAAAACTGTTTTGTACAGATTAGCCTTGTCCTTCAATACATAGAATAGATAAGATTGATTCTTGTAAATTTCAATTTACGTGAAAAATGTACAAAATGTGTCTCATATATTCTGGATTGCAGGGTATATGGGGCGGGATGATTGGAGGAATCACTTTGCAGACAGCAATCTTGGTTGTAGTCACTTCACTAACCAACTGGAAAACAGAGGTCCGTATTACTCCTACCCTCTTCTTCTCCCCCTTATAAACATTACGCTCCACAGTCCCCTATCTAGCTTGTGACTCCCTTAAATTGGATTATTAATAATATCTGCCACCATTTTTTTTCCAGGCTGATCAAGCTGAGAGCCGCGTGAGGAGATGGGGAGGACGAGGAGCAATTGCAGCTGACTGACTTGATACAAGTCAACACGTGCCAGTTTTGACCAAGACCACCACCCTATTTACGGAATGCCACGAATATTTAGTAGTCTTTTATAGTATGAGGTAGGAATGGAATAACACCATCACACATTCCTACCCATTAAAGTACTGCAAACACTCAAAGTATGAAAGTTAAGATCAGAAATAAGTTTTTTTTTTTGATATGCTGGAATCATCCTCACCTAGCTTAGGCTCTTATGGAGCTTCTGGTTTATTGGTTGATTAAACAGCATGTATTTGTGGCATTAAATTATTCAATTTTTGTTGTGCGACGGCACGTACATTATGGTTAATTTGAATGCTTCTTCATAGTGTTTATTCAATTGCAAGAGTATTTTTGTCAATTTTTATTTGAACCATCTGAAATGAAATTTGTGTTTTACCTTTATTGTATGAGAAAATTGTTGTTGCACATTATGCATTCACTTACTTCTCTAGTACCAAAGTGACCGTTCATTTTTGTTCTTGATAAATAATTGTCACATCTTAGAACGGAGGTGTAATATTGTTGTAAGCACTTCAGATATCTAATCCCAAGTGCATATGTTAGTCAAAAATCATACTTTTGGATGGTCAGTTTTAGAATCGATTCAAATATTTTCAATCTACTAAATATTATTTAATTTTTCTAATTGTAGTATTGCACAATTTAATATATGTCATCATTCTTCTGACATTATGTTCATTATTTTTTTTTATTTTTTTACAAAGTTGTTAAAAAAAGTAAGAAAAAGTTAGGCACGTGACTTCATGTAACCGTCGTTCGTTAAATATTTGCAAGTCTCTTACTAGAGTTAACTCAAACTTAACAACCTTCTATGAGATGTAAAAAATAACCAAAATACCCTTGTGTCCAACCTCTCTGCATTTTTATTTGCTGATGCAACAAACTCATTTAATAATCCATTTATTTTCATGAATCTGATAATGACTTAATGAAAAGAACTGCCGATTTTTTTTTATGGGAATCATTGTTCCGAAATGTCTCGCCTCCTCTAAATTCTTGGCTCCGCCACGGATGTGAATGGATTATAAGCCAAAATAATAAAATCCATTGATCTACATAGATAGAGGACATAAATAATTAATGTTAGAAGGGAGTAAATAATTGGAAAGGAAAAGGACCTTGAAAGAATTACACAAAAGAAAGAGGGTGTTTCCGCGATATATAGACACACCATTATCCGATACTTCGTTTCCACCCGCACAAACCCCACACTCAATCCTCTTCATTCAGCCATAGCCGAGAGCTTCAACAAAAAAAAAAATGGCTATCTCCATTTCTTCTCTCACATCATCTTTCACTTCCATGTCTCTCTCCTCTCAAAAGCCCCACACCTTCTCACTTTCCCGATCAACAATCTCTCCTCTCTCCCGTGTTGCTAAACCCCACCGCTTCTCCGTCGTCGCCTCCTCCGCCACTCTTGAGGTGGCTGATTCTGCTGCTCCCGCCGGAGATTTCGAGATTGATAATATCGAGAAGTACGTCAAGTCCAGGCTTATTGGCGGTTTCGCTGCTCAGACGTTTATGGGCACCGGTCGTCGGAAATGTGCAATTGCTCGTGTCGTGCTTATGGAAGGTACCGGAAAAGTTATCATCAATTATCGTGACGCCAAGGTACATTATCCAACCAATTTCCCTTTTTGTTTTCTTCATGTACGTGTATGTTTAATTAGGTATATTATTCGACGGAATTGTAATGTGCTTCATCCGTCCACAGACTTCTCAAAGCCAATTTGACTATTTTTCTTGGATTTCTATTATTTATTCAGTTCATAACATAATGTTTGACTCGGATGCAATTTTTGTGCAAATTTAATATTCCTTTATCCCCTAAATGAATGTCTAGTTTTCACTTTGGGAGATATTTGCAAACAATGTTCAAATGAAGCATTTTTAGTAGCATAAGTACATAAAAACCCTTATGATCTCACTAGACTGTACCATGAGTATAAGTGTGAATTAGAACTTGTTGTTTGATGAGGAAGGATCAAGTAATTTCCCCAAAAAGTACACATTCATTTGGACCAATTATTTTTTTTAAAGATAAATAGACAGTCATCTAGGGACTCTAACCTCGCCTTTCGCCTTTAATAACCGCGTGCAGTCGCACTCTTTAAAATTCTAGAAGGTCGATGAGAAGGGATGATATGAACACTAGAACGGCTCTTAATGCCATTTTTGAATCGTCATGAAGAATTTGTGTCCATTATTCAAGGAGTTAGGTCAGTCTTGATTGGAATTGGGCACTATAGCCTCAGTTACTGACAACATAACATTTTGGGACTAGATGGACCCTCAAATCAGCCCCACACCGGAAAAAATAATAATTTCTAAATTAGGGGTTTACTGCTCCTTCCATAGATTTGAACGTTGTTGGCATACATAAATTTTGAAGCTTGTATTTCAGATATCCTTTCTACTGTGATTGATCGTTTCATTTTTTCCTTTACGCCATGCAGGAATATATGCAAGGGCATCCATTGTGGATTCAGTATTGCACAGCCCCTTTAGCAGTCTTGGGGTATGAAAAGGATTTTGACGTGTTTGTCAAGGCCCATGGAGGGGGTCTTTCTGGCCAGGCTCAAGCAATCTCCCTTGGGGTAGCTCGAGCATTGCTCAAGATCGATGAAAACTATAGAAGGGCTTTGAGAGTGGAAGGTCTTCTTACCAGAGATTCAAGAGTAGTTGAGAGGAAGAAAGTTGGTCTCAAGAAAGCACGAAAAGCTCCACAATTCTCCAAACGTTAAGGTTAGAAACTTGACTATAGTCTTCTGTGTATTGTTCTGGGCTGATCTCGATGCCATTGTTTGTAATATCTGCTTAACTTTACCACTGTTATTTTTTTGTCTGTTTTGGAAGACGAGGATTAGTTATTCACATAATGATGAGCTCATCTTGTTTTGTTAGTTTATTAGGTTTAGTGTATTTGTTTTGCATGCCATTCTGTGACTTGTTCGAAGTGCATGCCATCAATCACTATGCAGCATTTTACCAATCTTCGTGTTTGTTGTGATCAGATTCTTAAAGGCTGTGGTCATTGAAATTTCTTACCGACTTATTCTTCAACTTGTCCTATCTTTGTCATAGTTAGCATTTATCTTTCAGTATACGAACGGCTCTAGTTCTTGCCACCCCAACATTGGGGATTATATCTTTTATGTAAGTACATCAATTTATTACTCCAAGTGTCTCAAAATGAATGACCAAAATTGCTAGGTGGATTGTTAGCTAGTGTGTATCATCTTATAAGAATAAAGTATGGCGTGGATCAACCAAAAGAGGTATGCATAAAAGTATTTGCCACGAGGAGGGATCCTAGAATTCCGTCCGTTTTCTGCGTTTGGAAAAGTGTGGATTTTCAAGAACGGGAATCTTATGATATGATGGGAGTCGAATGCGAGTCAAGCTAGGTAAAAAGGGTTGCAAAAAGAAAACTGGAGAGAAATTTCGGACTTCCGTTTTTGAAGGGAGGTATTATTCTTTTGAATTGGCTTTGCTCCAGCGAGTTCCTCTCGACATTCCCGATTTCGCGGATTTCGAACCGCTCCACCGAGGAGTTAGCTCCACCCCGGTCCACCCAATGATTCTGATTGGAGCCACCTCATATTTTTTTGTGTTCGACGGATGAGATTTGTCATAGCTCGGTGGGACCCACAAAATTGAAGTGATTTTCATTCACACAAATGACGAGCTCGCTCATGTGGCTTCGATCTGAACCGCTGGGTGGAGGGGTGGAGCTAATTTGGGTGGAGCGGTTCCTGGTCCCGATTTCGCCACTTCGCCCTATTTTGTTGCTCGAAGGGACGAGATGATTTTCGCGCCCTATTTTGTTGCTCGAAGGGACGAGATGATTTTCGGGTGGAGTGAGACTCATAATCAACAAATTAATAGGGTTTAAGGTTTTAGAGTATAGGGTTTAAGGGTAATACTAATATTAAAAAGTAGACTTTTTATAACTTATTCCCTCTGTTTCATAATACATGTCGTTTTAGACTTCTTCACACATATTAATAAGAAATGCAATTAATTCATATAAAAAAGACTTGTCTACCCCTAAAACAATCCAATTACCTATGCAATTAAATGCTTAAACAAGAAATAGGTTGCAATTAATGTATGAGGGTATAGTTGGCATACAAGAGCATAAAGTCTTGGAACTAGTAAAACGTCAAATATTTTGGAACAAAATTTTACTTCTAAAACGTCATGTATTTTAAAACGGAGGGAGTATGACGTTAAGCTAGAACACCCCTTTGCCAGGTGATTAGGTGCTTGTTGGTAGTAGGATTCTTAATATGGACTATAATAAAATCAATATTCCTATATACAAAGTTGATCACAATATCTACAAAAACTCGTATTGATACTTATCAATATGACCAGAAAACTCGGCTAATAATATGTTGAGGAATCAGTAGCAGAGATAGTTGAATTCCAATTTGGAATTTATTTTTAAATAGGCAAACGAATTCCTTATTCACAAAGAAATTCCATGTCAATCTAACTGATTCCAAATTATAATAGGATTCAAACTTTCTCCTAGTCTGTCTATACACAGTATAACACTAGAAACAAAACAAACAGAGATTAGCTTTTGCTCCGTACACCATCTACCAATCTCCAACGACGATGTCAATTATCTCCGGCGAGGACATCTCTACCGAGATCTTACTCGGTTTACCGGTAATGTCCATTCTGAATCTCAAAACTATGGCTTTCAATTGTCTCAACTCCACGCTTTCGCCAAACTCATGCTTCCCGACACACAGATTCAACTGTAACTGGTTTGTTGTTCGTCGGAGACAATAGGCAACACTATGGTACTCTCAGTTACCTTCCCATGGGTCGAAGTAATCCAAAGTTATGGTTTCATGATATCCAGGTCGACCCGAATGCTAAAATTCCTTTTTTCAGATATACGTCTTCGTGCAATGGATTGATACTACTCAAATCATCGGAGTTTGTATCACCTCTTGAAGTCGAGCATCACATGTATTACATTTACAATCCCACTACCAAAGAATGCAAAAAATTTGATATTCCCACTCGAATGGAATTGAAAAAGTATTCATTTGTTAGTGCATGTTTAGCTTTTGATCCTTCTGAATCGCCTCACTATAAAGTTGCAGTTTTGTGGTCCCGATGTTCGAACCTAAAGGAGCTTCGAATCGAGGTGTATTCATCTATGACCGGACAATGCAAATCACCCAAAAGTACATACTTCTCTGAAGATATGGAACGTCACAGGCATACGGGATTTTATTGCAATGGCTCAGTCCACTGGCTAACATCTAACCCGAGCTCATTACTTTGTTTCGATGTTCAGCGTGAAACAATAAAAGAAATCCCGGTTCCCGGATCAAGATTATTTAGCACTTGTTGCTACTTGGGACCTTCTCGGGATAATATAATTTTTGCAGAATTTGAGCATGGTACGTATAATAGGTTATTCAATATCTACGACTTGAATAGAGACTACTCTGGGTGGGTTTTGAAATACCGGGTTGAACGTGGTGCAGCTGAATCTGATGGAGTTATGCAAAATAAGTACTGTATTTTAAACTTTATCGTGGTATAAATATTTTTGTGAATGAAGAAGAGGATTTGAGTATGGTAGTTTTAGTAGGTGAAGAGTGGGTAGAATATAATCTTATGAAGAAGACGACGAAGAAGATATGTGAATTACCATACTCGTATTACAACAACTCATCTTTTCGCTGGAATGATGTTTTCAACACACATCAATTCATCCCGACCCTCACTTGCATACAGGGGTGGACCCAAGAAGGTCCAAGGGGGTGGAAGTGAACCCCCCTAATTTTATGTTGACAGTTAAAAAAAAATATTTTTTTATTTTTTTAGTACTAAGTGAACCCCCCTTTGCTAGTTTCAGCCCATCCCTTTGCCAAAACAAAAGAAAAGAACATAAAAAGAGAAAAATTTGTATATAATTTTTGTCTAATGTATTTTGTGAACCCCTTGATTTTGGAGCTGGGTCCGCCCATGTTTGCATATGATCTTTTCGCTGGACTGATGTTTTCAACACACATCAATTCATCCCGACCCTCACTTGCATATGATCTTTTCGCTGGACTGATGTTTTCAACACACATCAGTTCATCCCAACCCTCACTCACTTGCATATGATAAGTATTCACAGGAATAGTGTTGCCTAGGATAAGTTTTCTGGACGCTTATCTCAAGAATTTTACTAGTTAGGCAACATTTCATATTGTCGCTCTTTAATGCTCACCAATTTTTATATTGATTTTTGTAACTTGTGCTCTTAGAGCACATGTTTAATTTATAATTATAATTGTTAATTTATTTATTAAATTTCCTTTTGTACAATTTCTTTACGTAATTATAAAAAAAAATATTTTGTATGTATGTAAATTCACATCTAATTCTTGGATATACATGTGCGGTGGCTCAATTCCGATTGCAGAACCGTGTAGGCACCAGAATACGATTGCGATGTATTTGAAATGTATTTGAAAGAATCAATTCATGAGTATTTGGTGGCTCACTTCCTATTGCAGAACCGTGTAGGCCTCCAGAGAGTACGATTGCAAAATGCAAAAAAAAAAAATCAAACAGATGGAGTATAAATTTTTTTCACCGGTTTCTTTATACGTGCAAAACTAAAGGTTTGGAAAGGAGATTACAAGATTATATATGAATCGTTGTTACCAAATTGTTCACAACGTTGAGATTTTCAGTGTCCCTTAAAATGAAATTTGGACACTCATTTAGGGACAGAGGTAGTAAGACGAAGGTGTCATATTTTCATTTTATTTTTTCTTTTAGCAAATAACACAAATTTTTATTAATGAAAAAAAGATGGCGCTCCACAACAATTGGAGGCCCATTTAAAAGTTGAAAATTTCTATAAACACGTACAATCATCGACAAAATGTTTGTCGTAATGAAAAATCTTAACTCATATTGAATAGTGAAGCCATCCTTGAACCATATCTCCATCGGAAGCACTTACGAATGACATGCATGCCCAAATGGTTTTCCAAGCATATCTCGGATACGGCCTAACACTGGCCTTCAATAAATCCACACATGGAAAAAATTTGACGTTGAAGACACGACAAAGAAGTGCATTTGAGTAAACAATAAATGCACAACAAAACATCATAAGCATTTGAGTTGACAATTTTTTTATTTTAGTCTCTCAACCGATTAGTAACAAAAATAAAATGAAAATTTTGAATCCAGAACATTTTTAAATTTGATTAAATACTCAACAAAATAAACGGAAACTAGAAAAAAATGAAAAAAAGAAGGAGAAGAAAACCTTGAACGGCACCCTTTTATTCTTTTCTCATTAGTCGCACGCCTCACTACCGGTACGAAGAGATGAGTATTTGATGGACTTTGAGAATAAAATATGGTAAGAGAGATGTCTCCATTTTGACCGAGTAAGAGATGTTGGACTTTAAGTCTTTTAGTCACATAACGATACGTTAAATATAGGATAAGACTAAGCTTGTTGGATAAGATAACTACGTACAATCCATATAGGACTGTAACTCTGTGACCTCATCCAACTCTATATTTTAGGCTCTTGTAGACTAAAAAATATGGATTGTCCTGTTAATCCAAAATCACGTAGTCTCTACCGATATGAATCTCAGCCAATTTACTATCTCTACGCTATCATCGTAAGTCTTAGAGGTTGAGAGTGAAACAATAGCTAGATGTCCAACTTTATGATATTGGCTCGATGAAAGAGGCATGGTGATTGCATGCATATTCGTTTGTGGGATTGTAGGCATAAAAGTTCGTGGGTTCATAGCACAAGCGAAAGTCTTCCGCAAGCACAGTTTGGACTAATTTATTGAGAGGTATTACGATGTACCCATCTAATTATTACTACCAGACATTCAGTTCCATTTAACTATTCAATGATTTTTATGATTTCTTTCCTAAGATTACTCTTAATGATGCGTCAAAGATTACACTTAATGAAACCAATGGCTCTTTGTGCGGGGACGTGGCTATTAGGTTAGGACCGGCCGTGGACAGAAGTAAATGTTACATTCACAAAGAACATAATTTTTCAACACCAGGAATATGAAAAGTTTATTGCTTAATTGTAACGACCCCAAAACCCGTCCCTATTTATTTTATATTTTTAGGGATTTTAATTTGAACTTATGTGTGCATTTTATGTGTTGCATCATATTTTATGACTTGCTCATATAGTTAGATTAATTGTGTTATTTATTTAGTTAGTAGTAATAATGGTTAAAGGAGTTAAAAGATTAAGTTGAAATTGTGATTTTTGTCTTGCTTTGACACCTTATACAAAAACGACCATAACTTATTGTAGAAAATTCAAAATTTAAATCCGAAAAGTCCTGAGTAAACTAGTTATCTTGGGCTTTATGAAACATATTTTATTTGCAATATTTGATCAAATAAAACGTTTTAGATAAGCCAACTAAAATTTAACAAATTATAGTTAAACCGTTGCATTTTGTTTGACCATTCAATAATGATTGACCATCTCATTTAGTGACTCTAAGCTCTTTGACCGTGTAAATGGGCTGTAGAAGGCATCTTGGGTTTTCAAATATAATATACATACTATTATTTTATTCCTACAATATAATGCATTGTTAGTATAGCATTGTTGCTTAATATGTTGACACGTCACTAACTAGCCCCTTGTCTGGCAAACTTAAACCGACTCACTCCATATTTAAACCGACTCACTCCATATTTGGACATATAACAAAATTAAGCACAATCACTTTTCAAGAACAGAACACAAAACTTAGAAAAGAAAAGGCTATGGAGTACGAGTGATTCGTTAAACAAAAATTCTCAAGAAAATCTTTTCTGACTTCAATTTCAAGTACTGACTGTGAAGAAGTATGGAGCTTGCCACTACTAATTTTTAAGTATAATCGGTATAATTTTGTCAATTAGGTAAGTTACTATTTCCCCCTTTTAATTATAGTTTTGTGCATAAATGCTATAAATGATGCTTTTATTGTCAAATATGAAATTGTGAATATTAATTGTGATGTTGTTTTTTTGTTAATATGTAATTGTATATACATATTACTTAGTTAAATGGACCTAAATAATTAGAATTGTTGCTTGTAATAATAATTTTGGGGACAAAGGGAGTATAAGTATACTGGGTAAGTGATTTGGTTTATATACCTGAGAATGTTAATATAAGTGTTTGAAAGTATACTCCTACTCGTGGGACGGTAAAATATTAACTTGAGTTAAATGTTAAATAAGTATATTATAAAAATTATACTATTATTCGTGGGACGGGAGTTGAGTTTTCTTGTCTTTAAATGTTAGGATGAAAGTATATATAGGTACTCCTAAGATTTAGAACGAAAGGAGTGAAAATCGGACCCAAAAACAGGGAGTTTGAATGTGTGCGGCCGAGCATTTTATAAAATTGTCCGTTTTACGTTTAATCTTCCGGAGTCCATAACTTCTTCGTCCGGACTCCGTTTTGGACGTGTAAACTATCGTTGGAAAGATCTTTTCGAGTACTATGAAATGGTTCTATTGGCCGCATGGTTCTAGATCAGAATGGTTGTCTTTTTGTTGAGGTTTAAGATCAAGGTGTAGTCTCGGTCTAGGTTCCGTAGTACTATTTTAGTTGACTTAGTTGGGCACCGTGGAACACTCTAGTGTTTGTTAATAGTTCCTTTGTGAACAAATGAGTTGGGATGTGGAATTTAACTAAGTATTAAATGGGTATTATGGAACATTCTTTTGATGTGTTTTGGATTAATTGTGAATGGGTGCAAGCTTGTGAGGTGGTTTAATGTCATTAATAAAGGATTGTGTTGTGACCTAATGTCAATATTGTGAACTCTTTTATGAGTAACGTGTTTGCATCTTTTGAAGTGTTTGGCTTGGTTCCTTATTTTAGAATCATTGCCCTAGTTGTTGTTGTTTAGCAAGTATTTAATACTGTGCTTTCGTGTAAAGTCCAGCTGGTCTTGTGTTGTTGAGTCGGGCAGTGGGAAAATTATAGGGGTACAAGTTAAGTTCCCTATAAGGTTTTCCATTGGTACCTTGAGTCGGGCAGTGGGAGAATTATAGTGGCACACATGCCAAGTTCACTATAAGGTTGTCCACTGGTACCTTTATCCTCAGTCCAGATTGGCCTTGGATGGGATGAACTCGCTCCCTTGCGTGAGCATTTAGGGGTATGACTTTGTGTCATTTTCACCCGCTATTGTTGTTGTTGTGTTATATGGTTCCGGAACCTGCTTCAGCTCTTGATGCTGCCCCGTTGTTACTTTGGTTCTATTGGTTATGGTTTGGTTTTCGGGATCCCGGCTTCAGCTATTTATGCTGCTCAAATGGTTTTCTCAACTGGTTTTCTCAGATGGTATTCTCAGATGGTTATGTTACTTCGGTAAACCTTGGCTTGGTATTCTTGTAGGAGTGTTTACTCCTACACTATGTGTTGTATGATGAGTTGGTCGTTATTTCCAACCGGTATGGGACGGTTGGCGATAGGGAGCCTCTCATGTTATGTGCTATATGCTATATGATTATGTGTTGATATTGTTTCTTTATGATTATCATATCAGCATGTAACGTAGTTGCATTTTAGTAGCTTAGTGAGATTCATTCTCACACCTTATTTGTTTACTGTTTTAGATAAAAGCAAGTCCATGGGATAGGACACTTTGGCACGGGAGGACGTTGAAAGTGGTAAGAGTTGGGTTTTGTTTTGTCAAGGTTACATTACATAAATGTATAACCTTTTGGGTAGAGTTTCCTTGACTTCATGTCTTGTAACACCTATATTTTGGATAAGGTTGGTGTGAGTACATTTGTATAAAGGTTTGTAAGCCTTCGGCTAAATAGTTTCGTTTGTGAAAGTTTGTTTGAAAGTCAATGGAAGTCTTTGAACTTCAAGTGTGAATTTGTTAAACTTTATGAAAGTATATTTCGAAAAATTTTCTAAAGGTGTTTTATAACGTCTTCCAATCGTGTCCCGAGCGTGGGGCCAAGTAGGACCACGGGTCTGGGGCGCGACATATTTGCTCTTATATTACCATTATAAATTCAAGAGGGGTTTGATTTACCGAAAGTACACCTGAAAAAAGTCACGTATATGACACATGAATTTGATTTCGTAAAAAGAAAAAAAACGATTTGTTAGTTTTTACACCTAATTGCTACAAATGACAAACTTACGAATTAGATTGGCACAACTTAAAACTTAGCTAGGGTATTACAAAGCCCCAATTTGAATTCCTTTTATGCGCAACTGTGTTTAAAACTCAAGTTACCAAATTGCAATTTGCCCTAACGTTAAGCTTGAAAGATTGTTTTTCATGGTTTGGGTTTGTAAGTTACAACACAATATTCGAATTTTTGGAGGCGTTCCAAATTGAGGTCCTAACTTTCGGGAATCTTAAATTAAGGTATGAAATTATGATTTTATCAATTTAACCTATGGAATGTAAGATAAATTGAGAATTTAACTCAAAAGAAACCGTAAGTTAAATCGCATATTCAAGACATGTGAAGACTTAATGAATTTTCTAAGGATTACGTCACTTTTTTAAACTAACTAACATTAGTAATGTTGAATCCTAAATTAATACTCCTTCTGTCATTCTTTAATTTACAAAAATGAGTCTTCATACAAAAATTAAGAAAATGATTGAAAAAAATGATGTGTTGTGAGTGTAGATGGTTGGGTAAGAGAGAGAAAGTGGTGTAGGGAATAGTAAATAGGTTGTAGTTGTGTTGTAGTTGTGCGTATAACAAGTGAGTCTTATTATTTAAAAAATATTTAAAATTTTCTATTTTTCTATTTTATAAATTAAAATGAAATAATCAAAATGGCAATTTAGGAAAAAACGCAATTTGTGAAGATTAAAGAAAGAAAAATACTAGGGGCACAAAAAAGTCACAAAAACTTGCTCACAAAATCCTAGATATAATGGTTTTTTTGATGTTTTTAATTAGAGTGTGACGGGTCCATTATCAATGCAACCAATAAAATATCACCACCTTATTTTTGTAAATAAGATTTTGTGACATGTGTCTAGCATTATTGCTATTAAAGAAAGAAAGCCCGAGGGAGTATAACTGAAACACCGGTCCTTGGTTTGACGCACCTTCCCTGAATTATCAGTTGCGCTTCTAAAAGTTTAGACGAAACGTTGAGTGTCCGTACTACCATCACCGTGACTTTGAACTCTCCACCGGTCGCAAAAACCCTTTCTGTAAACTTCAAATGCTCAACAATAGTGTCTCAATTTCCGTTTCCGACGAAGAATCCGACGACCTTGCTGGTAAGATGCGTGTCCGAGTCCGCAGAAAACGCAAGAAATTAGGGTTCCGACGCGAGAAAGATTTAGCTCAGCGTGTTATTATATACCTTCTGAGATGGTGGCCGGTCTTTCTCTTCATTCCTGCCGCTGGTCTCCTCCTTTTCGAAGCCTCCAGAATCGGTCGAAAGCCCAATCCAGTTTTCAAATCGGATGGGAATTTGAATCGGTTTGATCCGACTACTCACGTCGTCCGAGGTGTTAGAGAACGTAAGTCACTAGTGCTTGCAAAATTTATTCCTCCGAGATAAATCATTACTCCATCTCTCCGAGAATGATAGTCCCCTGTTTTCATGGTTTTTACGAAAGAACCCTGAGTAATAATTAAGGCTACTTTTACTTATTCTAATGAAATTTTTGAAATTGTTCTTGATACACCATTATAAATACTATTAATATCATTTTTTAGATTCGCATTAACATAATTATAAGTAGCATTTATAACTGCTCAAAGTTCCCTCGTGGGAGTATTTCCTTGATCTTCAGTCAGTTTCCGATTGCAATTTCTTGATAATTGATTCATATGTGATGTTTCTTAAGCTCGATATTAGAAAATGACTAGTAGAAACGAGGGAATTTGATTTTGTATCTGCTGATTATAACCAAAAGCAGATTATTAACTGGTTGTCATGTCCAAGATAATGTTGTTACTTTATAAATGTGAATCCCTACACTCTAATGTGGTAGGTGTCGGTCGCCTATAGCAGTATCTATTCACATACTGTTAGAGCATCTTCAATGGACATTATATCTTGCACTATAACATTATAAATGGCACTATTCACTACTCCAATGGACACTATATGTTGCACCAAATTTGGTGCAATAGTTTCATTTGTCATTTTTAGTCCCTCTAGTTTTTAAAAGTTACATATTGTAGTTTGTGTTAATAAACTTATAAATGGCACTATTCACTACGTGATATAATGACTGATATAATGACTGCTTGTATTATCATGCACAATATGATAATCGAGGATGAACGCGATCTCAATGCACCAATTTTAGATGTCCCAGAAGCAGAAGCTCCAACGGTTGATATGGCAATTGATGAAAATATTTGCTTTCAAGAATTCATTGGTCATTGTAGAAAAATCAAAGACAAAAGTGCTCATATTGAACTTCGTAACGCTTTAATCGAACATTTATGGGAAAATATATGAATTCCGAGTATTAGTGAATGACTAAATTTTAATGTAATTTTTATTATGTGTGCCTCTTTAAAGTCATGCTTTTGCTTTTATATAATATATGAATGATATATTTCATATTTATCTATTAGTTAATTTTCTAATTTTCTAATTGTTACTTAATTATTCTAATACTTAAATATTTATTAGTCTTTTAGATTATAAATGTTGTTTTTAGAGAATTTCATCATCTCAATTAAAAGAGAGGGGTTGATATGTAAAAGACTAGACTTTAAGTATTGTTTGTGAAATAATGAGAATCAGTGGAAAATGAGGTGGAAAGGGAATATTCCTTTTGGTGTAAAAAGTAGTGTCATACATTGTAGAGGATTTTTTTAGTGTAAAATTTGGTGCAAAACTTGCACCAAATTTGGTGTTCTCCATTGGAGATGCTCTTAATACCTGTAGCAATCATGGATGGTGTAACCTGCACACATGATTTTGGTTAAAGCACTAATGAGTTGTAGCTAAAGAAGGCTCTTTGCTACACTTGATTGTGTAATTGCATAAATGGTGGTCACATTAGTCAAATTTGTTATTTTATCATCATTAATTTGTACTTAGTGACTTTTATATAATTGATCATGCCTTAAGATTAGGAGTGACACCCTAGGTGTTAGCATTCTGTATACATCAAAACTTTGTATCATCGGTTGATTCTTATGAAGTTAGAGGATTCTGTTTATTAGAGTACGCACTTAGTCATGAAAAGTTTCCGAAGCAATCTGTTAGCCATCATAGATTCTGAACATCTAATTGTGTTATAATCTCTAAATCTTATTCAGGAGATAGCATTCATGATCGATGATGGAACTTATTATATTTTTCATGGAAAATAGTTTTCGTTAATTTCAAAATGATGCATAAACCACGTCTCTGTTTATTGCAAATTATGCATATTATCAATTCTCTGTACTTTGGAGTGTGATGAGAGCTGAATTATTGGATTTGGGTGTTCTTCTCCATGTTGTACTGCACATTAAAGTGGCCAGTCTTTTGTGGTTTTCCTCTTCTGACATCTTGCTGACGCCAATTTTTTTTTTTTTTTTTTCCCTATCATGACACACTTTTATAATCATATCAGGTTGCTTGCAGCTCCTAGCTCCTGAAGAACTTCTACGCCTGGATTATCCAAAGGAAAAAGAATCCTCCTGTCCTATTAAGAATGTGGTTTACTTATCAGAAAGTGATACAAATCATGTAACCCTATCTCA
The DNA here is from genome assembly GCA_026119855.1 of Campanula takesimana. NCBI lineage: Eukaryota > Viridiplantae > Streptophyta > Magnoliopsida > Asterales > Campanulaceae > Campanula > Campanula takesimana. Next base: position 179,488 of record JAOWBW010001511.1, on the reverse strand, counting down.
ACAGGATATGGAGGTCACAAGGTTTAATCTTTTTACCGGAAACCAAACTCTTGAGCAGAGAGGGCAAAGCTTTAAGGTCATAAATCGAATCTTGATATCTTGATTGTTCTTTTAGATTTTAAGATCTCAACAAAATTTCAAGTCTTTTGGAGTCTGTTTGTCGATCCAGATTTAATCTACAGTTCAGCTTTTATATCACTCGTAGGTGCAATTGAGAAAACTTTTGCACGCTAGTTACTGCCCTGTAGATTGGCCCAGTTTGTTATTATGTAATCATTTGAATTAAACAATGGGCCAACATTTCAGGTGAATGAAACAATGACGGTAAATTGTGGTTTCTACAGTGAGCGTGGAGGGTTCACAATTTCAGATGAAGACAAAAATTACATGCAAACATGCAGTAGTGTGGTGTCTACTTGTGCTTTTGGTGGCGGAGATGATCTTTATCAACCTATTGGGATGTCAGATGCATCAGTCGAGAAGGTCTGCATAACAGGATGGGAAACACTTATGAATGATTTGTAAGGCATAATTTATTCTGTTAACCTCACCATGATGAACTGATGCAGGTCTGCTATGTGGCATTTTGGGATGAAATCACTCTTGCTACACAGGAAGCACAAGGACATAAAGTTGGTGATGACCATTTCATTGGGAAGTGGCGAATTGTGATAGTTAGGAATCTTCCCTTCAGAGACCAACGCTTGAATGGCAAAATCCCGAAGGTAGATATATTGTGCGTGGCTTAAACAACGTGTTGTCCTTGATGTTCCTGGAATGTTATAGATGATCCTTCAGCATGCATTTCTAGCTACCTAGACCAAAGAACTTTTATCCACTAGCATCAAAATCGCAAAATCTTGGTAGGCTATGTCTTGTGAAATCTGAATCACTTCTCCGTTTTGTAGGTTTCTGGCCATATTTTTCATAATTCATCTGTACATCTTAATATGTAATTCTTGAAACGGCAATTAGTGAACCATCCTCTTTACTTTCTGTATACTCTAGCCTTCTTGATTTCAACACTTCAATATAAAACAAACAGAAGAAACCATATAATGTGTGGTTTACATGTGTTAAGTGACTCTCGAGGATATTAATTAGTGGATAATTTGATCAGATGCTGGCCCATCGTCTCTTTCCTCATGCAAGATATTCTATTTGGGTAGACTCGAAGTCTCAATTTAGGAGGGACCCTCTAGGTGTGTTCGAAGTGCTGCTTTGGCGTTCAGACTCTGTGCTCGCAATTTCAGAACATGGAGCTCGAAGTAGTGTGTATGATGAGGCAAAGGCTGTTGTCAAGAAAAATAAAGCCACCCCAGAAGAAGTTGAAGTGCAACTGATCCAATACCGCCTTGATGGCCTCCCGCAGGACAAGAGGTTTAACGGAAAGAAAGGTATGCTTCTACTACGTGTCTTCTGCAAAAGAAAATGAGATTTCAGTAGACCTTATTATTGTCGATCTTATTGGAATATCAATTTGTGTCATTTATTGACTGATTTAAAATATATTCTATGCATAGATCAGGATATACGCCACCTGCTTCTGCTGTAGGTCTCAATGGTTGCTTTATGGTGGATTAGTCGTTTTATACATTTCTCAGTTCTCTTGTCTCTCCTTTTTTTTTTTTTTTTTTTTCCCAATTCGTAATCAGTGGCAAAGCCACCTGAAGGTGATGGTTGTCAATTGACCCACTTTAAATTCTGAATAATTTTTTTAAAGGGGAAATGACAATTTAGGGTCCAAAGTTTAGGGGGTGTGTGCCAATAGGGGTCTGATGTATCAATTTTGTCAATTTAGGGTCCAAGGTTGCAAAAGTTGTGCAGGTTAGGGTTTTTTAACGATTCTGTTAACAGAATCCAGTTAAGTTAAACGTGTTTTGCACGTGGACTTAACTGGAGTTTGTTTTGAATATTTGGATGGTTATATCGTCATTTCGGACAAAGAAAATTAATACTATTTTTTTTAAATATTAAATTTGATTTCTTATATTAAATTAACTAATAATTAAAACGTTATTAAAATACTTTTTCAAGAAATAAAATATTTTTTTTTCATTTAGAATCACTATAAAATAAAAAGTATAATTTTAAAAAAGAAAAAAGTGTAAAGAAATTATATTAAAAAAAGCACTTAGTTTTTTTTAAAAAATAAGAAAGTGGGGATCAGACTTTTTTTTTTTTTTTTTTGGTGGTGGTTAGTGTTGTTCATTATTAATATTAGTATTCTAATTATTTCATTTTTTCATAAAATTATTTTTAAATTTTTATTAATAATTTTATTTGTTTATAACTTCATTTTTTGTGTTTCAAAAAAAAAAAAATAAATTAATTTTTATTTGCTTTTTTTGATTTATTAGTATTTTTAAAATTAATTAAAATTATTCGAAAATATAATAATAAGAGTAAATGACAATTTAGGTTCTACTGTATAAGGGATGTGTGAAATGACACAAAGCCTAGACAAACATCCCAAAACAAACTTCAGATAAGTGCTTCTGTTACTTAACTGGATTTTCTTTACAATTTAGTCAAAAAACCCTTAATTGACTAACGTTGTCAACTTTGGACCCTAAATTGACAAAATCGGTACATCAGACCCCTATTGGCACACACCCCCTAAACTTTGGACCCTAAATTGTCATTACCCCTTTTTTTAATCATCAATTTTTGAAAAATACATTAAAAATACTAACCTTTCGTCTATGTAAAATTGATACTATGATATTGAGAATTTGAGATCATGAGGAATAATGAACAAGTGTCTTGTTTCTCGGGTGAGGTAAACGATACCAAATGAGGATGTCAGCAAAGGGGGATTATGACTCAACGGACTTATAACCAAAGGGCAACCTACGGTTTCATTATTCCAACCTAATTACACAATGGGAAATTCCATCAATCTATAGGCTAAATAAGGCATCCCCACAGTTTTTGATTTTCTTGTATGCCCCCCGATTTGCTCCTGATTTACTACATTGATCCTATATCAAGTAAATGAGTACTTGGATATAATCAATCCGTTTCCCTTATTGCAGCTCTTGCGGAGGCATCTGTGATCGTGAGGGAGCATGTGCCTGTCACTAATCTGTTCATGTGCCTTTGGTTTAATGAGGTGGTTCGTTTCACTTCTCGTGATCAACTTAGCTTCCCATATGTTCTCTGGCGGTTGAAAGTGATGAAGGATATAAATATGTTCCCTGTCTGCACTCGCAAAGATCTTGTCAATAGCATGGGTCATTTACGCAAGACTAAGCCTTTAGGAGGTTGATTCTCCCGTTCTAGTCTGGTTTGACTTTCCAGTGGCCATTCTAGTCTGATTAGACTTTCCATTAACTCGAATCGTAAAACTAGAAACATTCCCAGTACCCTTACAGTATTGAAGCAGACGCTTTTGATATTTGAAGTAGTTCACGTCTGGCATGCTCCATGGTTTAACCCTATTGTTACCAAGTATTAGTGCCGGTCTGCGTAGATATTTTTTCGTATAATTTCTTTAAGGTGATGGGTAACGTTTGAGTTACCCTGCTTCTGGCATTGTTTGAAAATTTGTACTGTATAAGGTGACGTTATTCCCCACAAGTAGTTGTATATTATTCGGCTAGTTTGTAGATGCTTGATGAGGTATTAATGCTGTTCTTTATTATGATCTTCATTTGATTAAAGAAATTACTGCTTTGGTGGCATTTTCATTTCTACCTTAGTCATCACTTTTGGTATAATAGTTTCATTATCTTTTACTCCCGCTTTCTCATAATAATAAGTGTCATAGTTGTCATTTGTCACGTGTCTCAATTAATTATCAATGTTCGTATGAAATGTGCTTTATTTGTTTTACATTGTTTGTCAAGATAAAGTTGCTTTAATTATTTATTTATTTAGAAATGCAACACTTGTTTTCCTTTTTTAGATAAATACTCTCTCCGTCTCAAAATGATCTTCGCGTTTGACTATTCAAACTTTTTAAGGATATGAACACTTACCATTCTTTATTTAAGCCTAAAATGTAGAAATGTGAAGAACTTTTTGGGACAATAAAAAATGGCAAATAAGAAGATCATTTTGGGACGGAGGGAAGGGAGTAGTATACAGAGGGCCTTCAAAGAAAGGCATTAGTAAAGGTTTAGGTGTGCAGCATTTCAATCAAGAAGGTTTAGGTGGAAAACAAAAGGAAAGGTTTAGGTCTATTGTCAAAGTGGTTTAGTTGACCCAAAACACCTTAAGAGTACTTTTATTTAAGAACATACCTAAAGTCTTCAACTTCAAAAAATCTAAGAAACTGATCAACATTATGCTTTCTAACAAGTTCATATTCATCTCTGCAGTTATTTTAGCAACCCTAATAGTCATCCTTCTAGCCACGGTTTCGCCCGTACCCCATCGAAAACAAGCAAAGGCATCGGCCTCATCAGCAAAGCCTTGGCTAGCCTTGTCTTTATACATCCAACAAGTCCAAGTTCAAACCTCAAATATCCATCCAATGGCTCCACCAGATGCCTCCACCGGAGCTTTGATCTTCCGCAGAGCACTCACTGAAGGACCCTTGAACACTTCACGGGTGGTCGGAAAAGCTCAAGGCTTCATCATACCCATCCAACGATTTGCTTACTCGGGTTTCAATATTATTTACCTCACCTTCAATACAAATGAATATTCGGGTAGTGTTAGTATCCAGGCCAAGAATGTAGCCCGTGGCGAGAAAGATGAACTAATTGTGGTAGGCGGGACCGGTTCTTTTGCATTTGCTAGAGGGATAGCAGCCTTTGCAAGGACAGATGATGAACAAGTAGATGTTGATTCGAATGAACCGTATCGTATTAAATTGCATCTAAAATTTCCAAATCGATCTCAAACAATACCCGGATGAGGCGTTGATGGATCGGTTTCAGTTACGTCATGTTGATTTGTATATTAATTTTGTTCTATTGTTCAATTGACTAATCCTCACTGATTTCTTTCTTGAATAGAGAATACATGTTAGTCAGGGCCGTTCCTAGCTTTTTGTGGGCCTGGGCGAGGTCCAATGAAGGGCCCTTTTACTCTTTTTAAAACAATGAACGACCTTTTATAAACCTTTTTTCCCTCAAAACTACTGTTTTTTAACTAGCCTGTGTGTGTGTGTGTGTGTGTGTGTGTGTGTGTGTGTTAACTTATACTTTTGAGTTGTATTGTAGCCTTGTTACTAAAATTGTTCAAGATTTAGAAATATTTTGCAGGAAGATTAAATCGTTATATTGTACTCCTATTTTTAATATGCATATATACACAGCCGTTGCAATCTATTTGTCAAATATTTTTCTTTTGAAGGAATTTGTCAAATATTTTAAAAAGTATTTTTTGTTTATAAAATATTTATACTATGATAAAATTAAGTTTAAATTATTTTCTCATATAGTAATGTAAAATTATCTTGATACTAAATTTAACAAACTTATTACCAAAATAAAGGAGTACAAAAATGAAGGTTGTTGTTATTGACAACCATAAAATTATTCAGTAGTATATACTGATAACCGTATTTTACAGTGTTGTTACTATTTAAAACTTTAAGCATATTTACTTGTGGACCGAATAATTTCACCGTCGTGAAATAACAACACTCAAAAACCCATACACGGTACCTTTTACCAAACTTTTTTTCAAAAAAGAAAATAGAAAAAAAAATGAAAGGGCAAAAAGTAAGCACGGGTAGCAGGGAAGATTCAAATCTGGACCAGAGTCAGTTTTCTAAAAGACGTCCGTCTAAACCGTTTAGGTTCCGCTTAGGTGCTAGGCGTTTATGAAATGCTTGAGTCCCGCCTAGGATATTATAACTATTTCGGAATTCTCCGCCTAAATTTCGTCTGGACCCGCCTAATCGCTAGTCGCGGCGCCTACGGACAGCTTGCTTTTTAGAACCTTTTCTGGAGTGACAAGGAAAAAGGATCCGACTACTATTCTTACACGCATTGTCGCATACTACTATATCTCTGTTATTCAGTAATTCCTGTGTCTTTCACCTGAAAACACGTTTTTTTTCGATCCTGTAAAATTCCAATTTCTCTCTCAATCTGAGAGCTGGAAGCTCGAATAGGGTAGACAAGGTGAGAAAATGGCGAAATCGAGCGCAGACGACGAGGAGCTGAGACGAGCTTGCGAGACTGCAATCGAAGGAACCAAACAAAAGGTCGTAATGTCGATCCGTGTTGCCAAGAGCCGCGGTGTCTGGGGTAAATCCGGCAAACTTGGCCGCGGTCAGATGGCTAAACCTAGGGTTCTTTCCATCTCCAGTAAGTACGCTCTTCTCCCTCTTGATGCATCTGCCATTTGCAAATTACTAATTTTTACTTTTCTCTTCATATTGATATCAGTCGAACTTACCTATTATATGCAATTTTTTGTTATATAACCTTTTGTATCACGCGGAAGCATCTCTTGCATTTGAATTTAAATCCGCTGTTTGACTGGTATAACTGGGAAGCATAATTTCTGTTACTTTTGAAATGGGAACTACAAGCTCGTAAATCAACCATGGACAGTCTTTTTGTTGACATATTTCTGATGCAATTGATTTACTGAAAACTTTGGTCCTTCGTTGCACTTAGCGCTGTAAACGAGCCGAGCTTTGGGGTGTCGAGAGCTCGTTTAAAACTTATCGAGCTCGAGCCCACTTGTTTGTTCGAGCTCGCGAACAACCCGAGTCGATATCGAACTCGAGTTTTAACGAGCCGAGCTCGAGCTTAGTTTTTTTTTTTTTTTAATAAAAAAATACTCTATGTTCTTAACGAGCTTATCGAGCCGAGTTCGAAAATAAAAATTCAAGTTTAATGAGCTTATAGAGCCAAACTCGAGCTTTTAACGAGCTAAACGAGTCGAACACGGTCGGCTCGATAACAAAACGAGCTTGACAATCGGTTCGAGCTCGTTTCGAGCTACACCTCGAGCTCACTCGAGCTCGAGCTTTCACGAGCCGAGCTCGAGCCAGCTCGGTTCGTATAACAGCCCTAGTTGCACTCTAGATTTTGTGAGTAATGTCTATTTCACTCATGAGTAGATTACGCAGCAAATAGATTGTCAACATGATGACAACAGAAGAGGAAAGTTTGTTGAAGACCAAATGGAAGCAGATTCTTATGGATTAGATCAAATATGTTGTATGCTCTGATCAAGCAGTGGAGAACGTATGATATGGATGCCTTGTACACTTCCCTTTTTATTGTGTCCCAAAAGATGAGGTTAGGAATTTCTATAAAAAGAAATTTAATGCTACATGAGTTTATGATGATAATATAACCAAGTCAAATCAGCTGATGCAACTTGAATTTGTGGCCACAAGGGAACTTTAGGGAGGTAATGGATTGTAAACCATTTTCTTAAGTTGCACATGAAGTCAGTCAAAGCATGCCTCTCCATGTGGATAGAGGATGTACAAAGAACCCGCTTACCAATGAAAAGATCCATAGTAAAAACAGTGAAGGGATTCTAGGTGCACTGAACAGAAGAAAGACAATTGAATGAAGATTTTGTCTAATCAATGATTTGATAATGGTAGTTTGTGGGCGATATGGTGATCATTTAGTGGCTCCTAAGAGGGTTGTGTCAGTTTGTTTGGTATAATTGGTGTTGTACGCAAAGGCTTTCCTGATCTTATCTTTTGTTATTGTTTGCCAAAATCAGCAGAAAGCCAGTTCTGTTATCCAACATTAATGTATGAATCATTCTCTGCCCTCTGCCCTCTTCCCTCACAAAGTGGTGTTGTGATAATTTTTTCTTTCCAACTCTTGTCTGTTCAATGTGGTGTTAGACATGATAATGAGCAAAACTAAAAATGTAGTGCATGAATGTTGTGCAAAATTGTCAACTTTAAAATGGTTTAACTAATAGCTTTCTGGTTTATGCAGCAAAAGAAAAAGGTCCGCGAACTAAAGCTTTTCTACGTGTCTTAAAGTATTCGACTGGAGGAGTTCTTGAGGTACACTTCAAAGCTCTATTCATATACATGTTATCTCTTCAAGTGTTGAAGACTTGGAGAATCATAATCTCTAATTTGACTCATCATTGGATCTGATGATAGTTACGTAATACTATAATACCATGAGTTAATGGAAACTACTACTAATTTGAGTTAGTAATTACTTCATGTCTTTTGTCATATAGTCAGTCACGATGATTGTTTCTGGAAGATGTGCCTTTTGGGCATACAAGATATATATTATAAACTCTTTCTCATCATGTTGTTGTTGATTCTTAAAAATGACCTAACAGTAAATAGTTAGTGTTTGTACCTCTTGAACTGAAAGAATTCTTAATTTCCACTGAAATTTCTTTCCATGTCGTGATTTTGAACTGATTTTTTCTCCTAAAAAGTTTTTTCACTGCACCTGTAGCCTGCAAAGTTATATAAACTGAAGCATCTTGCGAAGGTGGAGGTTGTCACTAATGACCCTAGTGGTTGCACATTCATGCTGGTAATGATTATTTACATGACTGTAGGTTAACTCTATTTCTTAAAGTGGTAATGACTATGAAATTTTGAGATGGATGATCAGTTTCTTATCTATGCTACTAAATTGGCCAAGCTTCCTGTAGGGCTTTGATAACCTTAGAAGCCAGAGTGTTGCTCCTCCTCAATGGACGATGCGCAACCTTGATGATAGGTAACACCTGTGCTTCTGCACATCAGGATGTCAAATGTTCTTTTTGCATATATTTCCGTCTCAGTCCCCAAGTTAATTTATTCATTTGATCTTGTAGGAATCGCCTTTTACTTTGCATCATGAACATATGCAAAGACATGCTGGGCCGTCTTCCCAAAGTTGTGGGCATTGATGTAGTGGAGATGGCTCTTTGGGCCAAGGTGCGTATGAGTGGTTCTGTTCTGCTCTCCTGTTGAAACAAAACGTTGCCTGTTGTTTTGGTATTAAAAGAAGGTTAACTTACAATAAAGGAGAAGAGTTACCTTTTTGGCAATGAGACATATGTGGTGCTGCTTTGACTTGTAATATACTCCCTCCGTCCCATAACAAAGTACCCATTTTACCATTTTGGGTGTCCCATTGGAAAGTACCACTTTCCCAGAAAGGAAAATATATACCCTACTTTCTCTTTCCTTCCCACTCACAACAACTATCCACTTACTATTCCTACCCCACTCTCTTTCCTTCCCACTCACAACGCCTACTTTTCCAACATCTTTCCTTAATTCCCGTTCCTAAAAACAAATGGGTACTTTGTTATGGGACGGAGGGAGTATACACCATGGACTATAGTCGGAATTTCTCTTAAACCTTCACATATAAAATAACCCTTCACCACATGTGATCTAAAGACTTTTGGGATATCATTTTGCAAAGTATTCTTTTTCTTATTTGAAAGAGAAAAAATTCGAATTGATCCACCTTCTGGATGAAACCAAAATAATTATTTGAGGATACTCTGAGTCGACCAAATATCATTAAATCTCAGTATGCTGTTATATTTCTTGACCACTAGCCCTCATCAAATATTGACTCTCCTCCTTATTAACAAGTAGAGCAAACAATTTAGAGCTTAGTGTTATCTTCCGTAGCTACCCACTTAACATATTACCTCTCTTTCACTGGAAGCCTTGTGAAAAACCTTTTTTGTTTGTGCTGGTTACTTTCCAGTCCTTGGCTCCAAGAGTTTTCTTTTAGATTGTGTTTAATAGCAAGAAATTGTTAGTGGTATATTTCCATCAATCTTTAATATCCAATTTGTATTGAATTTAATATAGGAAAACACACCTGCAATTACTAAGCAACAAAATCGCCAAGATGGGCCAGTCGAAGTTGCAGCAGCAGAAGGAGATATGAAAGTGACGGTTGAAAGAGAACTTGTGTCTCAAGCGGAGGAAGAGGACATGGAGGCTCTTTTAGGCACGTATGTGTTTGTTTATTTCATTTGCAATATTTGTGTTGTGTTTGTATATTTTCATATGTTTATGCATAGACAAATATTCTGCTTTCACCTTTTACTTATCTGATGTAATATGAACATAAAAAGGACTATACTTGCAGACATTAATTCACAATGATGTTTACTAGAGTAATAGCTGAACAGAACTATGTTTTCTCGTACAAATCCTTGTTGCTGTTTATCAACTGCCAAATTCATTGAACATAAGCTAAAATCATTAGACTGCTTAGCATGCCTTTGACTAATCTTAATCAACCAATTGCGACACAGGTAGGATGCCTAGTTCTTGATCGGCAATCTACTTATTTCTAATAGTTAGTGAATGTGTCGAGAAACCATCAATGGAATGCATCTTTCAACACACGTCATGTTTAAAGGTAGAAGGCAGTACCGCAGTAGCATACTTCAGCTTTGGCAACACTTGCCGAACCAGAAAAACACGTATTTAAACGAGATGAGTAGATTTAAATGTAAACATTGCTATGATCTCCTGTGGAAGTCTCACTGAAAACAGTCCATAAAGTTGATGTCTCTAAAAATGATTGCTGAAAGCCTGTAAGGATGAAAAAGAGGAAGCTACGTATACAAGAGCGGATGTTAAACTGTTGGAAGTCACCCTTCAAAGTTTCTTGTATTTCTTTTTTCTCCAAATGCAAGATATGAGGCTATGGTTTCTGTCCGCGTTTGAGTTTCCTATTTTTTCTGCAACTCATTTCCATGCTGCTTTGAAATCTTTCACTGATCTAGGGTATAGTCCAATATCCCAGGCAGAACAAGATGAAATAAATTAATTTGCTTGTAAGGAGATTCCAAAAATTTAGGGCATGGCCTTCACATGTGGCAACATGTTATGCCTGACTGAGGTCTACCCCTCACGATAGAATATAGTAACCATTTGGCCGTAAAACCTGGCTTCCTGTGACCATTAGATGGTGTACCATTCTCACCAGATAATTACTGAGGCGAGTGTAAAGTTTTCTAGGGAAGAGACTTACCCTTTCCATGTGATGTTAAGAAAAGTACTAAAAGTAGTCCTACGGCCGCACACTAAAGGGAAAAAGAATAAGAGAGAAGTTGTGCAGGTCAACTGAAGATGCAGCTGCTGTAGTTTTGCTGGTTCTCCGCTAAACTCCGGTGGTCACCTGTGGAGAAAAAGAAAGAAAAATATTAATATCAACTCAATATGATTGTTTTAAGTTGAGTAGTTACGCAACTTGTTGTTCAAAACCAATTGATGTTGAGCAGAGTAAGATCTCGCAAGTGCACCCAAAAGAAGTGTGTGTGTGTGTGGGGGGGGGGGGGTGTAAAAGACAAACACAAGGAACACCTATGTGTAGAGTTTCAATCAAAATAGTAAGAGATTCCTAAATAGCTCATGGTAAGTCTAAGGGGACCGAGCTAGAATCTTTTGTGAATGGAGGCAAAAAGTTGCATAACATACTTTATCAAATAATTGTAACAAGTAAACCACTATCAGATTTTTTAATCACCTAGTGAACAAGCTAATATGCTCTTTTCCAAATTTTGATATGGGATCACAAATTCCTTCTTTCACTTTCAAAGTAACCTGATACTGTTTTTTGTTTCGAAATTGGTTTTCCTTTTTTTAAAAATTAAAGATAAATGAGAAGGATATGGATCCTTGCCTCAATGTTGTTATGTCTTGAAGGCTATACAAATGGGGGCCTATAAATAGGCTTAGGAGATACTCCCTCAGTCTCATATTTTTTGGCCACATTTGACTTTTGATGGTCAACACTAGTGAATTTTGACCAAACATAAATATCAATCTAATCACCCTAATTAAAATTTAAAAAGTGTTATTGATAAATCACTAAGTGCTTTAAAAATTACAATTTTTACAATTTCGTTACAATGATTAGATTGACATTAGTAATTGATCAAAGTTTAATTGTGTTGACCATTAAAAATGGAAAGTGGCCAAAATAAATGAGACGGAGGGAGTATCTTCACAAGCCAATAGTTTCTCTATAATCTTGTCCCTGACGGGATTTGAACATAACATGGCTCAAATAAGGATTACCAAGTGTACTGTCCTGTCTCATCAGCTAGCACTTACCTTAACCTTCACCGAGCTATTCGGAGGGAAGAACATTTCACCGGTGAACCTGTAAGCACCCCATAATGTGGGGTGAGTAAAAGCATGGGAACATAGCACTACGTGGCATGTGAATTGGAAAAAGTATACAATAGGAATTGGAAAACACACTGATTGTGAACTTTTTAGTAGTTCTTGAAAATTTTGGTTATACATAGAAAAATGTTAACTTTAAAGCCAAAGCTTCTCTAATGCCGTATTGTTCTGTATATATTTTTCTTGCCTCTTTGGAGTTGGAGCCGGTTTTTAAGGAGTGGCCATTTTCTTTACATCTATCTTCCACTATAGTTTCGCCCAAGTCTTCTACAATTTGCCATTCCTCGTACCTATCTGGTATATGCCAAATTGTGAAGATGCAAACCAGTTAACCAACAATGTGGACACATGTGATGATAATATTGGCTATGTTATTCATTCCAGTTATGTCATGGGTATTGGGGAAGCAGAAGCATTTTCAGAGCGGTTGAAGCGAGAGCTTCAAGCTCTGGAAGCTGCAAATGTGCATGCTATTTTGGAAAGTGAGCCTCTGATAGGCGAGGTAACCCTTTCTGATCCTTCTCAATGCTTATTGCTGTATTACATTGATGTTATTTATTTGTCCTTTCAGCTGAATTTTTCCTTTTTGTATCCCGTTGGCCTTTGGTGATGGGGCTTTATGGTGCCTACATCTGAGATTCAGCAGAATTGGTATGCTTTGTGGTGCCTATAGCTGAATTTTTTAACCTTTTTTTCCCTACTTGTGAGTTCTGCAGGTACTGCAAGGGCTTGAGACTGCGACAAACTGTGTTGAGGATATGGATGAATGGCTGGGCATCTTTAATGTCAAACTTAGACACATGAGAGAAGATATTGAATCGGTAGGAAACCTGAAGTGCTTTGTGTTTGAGTACTTGTATGGTCATCTATACTGCTATGCAACTTCCTTCAGCTTCCAAGTTCCAGCTAGGGTGATATAACTAATGCATTTTATGTTTGACTTGAACTAGAAACCTGATCATACATTTTGGATTAATTTATTTGATTTATAGAGAAAGGAAAGAGTTTATTTCTTTCTAATGTTGTATTATTTTCGCGTCAGACTAGATTTTAACCTGAATGTTCTGAAAAGTATGTAAAGAGTAAAGTTCTAATCGGTTTCTTGCCGTGGCTATATATGGGCAAGTTCTTTGGTGGTGATCCATTGGGTTTTTTCTTGTGAGTGCAGATAGAAACTCGCAATAATAAGCTTGAAATGCAGTCTGTAAATAACAAAGCATTAATTGAGGAGTTGGATAAGCTTCTTGAAAGATTGCGCATTCCTTCAGAGGTACTTTGACAATCTACAAGGCTACATATTTTATCCTATTGATTTAATTGAATCTTGTATATCCGTGTGACATATTCTGCTATTTCCAGTATGCATCATGTCTAACAGGAGGTTCGTTTGATGAGGCACGCATGCTTCAAAATATTGAAGCATGCGAATGGTTGACTGGAGCTTTACGTGGTCTTCAAGCACCTAACTTGGATCCTGCCTATGCAAGCCTGAAATCTGTATGTAAATTGTCTGTCATTAATGATAGGGGTTATTCTTTTACTGCAGTTTGGTGTTCACATAAATATCTTGAAGTAGAAATCTTAGATACTATAAACATCCATTTTGCGATTTGTAGACAACAATGATGTTACATTTGGTAGATTATATGTTGGATGTAATAAACAATACTCCCTCCGTCCCATTTTAAACTTCAAAAATTTCCCTTTTGGGTGTCCCATTTTAAACTTCAAAATCCAAAAAAAGGAAAGTTATTTATACTTTTTTATTTAGTGGGACCTACATGTCATACACACAACAACTATCCACTAACTATTCCCTACCCCACTTTCTCTCTCCTACCCACTTTCTATACTCACAACACTCTACCCCACTATCTATATTTTATAATATAAAGATACCCATCTTAATTCTTGTGCCCACTTTTTTTTTGAAGTTTAAGATGGGACAGAGGGAGTATATATCAAAAACTTCAAATATAAAAAAGTACTCCCTCCATCCCAGAAAAAGAGTCACACTTACCATTTTCATCTTTCCAATAAAAGTCTCATTTAAGTGCATTTAGGTACAAGCAAGTAAAGATGCTTCCTTAAAAAGTTTGACTTGTCTAAGGTGACTGTATTTGGTGTGAGGCAATAAGAAATAAACAAATAGGTAATTAATTTACACGAAGCATTATGTAGCCGAAGTGCATTTGCTCTATGAAGATACTTGTATGTGATAAACAACGAGGTGCATTCCCTCTAATCATAGCATTTGTGCTATATACATGTCTTTGTATTTCATTTTAGGGATGTCAAATATAGATTTTACATGAGGCACACGCAAAGACCTATCAAACAGCGAGTCAACCATACAGCAGCGTAAATTTGTGAATCTGCGTGCTATTTTTACTTGGTGTCTATGGTAGTTCACGTTTGTCAATCTTAACTGCATAACTCTTCTCCTACAACTTACGTTCCGTTCATTTAAGCTGTGTTTTGTTCTCTCTCTTCAAAAACCTTCTGGATTCTAAGGATTCAGTATTCCTTTATTTTTGGCATTAATCTTTCATAAGTTTTAAAAGCTGCATATTGGTTATTACTATTTAGCCTAGAGCACCTAGAGTTCTTGTGATTTTGTAATGTCCTGATTTGAGATTTGAACTTAGATACAATCTTCTTCTTCTCATCATTTTTTTATGTCATGCGTCAGATGTATTCCGCTTCTGCTTATAAAAGATATTTAAAAAATCATCATTTTGAAAATAAATGTGGCTTAGGACTAAGCACTCAAATTTTGACGGACGAGGATATTTACATTACCTGGATTTTATTCCATTTCTACATGTGTTGTGATCATTTAGAATACAAAATTGTAAGGCGTGGTTGTGGCTTACTGCTCTATTAGAATAAAGGAAAAAATGCAACAAAAGTACCTAAACTATAGGGGTTGTTTGGATTTAGTAACTTATCTCTTTTTTGACCCATGAAAAATACCTTAACTTTTTTTTTTGTGCAGCGGAGGTACCTATTGCTAACGCCGTCCAAATTTGGCCGTTAAGTTATCATGTGCCACACACATGAAGTCTTTCTTAAGGGCAAAAAGGTCAAAACACAATAAGGATAGTGTGATATCATTTCACAAAATAAAGGGGTTAAAAGTAATTTTTCTAGTTTCAATTAACCCCCTTCTCCTTCCCCTTCCCCTTCCCTTTCTCTTTCCCAGTCCTAGCCAAACCGCCACCCACCACTGCTCATGTCCAGGAACGGCAGCCACCATCAGCACCAGTTCACCACCACACTATTCGCCACCAACACCCAACACCCAGCACTGCCCCTCACCACCGTCATTCACAGCCACCATCAAAATAACACCACCAGTAGGAACTACCATCACAACCAAAAAAAATAAAAAATCAAAATCAGATCTGACCTAAGAATGCCAAAATTGATATAAAAAGTAGGTTTGCAGTACTTGGTGGCTTCCTTGAACGCCTTATCTCCCCAAGATCCGGTAACAATGTAATCAACCGGGTCATCGGGTTTGCAGACGTTTAAAGGGACGGTGGCGAATTGGGTGGTGGCACCGCCTTGGAGGAACAAAACGGCATAATTTTCCGGGATGTTAAGTAGCTGGCGGAGGTCAGATTCAGCTTTTTGAATTATGGATGTGAATTCCTTACCTCTGTGGGACATTTCCATGACGCTCATACCAGACCCACAATAGTTGTAGAGCTCTGATTCGGCCTTACGGAGGACAGATTCAGGGAGGGTGGCGGGTCCGGCGGCAAAATTGAAGTCGCGATCTGATGATTGGGAGGCGGCGGCAGCAGCGACGGAGAGATCTTGGAGTGGGGTTGTGGTGGCGGTGCAGGTGATTGAGATGGGTTTGAGTTTGATTGGGAGGCGGGAGGGGGTGAGGTGGGCGGTGGTGGCGGCTGTTCTGGAGAGGGGGTTGGTGGGGATTTTGAGGAGGAGGCCGGTGGGGGTGGTTGCTGACATTGCCATGACGGCGGCGGTGAAAGATCTGAGTTTTAGAGGGAAGGGGAGTGTTACAAGATCTGGGTGTAGGGAAGGGGAAAGGGAAAGGGAAGGGGGTTATGTGAAATAAAAAAAAAATATTTCAACCCCTTAGTTTTTTTGTGAAAATTCTCTCACAATTGAAGTTCCGATTTTACCCCTTAAAAAAGGTCACGTGAGTTGTCACATGCGTGGATAACGGCCAAATTTGGACGGCGTTAGCAATAGGTACCTCTGCTGCACAAAAAAAAAGTTAAGGTATTTTTCATGGGTCAAAAAAGAGATAAGTTACTAAATCCAAACAACTCCTATAGTTCAGGTACTTTTGGTGCATTTTTTCCTAGAATAAAAAATGGAACTATTCAAATTTCATTTGACACAATGGCAGTTTTAGTATCGTACATACTGGTGGTCTTTGATGAACTTGTCTGAAGATACCCATATATTTGTTTGTTACGTGCCAATCACACTTTACATATTATTTATAGTTAGAACATCTCTTTAAGGAACTGGTGATAATACTCTTTCAGGTTAAGGAAAAGCGAGCAGAACTTGACAAACTGAAAGCTACTTTTGTGCGGAGAGCCTCTGAGTTTTTGGGAAAGTATTTTGCTAGTTTGGTGGATTTTATGATTAGTGACAAGAGTTACTTCTCTCAGGTTCATCCGATATGATATTTCACTTGTTTCTTATCAATATAGTTTTTTTATCGGCTATATATTGGTATCTTGAATGACAACATATAACTTCCTTTCTGGAATTAACAGCGGGGTCAACTAAAGAGGCCTGATCATGCTGATCTCCGATATAAATGCAGGACCTACGCTCGCCTTTTGCAACACTTGAAGGTCAAATAATGGAAGAAGCTAGAATTATTTATTGTAGGAATTTCCCTTTATCTCCAAAGTTTATGGTTCTAATATCCTCTTTACACTTTTTTTGTTCTTACAGAGTCTTGATAGAAATTGCCTGGACCCACTGAGGAAAGCTTACTGTAGCTCCCTTAATTTGCTTCTGCGACGTGAGGTCAGGAGATAACATAATTTAATTGCAGCTGTGTTTATGTTGGTGGTTGGTGTTCCCTTCAAGTCCCATGATGTTTCATATATCGTTCTTAATGTTGATATGCTGCGTTTGACATGTATTTTATTATACAAAAATATCTGCTTCTTAACCTTATTTGCTAAGGGATTTTCTTAATATATGATCACCTTGTTTCCAATTGGTGTATGTTTATCGACCAATCACTTTTTCCATTTTGGATGGCTTCCTTGCCCATTTTCATTGGTTCCTGAAGAGGCGTAACATTCGGATAAGTCAAAATTATATTTGGTTTGAGCGTATACCACAAAAGATTCAAAATTTTGACACCAATTAAGGCAAGCTTTGGTTAGTGCTTTTCAAAATTTGATTGCTGAGAAAAGTTGGGGTGTCCTTAACTCTTTGGCAATTATTAGAGTTTCCAGACAAAAAGAGGTCCAGAGAGAGCATTTCGTCAACCAATGCTGAAACAACCTGATTTAGTCAATTTTTTCAATTGAATAATATGGCATTGTCATTTGAATGTTCAATGTTGGATGCTTTCTGTGATGCTTGAACTCTTTGAGTTAACCACCCCCAGACCCGTGCGATACAAATTGGGTACGAGTGTCCGACCCGGGTACGGCAGGGTAAACCAAAGAGTCCGAGCATCACAGGATATATGTGTGTATGCGTGTCTTTATATACATTTATGTTTCTATGTACCTGATATGATTATCATTTGTAAAGATTGTGTTCTTTCAAGCAATAGAGCTTAAGACCATGTGGTCAAGAGGACGTGTAGGAATATTTGCGATTGATATGCATGTGACTCGTTTGGTTTGAGGAATATATTTATGAACTTTAGCTGCTATTTGTTGAAATGTGTCTCATATGGTTTAAGGTTTATATATTGATAAGAATTGTGATCCTTTTTATATGCATTTAGTGTAAATACTCTTGATTTTACTTGTTTCCTTAGATACTTGTAACATTACAAGTGCTTCGAAGTTTGATTGATTCTTTTGGACTGAACCCAAACTTTGTTATGGATTTTGTAATTTTTATGATATCTCTTGCAGTGTAGAATAATTGCAGTTAGGATGTTAAGTTTGACATTTCTTTTATTTGTTTTAGGCTCGTGAGTTCGCAAATGAGCTTCGTGCGAGTACCAAAGCATCAAGGAACCCAACAACGTGGCTTGAAGGTTCCTCTGGTTCGAACCAAAATGTGAGCAGTGCAGACACTTCAACAGTTTCAGATGCTTATGCCAAGATGCTGACAATATTTATCCCGCTCCTTGTTGATGAGGTTAGGACCTAACTTATGCGCTCGTTCTCTTTGTCTTTCTGCCCTACCCTACCTCAAGGCAGGATTTTTAAATGATTTCATTAGCAAGAACTAATCATTCATTTCTTACACCGATCAAACTGCAGAGTTCATTTTTCGCACACTTCATGTGCTTTGAAGTTCCGGCACTTGTACCTCCTGGAGGTATGGGAAATGGAACCAAAAATGGATCGATTGATGATGATGCTAATGACGATGATTTAGGCATCATGGACATTGATGAAACTGACAACAAACCTGGTACGTTTACTTGTGCTGGGTTCTTTCAGTTGTATTGAGAGATTTTTCAATCTTTAACATGCAATTTTATAGGGAAATCCTCGGAGCTGGAGGCACTAAATGAATCTCTTCATGATTTACTGAATGGGATACAAGTACGTTCGTGAAAGACAACTTTATCCAACTTTATCTTGTATTCTGAATATATGCATTGTTCCACTCTCTTTTGTTGTGAAAGGGCCTAATGGCAGATTTATACTCCCTCCGTTCCAGAAAAGTTGAAACATTTACTTTGGAGTTGGGAAATTAAGGATATAATATTATATTAAGAATGAAAGGTAGAGAGGAAGAGAGAGAATTAGTGGGGGTGGAAAGAGAATGAGTGGAGAATAATGAGTGGTTGGGAGGAAGAGAGAGAATGAGTGGAGGATTATAAAAGTAATAAAAAGCTTCCATTTTTGGATTGTTGCAACTTTTGTGAAATACCCTAAATGGCAAAATGTTGCAACTTCCCTGGAACGGAGGGAGTATTAATTTGTCAAATTGAAATAAATAGCTAGTATTCCTGTTCTAAATCCAATTTTAGGGGTGAGAGTGAGAACATAGATCCCTATACATGATGAGTAAATCCCCAGAATCAATCTTATATAAAATACTACTCCGTAAGAAGGACTAACAGCAAAAGATAAGTAACAAGACTTGGAAACATCAAGTGATGGTTAAATTACTTGTATTTGCATTAATTTATTTTTCTTCCCATAATGCTATAATATTGTACTAAAACATGACTATTTAAAGATGAAAAGCATGAGTGGTACTAATGTTCCTTCATTAGTCAGAATAGTGGCACTCATATGGTTCTTAGTGGACTGTCAAGTGTTGCTGGTTATGGTATCAGGAAAATGTAATTACCGATGTCAGAAATAAATGTACTTGGTTGTGTTCCATCTCGTACATGTTATTATCTCATTCTCTGCTGATTATCTTGCACTTTCGTTTGCACTCTCAGAGTCCAATGTTGATAAAAGTTTAATGAGTTACGAGTTAAGATGAATTATGAAAAATTTCAGGATTAGAGCAGCTATGCCATCTTTACGTTTAACATTATACATAATCTCTGGATACTCGTCAAATCTATAGGTTTTTGCTCAAATGTAAAATATAATACTCCCTCCGTCCCAGCTCACTTGACACTTATATTTCCATTTAGGTCCGTCCCAGCTCACTTGACACTTCCCAAAATAGCCTACTTTTTATAATTTTATATTCAATTTACCCCCCCCCCACTCATTCTCTCTTTTCATTTTCTACCACATAATTTCCTTACTTTATTCTTTTTCCTTAGTTATTGTGCCCACCTCTTGGGTGTCAAGTGAGGTGGGACGGAGGGAGTATATATTTTTGCGTGTGTGGATACTAGTCCTAAGAGAGAATATAGTGCGGGTCTAATATTAGCATTGCACGAAAACCACCAAAGAGAAACGGACTGGAGGAGTGAGAATAGAGACTAACTAGGGTTTAAGATAGAACATGTATCGCGGGAGCAAAGTGCACGTGGTTACTGTAGTTGACCTTGACATCTGAGTCAGGTATTTATAGGAGTCTAAGTCGTACAGATTCCGTACCACACGTGATAGGTCATGTGCGATCCGTATCACACGCTAGCGATCTCCCATTGGTTTGCTCGTACGGATCCGCCGAATGGTGCCGCGTGTCCCTTGTGGGGACCAGTCCCTCAATTCTCCTGTTTACCCTAGCTAGGCCATGTGTAGTCCCCTAATTGGGCCACGTGGCTAACTCCACTATTCTAGCCTCCAAACCATAACTCCTTAATGGTTCCCAAATGTGGAGGAGAATGGGTACCCATAACCTTGTTCAAATCATGCGACCGCTAAGAACATAACCTTTATTCCCGCTGCAATGCGGTAGCGCTGACACGGAAGGAAGCCACGTGTTGCGGTTGCAAATTACAATCATCCCATAGCGTGTAAGAGTGGGAGGGAGTGATAGGTCATGTGCGATCCGTATCACACGCTAGCGATCTCCCATTGGTTTGCTCGTACGGATCCGCCGAATGGTGCCGCGTGTTCCTTGTGGGGACCAGTCCCTCAATTCTCCTGTTTACCCTAGCTAGGCCATGTGTAGTCCCCTAATTGGGCCACGTGGCTAACTCCACTATTCTAGCCTCCAAACCATAACTCCTTAATGGTTCCCAAATGTGGAGGAGAATGGGTACCCATGTCCTTGTTCAAATCATGCGACCGCTAAGAACATAACCTTTATTCCCGCTGCAATGCGGTAGCGCTGACACGGAAGTTAAGATGGTACGTGCGGAAGCCACGTGTTGCGGTTGCAAATTACAATCATCCCATAGCGTGTAAGAGTGGGAGGGAGTATAAGGGTAAATAATTAATTTCTGTTACGCTCATACTAGATAGTCCTACGTAAGACTCAAGTGATATCATTATAATTGTGGTATAATCTCGATGGCTAACGAAACGGATTATGTCTTTAATTCTTCTCCCGGATTTATTTTACAGGAGGATTTCTATGCGGTGGTTGATTGGGCATACAAAATTGATCCACTCCGCTGCATATCTATGCATGGAATAACAGAACGATATATATCTGGTCAGAAAGCTGATGCGGCAGGATATGTGCGACTCCTGCTGGATGCCTTAGAATCTAGAATTACTTCACAGTTTACCCATGTAAGATTTAGCCTTTATGCCGAATGTCACTGGTGACTTGCTTGTCAAGTTCAGGACATTCATCAATTCACATTGCAAATCTGTGCAGTTTGTTGATGAAGCTTGCCACCAGATTGAAAGAAATGAGCGAAATGTTCGGCAGATGGGTGTCTTGTCATATATACCAAGGTAAACTAGATCATAGATGTTTAGGCTGCTGTAAAGAGCCATAGACTAGCTTTTCCTTCTTGTTTTACACTTTTCACTCTGGTATTGTGCTTTTTAGTAAGCTGCATCATTACATGTTAGACATGTAGTGGGAAATGAGAATGCTAAGAAAGTTATTCAGTAGGCATAGTAAAAGAGTGCTAGAAGAAAATTGGCCATTTGGGTGATGTAAGGAAATCCAGCAGATCCTGCATTCAGTCCCTAACCAAGATTCATGTTAGTGGGTGCCAATAATTTTATTTCGCCTAATAACATCATCCAATTTATTTCGCCTATTATTAAGATGTTTGGCTTATGATTACCATTATGAAGATGTTTGGCTTACGATTACCATTTATTAGAGGGAAGAAATGTAAACATTCTATGTCAAAATAGAAAATATTGAGGATGAAAAAATATTTTTTTAAACATACCTACGAGTAATAGAGACTCTTATTGTGGAGAGGAAGAGTTTCTTAACATTTTATGAAAAAACATAAAATATTATAAGCAAACAATTCTCTTAAAACATCCGATGGAGAAAGTACTTTATGATTTTGTACAAAAATAGAGGATATAATAAGAATATAAGTCTTTTAAAGAATTCAAAAAATGAATAGATATCTTTATTTTAGAAGAAATTTAATATTCTAGCCAAAAAAATATTTCGAGAGAAAAATTCTTCGGAAGGAATGTATTTTAGGATTTAATTTTATTATTTCATAGTAAAATGAGAATAAAGCACGATGGGCTTTTAAAAAGACCTGATTCAAGGTTGCTGGGGTTCAAACAATGGACCTTTATGTTAAAACTTAAAACACTAGCAACTTACCAGTGAGCCAGAATATTAGTATGTAATTGTTGCAGAGTACAAATAAGTACTCCCTCCGTCCCATACCCAAAGGGCACAGTTTGACTTTTTTGGTCAACCGAGTCAATCTTTGACCATAATTTTATGAATATCTAGATATTTATATACAATTCTAAAAATTGTTAATGATAGTATTTCTAACAGTGAAACAATAACAATTTTTAGAATTTCATAGAGATATTTAGATATTCATAAAATTGTGGTAAAAAATTGACTTAGTTGACCAAAAAAGTCAAACTGTGCCCTTTGGTATGGGACAGATGGAGTATATAATATGTATACTTGGTCAAAAAAAAATAATCCATTGGGGGCCATGGCCCCTACTGATATCAACGTGGGTCCGCCCCTACCTGCAGTTTAGCTAATGAAATGGAGCTCGTTTCTTTCAGGTTTGATTTACCTCACTGTAATAATTTAATTGTACTATATATAGGTTTCTCGCTTATATTTGCATTATACATGTGCCATAAGAAAACTGTAACTGCTGCATTTAGATGATAAATTCCCTAAACTAAATGTTTTAGCTCTGTTGCTTCCGCTACGTCACCCTCGACTATCAGTGGTAGAGTTGATAAGTTGAGTACTTTCCCTTAGCCCCACCCCCACCAGAATTTGACATGCATTGTCTTTGCCTCTGCTATCGACACTCTTTCTATGTTGTCCGACATTTGTTGATACATCCTACATCACTAAGCCGTATGTTGTGGCTGCTTAGTATATGTTTTTCCCTTGATAACATTGAGAACCTCTGCAGCCTTAATGTTCTGAAGTTGATAGTTGCTATGCTTTCTTTGTTAGGTCAAGTACTAAGCCATATAATATTTTGGGCATATGATGTTGTGAGTTTGTTATCTTTCTATTTTCAGTACTTGATTTGGTTATATACGAGATCATATCAAGTTAAGCTTACTTCTGTATAGATTTGCGATACTGGCCACCCGTATGGAGCAGTATATTCAGGGACAATCAAGGGATCTGGTTGATCAGGCATATGTTAAATTTGTAAGTATTCCCCTCGCACTGATATATTGTTCCAGTGAGGAGTATAACACAACATAAATTGCCATATACTCCCTCTGTCCCAAAACAACTTGCTCAGTTTGACCAAAATTGGTCAAATTAGTAACACTTTGACTACCACTTTGTAAAAGATTTGATGATTCTAATAAGAATCTAAAAATTGTGATCTATAATAATTTTGATAGTGAATTAATAACAAATTTTAAATTTTTTATTAAGATTATCAGTTTTTTATAAAGCCTGGCCAAATTGCAAAGTTGACCATTTTGGTCAAAATGGTGCAAGTTGTTTTGGGACGGAGGGAGTATTACTGTAAAGGTGTGAAACATCAAAGCAAGAAGTTGAGACAGATTACCTGTTGAATTGACTTGTTTTATCTTTCAATGACAGTGTCCATAGCTATATTATATTGACATGCTCTTGACGAAAGAAGTGCATGGTATTTGATACACTAAAAGAATTTGTAACTGGTTATGGAGAAAGGATAATTTCCAGTATAATTTTTACCCCATATACATTGATACTATAAGCTTGCGTAATGCCATACAAGGAAATTTAAAAGTGGTTCTTCCATTATGATGCCTCTAGTTAGATGACTATGTGCATATTTACAGAGTCATCTAGTTCTGTAGAAGGTGAGTCTCCCTGTCTATTTTACAAAATAAATCATTGCATAGATTCTATGGAGATAAGTCACACCATAATGAATGGGAAAATCAAAAACATTATTTGGCTTGTCTTGGTCTTTATGTCACCCAAAGTGTTATCTTTAGCCCCCATGTGACATTGAGTTGTAAAGCATAAACAAAGTCCTCGCAAGTCCAATTGAACCAATGGTGAAAGATTTTACCTGAATATCTTGGGATCTTTAGAGATATTAAAGATTCCCCTTCATTTCTGCGTTTTTCTTTTCTTTATCTTAATCGCCAGTCTTCACCAACTACACCACCATCACACATCCTTATGGTGGACTTCCTTCAACAATCCACATCGAATCCAACAAATGTTGCGCTAAAAACCATTGTGCCTCACCATCTTAATTCTGCAATTTGGAGCCTTGAACAATTCAGAAAGTCAAGAGTTTATATGTTCATCCATTAGTTCTATCTATTCTTCCATTTTTTTTTAATTTTTTTTTTATTTCTGGTTGAAATTTGTTGTATCTTGAGTTCTTTTCTTCTTCTGTTTGCGGTCAAATATGGCTTCATAAATCACCATTTTTGGGGTTCTCTTTTTTTTTTTTTAGCCCACTCTGAAATTCATCTTCTGAAAGGGGATTATCTCACTTTATGACATGAACCATGGTAGGGACAACATTCTCTCATTTAGAGCGTTGGTGGATTTGTATACTGATTAGTGATTACTGAACCCTCTTGATGGTTATGATGGGTTAGTGGAAGCTATCTTGGTAGTGGTACAACCATGGGTTCATATCTGTATACTGACTAACCCAAAGATAGCATGCCCATTATCCAATAAAATTTCAACCTTATGCAGAATGAAAAAAAACGTTCTTTACCTGATAGAATATTTCTTGTATTAAAATATTCATACTCGTGAGTAATTCTTTTTAACTTCATTTGACAGGTCGGCATAATGTTTGTCTCTGGACAAAATTGCTCAGACAGACCCGAAATATGCTGACATTTTACTCCTAGAAAATTATGCTTCATTTCAGAATAGGTATCATGATTTATATGTCAATATTGTCAAATATACTTATATCAGATTTATGAGTCTGTAACAGAAACTGTTTTCAGATCAGTATATAGTTTCTTAACCATTCGAGCATTCAAGATACTGATTTAGAAGCACTCATGCAGTCTCTATGACCTGGCTAATGTCGTACCCACCTTGGCAAAATTTTACCACCAAGCAAGTGAATCATATGAACAAGCTTGCACGCGGCATATCAGTGTGATCATATATTACGTAAGTTATCGACTATGATGCTTAATTATCCTCTCTTGAACTGTATGTATAAAAACGTTAGTTTACCTTTTATTCCTTTGCAGCAATTCGAAAGGTTATTCCAGTTTGCTCGAAGAATTGAGGATTTAATGTACACAATCACTCCCGAAGAGGTAAGTGGATGCTATTTTCCCTATGTTTCTGAAGCTGTGCGCATTTCTGAGTTCTTGATGCAGAACTTTTTTATGGCGTCCAATAGTTCTTTATTTATCTCCAATCGTGTATGTGTACTTTTTAGCAAAAATACTTAGGAACGTGAAGAAGATATTATGTGAGAATGCCTTATTGTCATGCTTGTACGTTCTTTTATAAGAAAAACTAGTTTGGGGGGATATTGAGATCTCATATATTTGCATTGGATACATACTTGTTAGTATAAAATGTTAATTCTAAGGCACGTCTTTAATTGCAGATCCCTTTCCAGCTTGGGTTGTCAAAAATGGATCTGCGGAAGGTTGTGAAATCAAGTTTATCGGGGGTAAGCCATTTAATAACACTGGAATCTTCATTCATTCGTTTCAGGAACGTTTTGGTGACACTTTGGTATTTCTACAGGTTGACAAGTCCATCAGTGCAATGTATAAGAAATTACAAAAGAATTTAACCTCGGAGGAACTGCTTCCTTCTTTATGGGATAAATGCAAGGTATTTTGAATCTTAATAGCTTTGTGGTTGTTTATCTGCCAATATATCCACTTGAGCACTTCTTCATTCGAAGCCCAAGTGATTCTTGAAACCCTGTTTGTGCTCCATCCTCAGGCTCTCTAAACTAAATTATGGTTATAAGCGAGGTCTAAGATTTTTATTTTTTTTTATTTTTTTGGTGTGTGTGTGTGTGTGTGTGTGTGTGTGTGTGTGTGAATTAGTATGTTCAAGAGAAGATTGAGTTAACTAGTGAAAAGCAGGAAAAAAAAAGAAAGGGAAATTAGAAAATAAAGGTAAATTAAGGAGGATTCTTAGGGTGCTGGTGGCAATAACTAATCGAGTATAACTTCTTAAGGAGGGTGGCTCTTTCCTCATCCATTTCCTTAAATGTCTTATCTGCTAGAAATCATTACTTGTGGGGCTTCCAAAATGTTACGCCCTCTTGTCTAAGTTAATACATCCTTGTTTCACCACTTACTTTTTCTATGGAAGAATGTGTATGCACAAAAGAGTTAAGTTTACATCAATGCTTTGGAAGTTGTTCTGTACTTCTGCATATTGAAACTGTGTACCTAGCAACTTTCATGAGCTGTGGTGTTTTTTTTCTGGTATACATTTTTCTGTTGCTCGGGCGAATCCACAATGAAAGGAACTCTCAACTGCAGCCAACGAAACCCATCGCGAAACAAGATCCTATTTGATTTATTTGTTTTTAATACTTCCTCCGTCCCCATCCCACTTTTTTAGTGATTAATTTGATGGAACTTTGACAAACGATTTTGGAAAAAGTAACTATCCTAATGAAATTCTAAAACTTGTTATTTTTGAGGGGTTTACAGCATTTGATGGTTTTTTTTTTTTTTTTTAAATGTTTTTATTTATGATTGACAGAAAGAGTTTTTGGACAAGTACGATAGCTTTGCGCAGCTTGTTGCAAAGATCTACCCCAGTGAGACCATCCCTTCTGTATCAGAAATGAGAGAACTTTTGGCATCAATGTAGCGAGGCAGCTGCTGCTTGTAAAGTCGTGGCCTATTCCATATCGAATTTAGTTTGATGTATTAAGCACTTGATGCTTGATGCTTAATGGATTCCAAGGTATAATTTGGAGGTAAGGTGCCTTGATACATCAAACACCACCTTAGTCTTTCTGTAATTAGTTTTCATTTTCTCCCTAATTTGGGTTATTTTTGTACTATCCACTTTTGAAAATGTAGATTAAATAAGTGTAGTGTTTGTATCATGTAAACTAGACATTTATTATTCTTTTGCGTTCAATTCAATTATTATACTTTCTTTTGCTAAATTGTTTAGCAGAAGAAATTATTATGTCTATGTAATGTAACCAACCCAACTCAACTTCCATATTATTGGACATTTTGACTCTTTGGCAAGAGGAGATGTCTATATATATTTCAACTTTTTGCCACAACTTGTCATAATGTATTTGACAAAACAAAAACATGTAATGAACATCACAGTAGTTGTCCCCCAAAGAGTGGTCCAGTGGTAAAGTCAAGCCTCACCCTCGGTGAGCGCTAGGGTTCGATCCCTCTCCTTGCCTCCTTATGGCGTGGACATCGTCAAAAAAAAAAAAAAAAAAAAAAAACCATCACAGTAGTTAACACGCAGTTTCGTCGTTAATACAAAACAAATCTAGATTGAGATTCCATTGTTTCTTGTGAAAACAACAATCCTTGTTGATAGAGAAACTGAACGTTTTGCCCATTATATGCTTTATATATAATAGGCTTAAACACACTCTTCCTAAAGGTAGGTGTATTATTAATTTATTATGTATACTCCCTCATCTCATTTCAAATCGCAGAGTATAGTCAGATGCATGAGAATTAAAGAAAAAGTGAAAAGGGTGATATATTGTGAGTGTAGATAGTTGGGCCGGAGAGAAAAAGTGAGGTATATCATAATATGTAGGTTAGTTGACTTGAGTATGACAACAAGTAGATCTCATTAATTAAAAATTATCAAGGATTTTTTAGGGAAACTAGTTCCTCCATTCATAAGTTATAAAAAATCTTGTTCTTATATATACGGACTACGTGTTGTAAGGCCTAAACTCATTGTTTTAAGACTTAAACTCGCTATTTTATTTCTAAGTGTTTTAAGGACTAAACTCATAGTTTTAAGGCTTAAACTCACTATTTTATTTCAAAGTGTTTTAAGGCCTAAACTCACCGTTTTAAAGACTAAACTCGCTATTTAAAGGTGAATCTATGTTAAAAAGTGAACATTTTATAACTTAGTTTCTCCCAAAGACTACTAAAAAATTATTAAGACCATTTTTGTTACCACCTCGGTCTCAAATTTACTTGCGAGTAAGACCATGCCCAGTGTAATATAGTAAACTAACGTGTGGATTTTTGAAGACATAAGAAAACAAAACAAGTTTTGTCTGCTATCAATTCAAATACAGTATTCTTATTTGCTTTTGATGAGAATTTGGAAATTATTTTGGAAACCGATGAATGAAGTGTTTGTTAAAGAAATTAAATACCTCTGATTCAAATATTCATATTATCAACTTATTTTATTTTATCAAGAATAAAAATGGATATCCATTGTGAGAGTATGAAGTTTTTTTTTTTGGAAGCAGTGACACAGTATGAAGTTGTCCACTAGTTTATCAACTTTCAATTATTTAGGGCTAAAATGAGTACTTCCTCCGTCTCAAAATGATCTTCTCATTTGCTATTTCTCATTGTCTCAAAATGTTCTTTACGTTTCTACATTTTAGGCTTAAACAAAGCCTTGCTAGTGAAGCAAGTGTTCATATCATTAAAAAGTTTGAATAGTCAAACGCGAAGATCATTTTGGAACGGAGAGAGTATATTAGAGTTATTTTTTTCAAAGAGAAATATTCATCTCAATAAAAAATACAAAAATATTTTTATAAGGTGAGATAAAGAGGGGAAATTGACTTTCTAAACGGAGCGTCGGATTCTATTTCTGACAAAAAGAAAAGGAAAATATTATCTAGCGTTAGAGCTCCGTGAAATCGCAGCCAAAAATAATTTATTCCAAAGAGTCAAAAAAAAAAAAAAAAAAAAAAAAAACAAATTGTGACCGGAAGCATAAAAAGGCAACCTTGAATTTTTGATCTTTGATCAAACAAACAGAAGAAGAAATGGCGATGGCCAGCTTTGCCAGACGGAAGGCAACTCATCTCTACAGAAACTCTGCCGATAGTTTCCGCTATTCATTTTCGCTCTCCACCTTTTCGAGAGGATTCGCATCAGGATCTGATGATAACGACGTCGTTGTCATCGGCGGCGGCCCTGGCGGTTATGTTGCCGCCATCAAGGCTGCTCAGTTAGGGCTCAAGACTACTTGTATTGAGAAGCGTGGCGCCCTTGGTGGTACTTGCCTCAACGTCGGTTGTATTCCTTCTAAGGTATTATAACTTTATTCTAATTCTTCGATTTTGATTTTGATTTCGATTATCGATGAATTTATTCTCTTAGATCTGTTGCGTTTTCATATTTGATATTATATATGCAATTATGCATGTGTAAAATTTAGGTAGTTGTGAATTTACGTGTTTGTTTTGGTGGTTGCTATCAAAGCTCAAGTGTGTTTAGTTTTTGTGTTCGTGTGAAAATGTGTGGATTTCCAGATTATATGTGGGTTTCTGGCTTAAAAAGATAGATTTTACACGAATCGTTGAGCTTAGGCATATTGAGAACAATCTTGCAAAATCCTTTCAGAACCGAATGTAATTGGAGCCCTGATTTTACTTGATGAGCTCCTTGCTTTCGGGGATAGACGGCAGCATGTGCACTGTGCACATGTATGTTTTTGTAATTGGTTTAAAACTTATGTGTGCTGTTGCTGTTAAAGCTTATGTATGTGCAGTAGCAGAGCCCGTGTATTTTGATAAGGGTGTTGAAGAATGGATAATATTTGTGAATAATTAGGAAACGTGATACTATTTACTCCCTCTGTCCCAGAAATATAGTCCCTCTTTTTTCGTTGTTACTACGAAGGAACTTTGAGCAATAATTAAGGCTACTTTTAGTTATCTTAACGTGAATCTAAAAATTGGTATTAATAGTATTTATAATGGTGTATCAATAACCATTATTGAATTTTCATTAGAATAACTAAAAGTAGCTTTAATTATTGCTCAAAGTTCCTTCTTAATAACAACAAAAAAGTGGGACTATCTTTCTGGGACAGAGGGAGTATTACTGAAGACACCGACACATTTCATAGTTTAGTTGTATTCTAGTCTTTTTAATTAATCATTGAACATTTAGGTAGATAAGTTGTAACTGACACTAGATTACGAGTAAAGCTTTGTTTACTCTCAGCTTCTTCGAGCCCAACTTGTGTAGGATTTGATATTGAGCTCTAATGTTCTGATTGAAAATTATGAGTTTGCTAGAGTAAGCTCTATATTCAGAAATGCATAGGAAGTGTTAATATTTTATGGTATCTTTAATCTCTGGTTAGGCTTGTGGTCCAGTCTACAGTTTTGTTCATACTGTAAGTTATCAAACATAGTTTCCTTTGTTGAGTCATGCTTGACCACAATTCAAAGAGTTTTAATTGGATCTAAGATCTAGGCTCCGCTCAAAACTTTTGCAACTATAACTATTTGAATGATTGAGTTCAAGACCGTGAAACTCCAGTAGGAGAAACATTAAGTTTAAACGTTGTACTTGTTTATATCCATTTACCATTAGCAAATGCTTTTGTTAGAGGTTTGTGAAGAGTGTCATACGGTATACAGTGTGTATGAATGTCTAGTTTATCGATTTGTAGTTCTGGTTGCAAAATTAGTTGCCGAGTGAAACAGCTCAAGTGTCAGAAAATTAAATTCTGTAGACTTAATTACTTTTCATCATCCATCATGTACATTATTGATCTGGAATGCGTTAGGAAAGATAAGAGGTTTTATTTCAGTTGTAGTTAGGGTATTATAATTTTTCGTCGATAGAGATCATTGACGAGTCCTTAGGACGATTCATGTTAGCCGACCCCAAATCATTTTGGGACTAAAGCTTTGTTGTAGAGAGCGCAAACAGTTAGTGTAATCCTAGTTATTGACTAGAATAATTTGTCTTCTGTTTTTTTCTTGGAGTTTCTTATTTCATGCATCTTGAAATGAGTAAGCGTCAAAAACCTGTTTGGTGGATATGAAAATGTCTTACTAGACACACAGAAGATGTGACCGATAAAAGCTTGCAGAGGTTAGTAAGATACTGAGTACTTTCTCTCGTCACTTCATAATCAGCTTAGACACTGGTTTCTTTCGTGAAACTGAGGATGTAGAACCTTACACACTAAAGAGTTCTCATTGATCCTAGATTATTCCCTTCCTTTGTGTAGTTACTATGAGTTATATGCATAATTGACTCTATTAACGTTCACTTAATAGTGTTTGCTCATTTCGAATATTCCCGCCTAGTTTGTATTTAAACAATTTTCTGGCTATATTTTGAGGTAGAATTTTGGAAATTAGTAGTTTTTCCTTTACTTACTTTGTGTATATAGACAAGCACTACTCTTCTATTGAGAAGGATGTAGTATTTCAGTACTGTGAGGTTTTATTTAGTACTCCCTCCGTCCCATACTTATGGTTGGTTACTTATTTCCGTTTTGAGCGTCCCATACTTATGGTTACTTACCCATAATGTTCGATTTTCTCTCTCCTACCCACTCACAACAACTATCCACTATCTCATTTTCTCTCTCCTTCCCACTCACAACACCTATTTTTTTCTTAATCTCCGCATATTCAACCATAAGTTTGGACGGAGGGAGCATATGCAATTTACCTGGCAACTAACATTCACGCCTTTTCAAGAAAGTTCTAGAAACATGATTTTTTTTCCTTTCCCGAAAGTACTTCGAAACATATTTTTCTTCGATAAGTTCCTGGGATCACATTTTTCTTCAGAAAGTATTGTGATCAAACGGGGTAGCTTGAGAAATGATTCAGTATCCATTTTTTGCTAGTTTACTGTCAAATGGAATATATTTGGACACTTTTTTTTTTACATTAGAACTGAAGATGCACCTGTTATGATTTATTTTTTTAAGTTGAAGAACTGGTTATAATATGATATGCAATATGCATGGTGAATTCTTAGATGCATGACTCCAACTTCCTTTCAGAGTAGTCCATCTAGACCTGTCAATCAGGTAGAATGGGTTGGGTGGGGTTAAAGTAGGCCATTGGCTGTAATGCGTCAAGACTCATTACAACCTGGTTATCTATTGGGTCGAACAGGTTGGGTGAGCAATGAGTCTATGACACGGATTACCCATTAAAATTAGGGCAAATTGCATTTTGGTTCCTGACATTTACATAAGTTTGCAATGTTGCTCCCACCTGTTTAATTTCGCAATTTAGTATCCTAACATTTACATTTTTTTGCAATGTGGCTACAAAACTAACACCCAGTTAAAATTCTAACGAAATAACACCCATGTGACTAGCACATATCTTTTAAATGGATAAAATGGTCATTGAACTTCATTTTTAATAAGATCATCACATTTATTATTATTTTTTGAGATAAATACCATTTCCGATTAAGATAAAGTATCTAGTTTTAAAGTTGTATGACTTCTCTCTCTCTCTCTTCGCTTAATTATTTTATGAATTAATTTATTGAATTTGCTGGTTTGATTACATTACACATTAATTTTCTTCCAAAACAATATAACAAACTAAACCGTAAAAATTCTCTCTTATTTTAATTTGTTTAATTGAGATTAAACATTTCTCTCTTTCCTGTCATTAATTATTATAATTAAATTAAAAAAATACTCTATTATCCTGCCATTTGCAACAATAAAATCATTACTTATTTCCTTTCACTTGAAGAAATTATTTAATAAAATTTATTTCACTTCAAAAAACGCTTACTAAATTATCGTAAATGAGTCCGCATAATTATTTTGAGTTATATTCTAACATAAAATGTACTTATATATATTTTTTTATTTTTATTTTTTTGCAAAATATTTATAATTCCTAATTATATAATTTTTAAAGTATTTTAGTTTCTTTTTTATTATTAAAATAAAATATTAAATTATGGTTAGAAAAATAAATGACTTTGTAAAGATTACGTGAATTATAAGTACAAAATAAAATAATTTATATGCCCAATATTAATTTAATCTATATTTTTTAAACTACAAAATGAATAAAGTAAATAACAAAAGAAAACATCACATGACCGGCACATGGCCTCTTGAGAATGACCATTTTGTCCATTTAATAGACATGTGCTAGTCACATGGGTGTTATTTGGTTAGATTTTTAACTGACTGTTAGTTTTGTAGCCATATTGCTAAAGAATGTAAATGTTAGGCTACCAAATTGCGAAATTGAACTGTTGGGAGCAATATTGCAAACTTATGTAAATGTCAGGAACCAAATTGCAATTTGCCCATTAAAATTATTTGTTTTTATCTTTCCCAGTTTTTTTAAACAAGGCTAAAAGTTAATTTACCAAAAAGGTCCCTCAAACTCTTCCTTCCTTGTCATCACTGCTGCTGCTACTACTTCTCCCACATTATTGCACCACAACAAAAAACATGTTTTTTCATCCTTTTCTTCTTCTCCATCAAAATCTTGTTTTCACCACCCCATTCATCTCCCGGCCAGTCCCTTCTTCCCTGCCATGTCCCCCTCCTACATAGACACATCTCTATAATATCTGTTTGTTGCTACCAACCTCCCTTGTTGCATACATTTTAAATTTGTAGTTTTGTTCTACAATTTTTGTCTTTATCCAATTCAAATTATTTAAATGGACACGTAAATACGTACATAATGAGGATGGTGGTTGTGGACCTTGTGGAGAAAATACATTGGCATCAGTAGTGGCATTACAGTTTGTGCAATCCGGAAACATTATGTTTAGTAAAGTTAAAAGGGTTATTATGGGCCAGTGTGTTTTACCTGCTTTAAATAGCGAAATAGAATGGGTTGAAATGGGTGACTCAGAGACTCAGTAGTTATAAATCGTGTTGGACGGTGGTTTAGCATAGTGGGTTAGGCATGTAGTGTTCTGGCTTAGTCATTTTACCAAGATTTATGAGGCTCATGGCTCTCAAGACATTAATTTTTGGCCTAAGTAAGTTTACAATTCACCTCGTCTAATTAGCTTAATGTCTGTGTATACTCAGGCACTTCTTCATTCTTCTCACATGTATCATGAAGCCACACATACATTTGCCAGCCATGGTGTGAAGTGTTCTTCCGTCGAGGTTGACCTACCTGCCATGATGGCCCAAAAAGACACCGCTGTCTCCAATCTAACACGCGGTATTGAAGGCCTCTTCAAGAAAAACAAAGTAACCTACGTCAAAGGCTACGGAAAGTTCATCTCCCCTTCCGAAGTGTCCGTCGACACCGTTGATGGTGGCAACACTGTGGTCAAAGGCAAGCACATAATAGTTGCCACCGGTTCCGATGTCAAAAGCCTACCGGGGATCACCATTGATGAGAAGAAAATTGTATCGTCAACCGGAGCTTTAGCTTTGACAGAAATCCCCAAGAAGCTCGTTGTCATTGGAGCTGGTTACATAGGCCTGGAAATGGGCTCTGTGTGGGGCCGTCTTGGCTCAGAGGTCACTGTTGTTGAATTCGCGCCTGATATTGTACCGACAATGGATGGGGAGATAAGGAAGCAATTTCAACGCTCACTTGAGAAGCAAAAAATGAAATTTATGCTCAAAACTAAGGTGATATCGGTTGACTCTTCCGGGGATGGTGTGAAGTTGACTTTAGAACCAGCATCCGGTGGTGATCAGACCATACTCGAAGCTGATGTTGTTCTTGTTTCAGCTGGTCGAACTCCATTTACTTCCGGGCTTGATTTGGACAAAATCGGGGTAGAAACAGACAAAGCCGGTAGAATCCTAGTAAACGAACGATTTTCCACAAATGTATCAGGTGTTTACGCCATCGGTGATGTTATCCCTGGGCCAATGTTGGCCCACAAGGCAGAAGAAGATGGTATTGCCTGTGTAGAGTTTATTGCAGGTAAAGAAGGACATGTTGACTATGACAAGGTCCCGGGTGTTGTTTACACGCATCCCGAGGTTGCATCTGTTGGAAAGACGGAGGAGCAGGTGAAGGCTTCTGGAGTTGCTTATAGAGTCGGAAAGTTTCCGTTAATGGCAAATAGCAGGGCCAAGGCTATTGATGATGCTGAAGGGCTTGTGAAAGTAATAACTGAGAAGGAGACGGACAAGATATTGGGGGTTCATATTATGGCCACGAATGCTGGAGAGCTTATCCACGAGGCAACTTTGGCTTTGTCTTATGATGCATCGAGCGAGGATATTGCGCGAACGTGTCATGCTCATCCTACGGTGAGTGAGGCTGTGAAGGAGGCGTGCATGGCTGCCTATGACAAACCCATTCACATGTAGGAAAATGTGGTTGTTATTTCTTTTGAGAGTTTTTTTGCAGTTGACTTGGTTAAGGGAACTTGGAGTAGATTTATGTGGTTGAACTGTGTATGTACATCCCTTCATTTGGGAACAGGTTACTCGATTACTTCTCTGCATATGAAATGCTTAATAACATGTGGAGAGTTTTTCCTTTGAA
Source organism: Campanula takesimana (assembly GCA_026119855.1). Taxonomy (NCBI): domain Eukaryota; kingdom Viridiplantae; phylum Streptophyta; class Magnoliopsida; order Asterales; family Campanulaceae; genus Campanula; species Campanula takesimana. The sequence continues at coordinate 143,828 of JAOWBW010001511.1, read as the reverse complement.
ATTGATACTCATCCTTTCTTGCAAAACAATCTGTCTGTCTGTCTGTGCACACTAACGGTGATATTAAGTCGTTTCAAAACGTTCATTTGGATATGTTTTTATGGATTGCATCGTACAACACTGACTAATAAAAGCCCGTGTTGTGCTAAACAACCATCACCGGTCAACCACCAAATACACCGCACACACACAACCCAACTCCATCGACCCACAAACTCCCCCTCCCCCCTCAAACGCTCAATTTGTAGTATCAATTGAAAAAACCAACTTTTCGAGGGAAAAATAACGAGTTCAGACATTCTGTACCACTTTATGCATCATCTAGTGACTAACAACTATGTACCACTTTATATACTTCACCGTCATCATCTAGTGACTAACAGCTGTTAAGATTGATTTTATGGTATGCTATCTAAACATATCAGTGGTGTTATAACGTGTGGTACATGAGATTTTAGTTCCTAATAAACTAGCCGGATTAAATAATAATTTGGTCCATAAATTTGGCAGTTTTTATTAGTTTGGTCCCTTACGATGGCATTTTTTGCCAGTTTGCCCCTTCTTTCTGTGAGATTTTTCAAAATGCTGAATATACCCCTGAAACTAATGATAGTTTGGTCCCTAAACTTGGCGCTTATATTAATTTGATAATACATGATGAATTTATATCTTAGTTTGCCTCTTTTATTTATTTTTACTAATTTTCTACTATTAAATTATATTTAAAATTGTTTATAATGCGCTAAAAATAATTAATTAATTTCAAAAGAGTCTCAAATATTTTTCTCCACTAATTTTTTTGAGTTATTCATCCTTAAAATTAACTCTTTGATGGGTTTGTATGTTGACAAAATTTATATGATCATTTTAAAAAAAATGTAATAATATATCTTTAAAAATATAGTGAGAGAAATAAAACTAATCAGTAAAAAATAATTTTTTAAAACTAATTCAATCGCTTCACATTCAAACCATTTTTTTTAATAATTTGGATTTAAAAAATGAAATTCATTATTAATTTCATGGATTTAAAAGCATCATTTTTTTTAAATACTTAATTACCAATTCGTCAAAAATAATATTGAAAATTAGCAAAAGCATATAAATGGGAAAAAAATAATTATTTGGTCCAGAAACTTGGTATTATTATTAGTTTGGTCACTCACGATGGATATAATTCCCCCCCCCCCCCATTTTTATGCTTTTCCTGATTTTTTTATCTTATTTTTAAGGAATCGGAAATTAACTTGAATGTGATTCAGAATGAAATTGTTGAATTTATTAAATGAATTATTTTTTACTGAAAAGTTTTATTTTTCTCACTATGTTTTTAAAGATATAGTGAGGGAAATAAAACTAATAAAATTTATTCATGAAAGACCAAACTAATAAAAACTAGCAAGTTTAGGGACCAAATTATTATTTAATCCTAAACTAGCCAAAATGAGCTTTCAAAAAAAAAAAAAAAAAAAAACTAGCCAAAATGAAATTTCATTTTAAGTACTGGCCCTACCCCTAACTACAGAATTTTCCAACGTTGCCGTTACACATTTGGGCTACTTCGGTTGTTCCGCCATTGACAAAGCGGTCTCCGCCGCCGTATAAAAAACCCGGCTGATTTGCTTACTCTTCGATCTTTCCATATGTCTAACATGATCAGCCTAAAGAACATCAATTTGAACACAAATTCACCCAACCTTGTTCAACCTCATTCCACAAGAGTTCACAAATCACCACATTGTGTCCCACAATTCAGCCGCGCCGGAGACATCTCGATCACTTCTCAAGACAGGCGAAGGTGAAAATTCAATTCCCTCTTTCTTTCAGACATTTTAACGAACATCTTGCCTTCACTGTGCTAAACTTAGCTCTACAACCCAATTGGGATTTCCATCGTAGGTGCCATTTATTTGATTTGTACAAAGAGGCAGTTCCGTATGAGGAGGCATGGAATTGGCAGAAGTCAATTGTAAAAGAGAGGAAGATTTTGATTGAAAAGAATGAAGATTGGTCGGACACAGTGATCATTCTTCAGCATCATCCTGTTTTTACAATGGGAACTGGTAGTTCTCAAGAAAACTTGAACTTTGATATCAATGATTCTCCTTACCCAATTTATCGAACTGAGCGTGGCGGTGAAGTTACTTATCACGGCCCTGGACAGGTGACCTTTCCAAGTATATCTTTGCTGTATTAGTTAGTGCAATAAAGTATGATGCCATTAGTTGTTGAAATTTACATTCTGCTGCCTCAAGTAAGTGTGTGTGCGGGATCGTCGGACGTTGTCTAGTATAGTAATATGAGTTACATCTTATTGTCACGTGAAATAACATGTATAGAATGTAGTAGATAAATTTAGATTGTTGTGTAGTTCAATAGCACAGGCACCAAATCTTGTGTGTTGTGTTTTTTTGCGAAAAGTATGATGACATTAATTTGAGCTTGTGACAAGTCAGAAAATGCTATAAGAGTTGAGCATATTGATTATACATGCTTCTTTCTGACGAGTGGCGTGTGTTTGTTGCAAAGCAGCTAGTTATGTACCCTATTATCAATCTTCGTTATCACAAGATGGATCTTCATTGGTACCTCAGGGCGCTGGAAGAGGTGGTCATTCGTGTTCTCTCCTCAACATTTTCAATCAGAGCTTCTCGCCTTGATGGTTTAACTGGTGTCTGGGTAGGTATGTCCAAAATACTTTTCATTTATTTTTTTGCTAAATGATTATCAAACCATTAGCTACAATGAACATGTGCACGCGTTAGAAAGTGTTTATATAGTCATCTTCAATGTTAGTGGTAAGGAACCTTTGCTGAAATAATGCTGCTAATATAGTTGGCTGCCATTGCCTGATTTTGTTCACGGGCAATGCTAGGGGCACAAAATCTTGCTGACAAAATCCTTGTAGGCAGTCACTGATCGGTTGGTCTGCTCATTCGAGTGTAATGATTTCATTAACAAAGATGCACTCTTTCTATTTAGTGCAGCAAGCTAAGAGAAGTGTAATAACTTTGTTTTTTCCAGGAGATCAGAAACTCTCAGCCATAGGGATACGAGTGGCTCAGTGGATAACATATCATGGGCTAGCGTTGAATGTTACTGCTGACCTGGCACCATTTGACTGGATAATTCCATGCGGAATACGGAACAAACGAGTTGGAAGTATAAAAAGTCTGTTGGGAGAATTTCAGTCCACTAAAGAAGGTGTAACTTCAAGTATTTATCATGGTGATGATCTCTGTTTGATGGAAATTACTCGGAAAGCATTGGTTAAGGAATTTTCTGAAGTTTTCCAGCTTCAAGTCTTTCATCAACCTGATCCCATTTTTAGTTTTTTAGGGCAGAAGCAAAATAATTAGTTGAAGAGGTACCTACATAGAAAACATGTATAATTTCACTGATAAAATGTGGCTAACACTACAAAATGAATTCTTGAATAATAGAAATAATGTTTACTTAGTTAAGTAAAAAGAATAAAGAACAAAATTGATTCGACTAATCTTCTTCCTCCTCCTCCTCCTCCTCCTCATCCGTCTCGTTATATAGTTTACCAATACTCTTGCTTCTTTATGTATCTATTGACGTATATACTTCTTGTAAACAAATACTGCATCTATGAAGAGAATGTGCTAATCATAAGAAATAGCTGGTATGTTCTTTTCTGTGTCAGTGATCTGGGAAGCTGGTGAAGAAAAATTTCAAAAATAAGGCCACAGCTGTCTCTGTTAATTACTGATCTTGTGTAATAGTAGTGGGACGGACAGCAAGTCTGGAGAGAAGAAATAAACCAGCGGAGGAGATGAAAACAGCAGCAGCAAAACAAGCGAGATCCAATCCAGTAACCAAAGGTATACTCTTGAATTTATCCAATACTCCCACTTGAAGAATCATCATCACTGCATGCCCTATTCTCGACTTTGCTTCTGTTATTGATTCCATTCCTACCCACGTTGGCAATTTCTGAAACATAAATATTAATAGATAAATAATCTCAGAACTGTATTTCTTGATTAAGGAGATGCAAAATGAGTAACCTGAAAATGAAGAATAATTTACGTACCTTGACATGGAAAAGGCCGAATAAATTAGATGTAGGAAGCTGTGATCCATTTGGCTTGAGGTTTTGTGATCCGACAAACATAACATGCAATCCCATCCCAAACATAAGCATCGATGTTCCAACTAGGAACATATCTGCAACACATGAATTTATGTTACCCCCTCCGTCCCAAATCCTATTTTGTTATATTAGAGATAGATCGAGGAATATGGGGATGAAAAAATAGTCGGTACGTACTTATGGATTCAATAAGAAGCTGCATGATGTGTCCTTGGTCCGACTTATGGGAGAGAGCATGGAAGTAGTAGAGATATGACTCTAGAACCAATAAGGAACCCTGTTATATATGCAACAGTTTTAAGTGTATTTGTTATGGTTTAGCTAACTGAATTGTGCTAAATTAATTACAAGTTGTGTGTTCTTCCTCATATATACGAGTAATTTTCAGATTAATGAAAAAAAATCATTAATTTGATTAATATTTCTATACCTCGGCAAAGCACAATACTGAACCAAGCAAAGATCCTGCTACAGCAAACATTGCGAAAAAACGACAATCGATTATACCCTGTGATAAGACCGAGCATCGCAGACCGGACCGGACCCGGTTCAAAGCCAGTACAAGCGAGCTCGACCATATCGAACCGGATAAGCCCGCAAGCGAGTAAGCCCGAGAGATCCGGGCTTCCTGATAACCATAACCGAGGTAGCTCTGCCTCCCGCTATTCTTAGGGTCCCGTGTTGATCACTCAACCTCCTGCCCGGAGCCCGCTGCTGCCAGCTGTCGCAAACGTACCACAAACGTTACCTGTTCGTACCTGACGCACCATAACGGTTGGTGGTGGAACCATGTTTCCCTGACAACACGCCACGTTCCCAGCCACTCCCCTGGCCTTGCCAATGAGGACCTGCCGCGTGTCCATCCGGTACAAGGGCGGTTAGTACCTTAAACCTACCACCTCCTCCCACTCATATAAATACTCCTATCCGCCCCAAAGGGCCAGGTACGTGCTCTATCCTATTCACACACACAAGGCTTTCACAAGCTTTCTACTTAGGTTTTCCTCAGAGATCTTACTCTCACACCCGAGGGCCTAAGCCGGATTCCAACCCGGCCTTGGTCTTAACGGTGTTCTTGTTTGTGTTGTGATCAGGATCAAGAGACAGCTATATTGGAGTTCTACCTCCGTGACCCCAGAATCCTAGGGCGTCATCAGTGGTTCCATTGCCGGGAATCGGAAATCTTCCCAGCACAATCTTCTTGCTTCGTTTGCTTTTCCAATCTAATTCGTTTCAAATCCTCATCTAGTTCTTCCGTTTTTCACGTTTCTAAAAGAGTACCCCGTCTTTTCTGTTGATTCTTGACATACGAAATCTTCGCAATGACTGGGAAAGAAGTAAACCCAAATGCAAGCCCTTCGGGACAAGTGCCCCAGGGATCAGTTTTTGCCAGGTTGGGAAATAAGACTCTTAGTGGCAACTCCTATATCCCCTCTCAAAGGGTAAGAAGAGAGGCAGATCTGAGAGATCGTATAGAAACTTCCAAAGCTCTCAAAACTAAAAAAAAAACCCCGTTACTCCCCTCACCCCTGATCAAATCCAAAAGAAAATCCAGATCCTCACAGATAGGCAGAACCTGGTAGAGGAAGGGCTACAGTTGAATCTAGCCCTCGAGGAGCTGTTTAATGCCGAGGCCAATGCTAGAAGCCCCCCTGAAAAATCAAAAGCCCGTGATCTGACGAGCTCCAAGAGCAGGGCCAGTAGGATTGTAGGAGGAAAAAGGCGGACAATCCTCGTAGATGATGACGAGGAGAGGGGAGAAGAAGAAGGGGAGAGTGAGGAGGGAGAATCACAGCCCAGAAAGACAAGAGGCCAATCTAAAGGAAAGGCAATTGTTAAAAATGATGATATAGTTACAGAAACCGTAAAAAGGGCTAAAACGGGGGACATAATGGATCAAAAGTTCCAAAGAATGATCGCGGAGCTATGGGAGTCCAAGCAAAACGTAACAAAGTGCGTTGGACCCATGGACGCTTTCGCATCATGGATCAGTGATTCCCCGATCCAAAGAGGAAAGGTGCCCACGCTAGACGCGTATGACGGCTCATCTAACTCAAAAAGCCATGTTGGGCGATTTGAAGGGCAAATGGCCCTATTCTCAACAGATGAGGCCGTGAAGTGCAAAGCCCTCGCCTCCACCTTTAAAGGGAAGGCATTGGGGTGGTTATTGGCCCATAAACCACGCTCTATCTGCAGCTACGAGCAATTGCGGACTTCGTTCTTGAACTCGTTCGCGGGCGCGGGGGAGGCCGCAAGACCAAAATCGGACATGTGCGGCGTTAAGCAATACCCCGGGGAAAACACAAAGGCATACATCACTCGGTTCCAGAAAATGACCGAGCAGATTGTGGATCTAACAAGGAACGACATCGAGCTATGCTTCCTAGGGGGATTAACATCCCATACTTTGAGGCAGGAGTTCGCTTGCCGAAAGCCCGAGGGGACAGAAGAGATGTATAACAGGGCCATCGCTATGGCCGGAGTAGAGCCCGCATTTATGGCCGATGCCCGCAGGAGCGTAAGGGAAAGAATAGAGCCCGCTCATGACCCTCGTCATCACTCAGGCTACTCGGGAAACAATGGTGGCCGAGGTAGAGGCAGACCAAGAGGCATGCCCAACTTTAAAAGAGGCGATGACAGTGCTTTCACCCCTTTGATCGCACCGAGAACTGAGATATTGCGGGCAGAAGCTTTGCCTCCACCACCTCCACTGGAGAGAAAGCCTTACGAGGCGAACAAAAAGAAATGGTGTGGATACCATGAAAGCCACGGGCATTCTACCGATGACTGTTTCCAGCTGAAAAAAATAATACAACAAAAGGTGGAGGCCGGGGAATTAAAGAAATGGATCACGGGGTCCGGCAGCAAAGGAGAAGCCCCGCGGGGAAATATTCAATACGTCAGAGACAATGATGCAGACGGGGAAGGACGTTACGACATCCAGTACATAGGAGAGGAAGCCCCAAGCAATACCCAGCTTTCCGCCCAGATCAGACGACTGGAAAAAGTATTCCTGATACCCACTTATCCGCCCGAGCAAGAAGAAATGATCGGTTTCAGAAGGAGTGAACTGGCATCCACCCTTTTCCATTCAACACAGCCGCTGACAATCAAAATGACTATAGGAAGGGCGGACATCGGAAGAGTTCTCATTGATACCGGGGCTTCACGGGACATACTTTACTTCCATTGTTTAGAAGAAATGGGGATGTCCGAAGCGCACTTAACCCCATATGCGGGCTTGTTGGAAGGGTTCACGAATCATACGGTCTACGCAAAAGGGACCATTGATTTCGAAGTAACCATTGGAGAGAGGCCGTTCGAGAAAACAGCCCGTGTCACGTTCATGGTGATCGATCTAAAATCCCAGTACAACGCAATCTTGGGAGTGACCGCTCAGGCTGCCCTTGGAATCGTTGCCTCAATCCCTCACTAGAAAATCAAGTTCAGTACCCCTGCAGGGATCGCGTGTATCGAGAATAAGCCCGAGCTCTTCCTCAAGGTAATAGAGAGGAAGAGGAAGGAGAGCGCAGCAAAGCAGAGACTGGGAAGCCCGAGGGAGGCAAAAAAGGCCAAAGCAAGTGAAAAGGAGGTCGCAGGCACGGCCATGATCGGGACGTTGTCTTTCCACTCCACGAGGGCAGAATTCAAGCAGAGCAGGAGAGCCCGACGTATGGCCACGAAAACCGAGCATGTCAACATCGTAATTGATTCACTGCATGACCGAGAGGTTGCAGATATTCGCCCTAATGATGCTTTGGAAGATGTGGTCATAAATCCGGCATACCCCGAGCAGACAATAAAGGTCGAGCTAGAAATCCCCGCGGAGGAAAGAAAGGTGTTGATAGAATTACTGAGAAGAAGCCTAGACGTGTTCGCCTGGACCGTAGAGGATATGGAGGGGATAAGCAGAGAGGTGATCGAACACGAACTGAATATCGATCCCACAATGACCAGGGTCCTCCAGAAAGAAAGGTACTTTTCACCGGAGAAAAAAGCGGCGATCAAGGTCGAGGTAGATAAGCTGCTGAAAGCAGGAATCATAAGCCCGATCAAATATCCGAAGTGGTTAGCCAACGTCGTCATGGTAACCAAAGCAAATGGAAAGTGGAGAATGTGCGTGGATTTCACCGATTTGAACAAGGCCTGCCCTAAGGATTGTTACCCTCTTCCCCGGATCGATCAATTAGTAGACTCTATCGCCGGCCATAGAGTATTGAGCTTTATAGATGCATACTCGGGTTATCATTAAATCAAAATGAAGGAGGCCGATATTCCGTCATGCGCTTTCTATGCCGCGGGAAAAACCTACACGTTTAACAACATGCCGTTTGGCCTCAAGAATGCGGGCGGTACGTATCAAAGGATGGTAGGAATCGTCTTCGATGATCAATTAGGCCGGAACCTGGAGGCTTACATCGACGATATGGTTATCAAGACCAAGGAGACCTCTCACGACCTTGATGTAACAGAAACCTTCACCAGCCTCCGGAGAAACAATATGAAACTTAACCCATCCAAATGCGCCTTTGGAGTAAAGGCAGGGAAGTTTTTAGGCTTCATGGTGAACCAGAGAGGGATAGAGGCAAACCCGGAGAAGATCATGGCGTTAATAAACATGCAACCCCCCAGATGTGTTAAGGGGGTACAGAAGCTGAATGGCCGTATCACGGCGCTGGGGAGGTTCATCGCCAAGTCAGCAGAAAAATGCCTGCCTTTCTTTAAAACTTTGAAAGGAGGAAAAAATGAGGGTTTTGAGTGGAACGAGGACTGCCGGAATGCTTTTGAGCAAATAAAAGCTTACCTGGGAAAACCGCCGCTGTTGAGCAGTCCCGTTTTGGGTGAAGAACTCTACGTTTTCTTGGCTGCAACAGACCACGCTGTGGCTGCGGTTTTGGTAAGGGAAGAGAACGACCTTCAGAAGCCCGTGTACTACGTCTCCAAAGCACTATCCGCGGTAGAAGGGCGCTACTTGAACATTGAGAAGTTGGCTTTCGCCTTGCTTATAGCCGCTCGGAAGCTGCGGGCATACTTCATCGCCCACCCAATCACGGTTTATTCGGACACCTCGCTGAAGAAAGTGCTCCATAAGCCCGAATCCTCGGGAAGAATGCTGTCATGGTCTATAGAACTGACTGAGTTCCAAATAACTTACTCCCCGCGAAAGACCATCAAGGCACAAGCACTGGCGGACTTTGTGGCAGAAACTACGTTTGAAATAAAGGAAAGCAAAGCAGACAAAGTCCAGCCCGATAAGGCAAAGAAAAGGCAGGGCAAGAAGGCCATGAATAACGAAGAAAGACCGGAGAATTGTTGGTCGTTAAGCGTTGACGGATCCTCCGGAAAAACTGTTAGTGGCGCCGGAATCCTATTGATCGCCCCGGAAGGTCAAAGGTTTAAACGAGCCTTGAGATTTAAGTTCGCGGTCTCCAACAACCAAGCCGAGTACGAGGCATTGATAGCGGGCTTGGAATTAGCCCGGGACATAAAGGTCTCAAATTTGATCGTGAAGAGCGACTCACAGCTAGTGGTAAATCAGGTTAAAGGGGAATATGAGACAAATCACCCGGTGCTGCTCAAGTACAAGGAACTGGCCGCAAACCTGTTGGGGGAATTCGACTACCACGAGCTGACCCAAGTTAACCGTGCTGAAAACTCCGAGGCGGACTTGCTTTCGAGAATCACAAACGAAGACATCGCGAAGCTCAGTGTGGACTGTTGGATAGAATTTACGGAACGCCCGGCCATTGACAGGGTAGAGATCCACCAAATAGGGGAGCCCGAAAAGGATTGGGTAGACGAGATTATGGGATACATAGAGAAGGAGATCCTTCCCGGCGATTCGGATCGAGCAAAAGTTTTGAGAAGACAAGCCGCCAGATACACGATCATTGATGGCGTACTTTATCGGAGATCCTTCACCAAACCGCTACTGAGGTGTGTCAAGTCCGAAACAGTCACCAACTTATTATACGAAGTTCACGAAGGCGTGTGTGGAGGACATCCCGGTGCCCGGACACTATCCGATAAAATCAGATTCCTCGGGTATTACTGGCCGACAATGAAAAAAGATGCAGAGGAATATGTCCGCAAATGTGATCAATGCCAGAGATTCGCCAACATACCAAGACAGCCATCCACGGAGCAGAGCCTGGTAGTCCCAACTTGGGCATTTGATATGTGGGGGATTGATCTGATTGGGCCTTATCCCAAAGCGCCCGGCGGAGCGCAAATGGTAGTGGTCGCAGTAGATTATTTCACAAAATGGGTAGAGGCCAAGGCACTAACTAGCACGACGGAAGCAAGTATTATCAAGTTCATCCACGACCATATATTCTGTCGGTTTGGTTTGCCGCGGGCTATTGTCTCCGATCATGGACCTCAGTTCCAAAGCAAGTTTACGGCGGAATGTAAGAGACTCAACGTAGAACATCGGCAATCCTCCGTCGCAAGACCGCAGGGAAATGGACAGGTAGAGGCCGCAAATAAGTTGCTTATGAAGGCTTTGCACAAAAATTTGAAGGGAAGAAGTGGTCGCTGGATGGAGGAGCTCAGTACTGCTCTATGGGTTGTCCGAACCACAACGAGGAATTCAACGGGAGAAACCCCATTTTCCTTGACATATGGATCAGAGGCGGTCGCGCCCTTAGAAGCAGCCCTACCCACCTACAGGGTCGCCCATTTTGATGAAACAAGGAATGAGGAAGCCCGGAGAAAAGACTTAGACCTTCTTGAAGAAAAACGGCTGGAAGCACGGGCAAAGATGGTCAATTATAAACAAAAGGCCAAAATCCATCACGACAAAAGGGTGAACAAGAGGTCATTTTCTGTGGGAGACTGGGTCTTAAGAAAAGTCGAAGTCACGGGGAGGCAGCCCGGGTATAACAAACTCTCGCCCAACTGGGAAGGGCCTTATCAGATTGCCCGCGTAATCAAAGAAGGGACTTACAGACTCCTCACCAAAGAAGGGAAGGACTTAAAGAACGCTTGGCACAGCGACCACTTAAAGAAGTATTACCCTTGAAGATTGTATTTCCCCCCTGTCATTAGAAATCCGCCTATTTTCTATCTTATACGTTGTAATTTTGATGTACGGCTCTATGAGCGGAAAAAAGATGAAAGATCAATAATATTATGTTTGTCCCATTGAAATGAAAGATTTGCACGAATCCTCATGCACGATGCACGGTCATACGCCCTCGAGCTAGACCGTAAGCCCGCCAAGGGAAATACCGTTGCATGAATCCTCATGCACGATGCACGGTCATACGCCCTCGAGCTAGACCGTAAGCCCGCCAAGGGAAATACCGTCGCATGAATGATCATGCACGACGCGCGGTCATACGCCCTCGAGCTAGACCAAAAGCCCGCCGAGGGAAATGATAATGAATACCAAGCAAAGGGTTCAAGAAAGAACAATAAATGCTTGGCAATTCCAAGAGCAATAAAATATAACGAAAATAAACGACAAGGAGATATGGGGATCAAAAGAAGAACAATTAAATACATTACAAAATCATGTCAAAATGGAGTCAAATGTTCAAATTCACGGAATCTAATACTATTACAAAAAGGGCCCCAGGACGCAGCCCGGTTTGATCTTCAGCTGCCCGGCGGCAGGTTGACTTCCACTTCTGGAACAGAATCAGAGGCAGTATGGTCAGCTGTAGAACGAGCTAGAGCTTCAGAGGCTTCGGCTAGAGCGGAGGCAAAAGCTGAAAAGGGAAGAACAATACCTTCAACGAAGGGGCCATTGGGGCCAAATACCTTCTCCAGAGCCGCGGCCAGAGACAGGGCGGATTCATCACCTGTAAACCGCAAGTCATCTATCATTTTGATCAAGGGTTGAACGGTTACAGGTGAAACCGGAGGCAAAGCGTTCCGAACCGACTCGGGCAAGGCCTCAAGCTGATGATCGGCAAAAGGCACTAAGGAATGACCATTAAAGCATTCCGGATCCGTGGCCACGATGGAACAAAGGATAGCGATCTCTTGGGCAGTATATTTCCCAGTGGCCGCCAGATTCCGGGCAATAGTATGCACCGCCTGTTCATATTGCTCATTGCCCGCGACGGATAATTTGTCAGAGTACTCTGCGGACTCTTTGAATTCAGCAACCGCCTTGCCCCTCTCCTCCTCCAAGACCCGCTCACGTTCATTCTCATAGCGCATTTGGTCAAGAAGTTTGCCGTCCAGCTCGTCCACTCTGTTGGACAGCTCCGCGGACTTCTTCCTCTCCGCCTCCAAAAACCTCAGGAGCTCAACATTGCGAGCATCAACACTCGCCTTCTCAGCCTCAGCCCGCTCTTTGGCTTCTCGAGCAGCGGCCAGATCACTACTCAATTTAGACACCTCCTTGGCCGCGCTAACGACCTCCGCATCTTTGCTCTTTAATTCCTGGCCGGCGCTCTCCACAGTCTTGGTCAACTTTTGGACCTCCTCCCTCGCCGCCATCAGCTCAGCATTCCTCGCCGCGATCACGGCGGCATCAGACTCGTGTTGGGTCCGCAAATAGATAACCTCGTTGGCAATCTGCAAATAACAAAGGTGATTAGACTACGGTGCGGAGAGAAGCACGATATATAACCCAAGTCAAAAACGAACATCGGTCAAGCACAGGCCAACGTTGCCCGCGGCGGCGATAGGATTCGAAGCAACCAAGACCTTCTGTTGGTAATCTGGAAAATATAGACGGTGCATCAGCCCATCACCAACATAGGCATTAGCGCTCCGGCGGCTATGAAGATCCACCCCATACACCTATGGGGCCTTGGCTATCTTAAGCCCGAACTCCCGGGCGCGCTCTCTGTCCTCAATTGACTCCACCGGAAATAAATTGGAGCATAGAGTCCCTCTCGAAGGAGATAAGACCGTGAAATCACCGGAGGATGAGCCAACCCTCTGATATTTATCCCTCTGAGGGGACGCCGGATCCACGATAGCAGGGCGTTTCTTCATAGGCTCGGGAGCAGACAGACCTACGCCAGAGGCTTGGGAGGAATGGCCGGTTCCAATCACTGATTTACCGCGGCCAGCGCCTTGGCGGGGATTCGGGGGCAGGTTCCGGGTCAGCTGCGGCTGAGAAACCACCGCCCCGGACTTATCAACCTTGTCCGTGACAGGGATCTTAACCCCAGGAGCCTCCACCCTCTTCATGGCATCAGCTCTCCTTTGCTTTTCAAGAGCTGCGGCTTTCCTGGCCGCGACCTTGATTTCTGCGGCGGACTTGGGAGGCATCGTGTCGTTTGGGTCTGCGAACAAGAACAACAGTCAGACAGGTAAAAACAAAGCGAAAGAAGACAAGAAAAATAATACGAAAGTGTACAATGGAAGAGACCGAGTAAACCAGGGTCTGGACAAGTCTCCCCCGAATTACAGGCCGAGCAATCAGAAAGGAAAGCAAATTATTGATGAACTTTCCAATCAGGATCTCGCAATATAGGGGCCATGACGACCCTAGGCTCAGGGCCAGAAACGCGCCTCGGGGACACCCCGGCGAAGATCAAGAGCTCCTCATCGCTAATAATTGCTGAGACGTCGTAAACTTGAGGAGTCTCCACAACGGACTGGTCGTCCAGGGTAACCCTCTTCGTAAACCGGGCAAGATAGGCCTCCATCGCCGCGCTCAGCTCTCGGCCTTCTTCCGGATCAGGAAATTTTTGGCGAGACATCGAAATCGGCGCTAAATTGTCAGGACGAGGGAATGGCCAGCCTAAACGGTTCTGAATAACGAAGGGATATCTTTGCCACTGATCGAACTTGTTAGTAGCAGCGGAAAAAATCTTCTCAGACCGCGGTTTGGTCTTTAAGCTCAAGCAGCCCGCAGTGACTTGATGGGTGAAGTAAATGTGGAGCGCGGACAAAGAAGGCTCATACCCCAGCATGCGGCTTACGACTATAAAGGACACCAGATAGCGAATGGCATTCGGGGTCAAATCCATAGGGAGGCAATGGGTGAACTCCAGAAATTCACAAAGAAACGGATCCAAGGGAAGGCGCAGCCCGTTTTCGAACTGAGCCGGGTAGAATATGCAGGCAAGGTTCTCGGCCCGGATCAAGGGAGGAGTCATTGATCTCCCCCTCATAAGAGACTCGTATTCAACAAGACCGTAGACAAGATAGACTTTGGGATCGACGCGGAACTGCGACAAATACTCATCACCATCATCATCCTCGCTCCCGTCCCTCAAACCCGCGCCAGAGCTAGACGCACCTGCTTGACTGGTCCTCCTGTTATCAGGGCCCTCAGGAAAGGAATCTACGATCCTAACAGGGGAACGAAGCAAGTTGACCTTGCGAGCAGTATCAGGGGCCAACCTCTCCAGTTGCCCGCGTGAGTCCGACTGAGTATCTGAAGAGCCATCTCCCATGACATCCCGGGCAGGTTCATCCAATAAGAATTCGTCGCCATCATCAGCCCGCTCTGAAGCATCCCCGCTGCTGGTCACTTCAATCACCCCAGCACCCACGGAAACGTCGCGGTCATGGCCTTGAACGGGCATATCGTCATCCAGAGGGACATCCAACCATGACTGAGCATTAGAGCCGCTTGCAGACACGCGGTCTCCACCTAATCTCACCAACCTTCTAGCGTTGCCGGCCATATCTACATTATCGGGGAATCGAGTTAAGACCGCTTTCACAAAAACCCCTAACTGTTCCTCGCCCCCTATTACCCTCATTCTCCCCGAATCAAAATGAACTGAGGGGCCTGTCTCCCACAGCAGGGGTAGGATCCAGGAATCCCACTCATAGACTATCCCTATGGTCATAAAAGCATCCCGGGAAAGCCTTTTCCAGGCATTTAACATGTACCGGTAAATCCCTCCCGTTCGTCGACAACAACCGAAAAGGTCCGGACGGAGCATTCTCCCCAGGTCCAGTTCATCCATAATCGCAGTCAGAGTTTTTTTCAACAAAACTTTATGAAATCAAAGATGGACCCAGGATTCCTAAGAAAGAGACAAGTTAACCGGTTAAAAATCGGAGATTCGGTGGTTAAAAGTTAAAAGCTTGGTTCGTGACGTTATAAGTTGTGAAAACACGGCGTGTTAAGTTTCTACCCCCGATGAACGGTGGAGAGGACCGAAGGCGAAAAGTTAGCAATCAGAAACCAGCGACGAAAATAAAAAGGGGAAGGAAGCACTACCTGTTAAATCGATCGAGTTAAGGAAACGGAAGAAGCAAATTAACGTCGTTATCAGCAATATTTCTCTCAAGAGCGATGGCCAAAGATTAAAAATACCGAAGGTCTCTGAATAAGCCAGTTAGGGTTATTTATACCCCCAGAATGGGTCGGGTTTGTCCAAAAATCCGGAGCAACCCGGCATAGACCCGGAAAACGAAGAGGCGGGAATCAGCTTTTTTCGAATTCCAATGACGGTTCGCATTTAATGAGCGTGCTCCTTGTCATATCAAGGACCTGACAGCTACGTCACTAGCCTGACTCGAGGGGCCCACTGTCCTATCGTCAACCACCATCGTAAGACTCCCGTCCCATGATATTCCGTGCCCGTATTTACTACAGTTTGCCCGGGCCGAGACATGGGAGTGTAACTCCTCGCGCCGCTCATAAATAAACTTACCCTCGGAGTTAGGGGCCACTGATAAGACCGAGCATCGCAGACCGGACCGGACCCGGTTCAATGCCAGTACAAGCGAGTTCGACCATATCGAACCGGATAAGCCCGCAAGCGAGTAAGCCCGAGAGATCCGGGCTTCCTGATAACCATAACCGAGGTAGCTCTGCCTCCCGCTATTCTTAGGGTCCCGTGTTGATCACTCAACCTCCTGCCCGGAGCCCGCTGCTGCCAGCTGTCGCAAACGTACCACAAACGTTACATGTTCGTACCTGACGCACCATAACGGTTGGTGGTGGAACCATGTTTCCCTGACAACACGCCACGTTCCCAGCCACTCCCCTGGCCTTGCCAATGAGGACCTGCCGCGTGTCCATCCGGTACAAGGGCGGTTAGTACCTTAAACCTACCACCTCCTCCCACTCATATAAATACTCCTATCCGCCCCAAAGGGCCAGGTACGTGCTCTATCCTATTCACACACACAAGGCTTTCACAAGCTTTCTACTTAGGTTTTCCTCAGAGATCTTACTCTCACACCCGAGGGCCTAAGCCGGATTCCAACCCGGCCTTGGTCTTAACGGTGTTCTTGTTTGTGTTGTGATCAGGATCAAGAGACAGTTATATTGGAGTTCTACCTCCGTGACCCCAGAATCCTAGGGCGTCATCACCCTGTAAATTTTAGAGGTCACGAGATTAGATGCGATAGCGATACCAATAATATCTGATTAGTTTGTTCTTAGTATTTTAAGTGCATAATAATAGGAAGAAAACCATTTAAAAACAAAGTAATTTAAGAAATACTGACATTTGTTTTGGGGACATATTTTTTTTAGAAAATAAACATTCATGGGGACGAAGGGAGTATTACAGTTATACAAAAATGGCCCTGTGGGTTGTCAAAAGGCCGAAATGAAAAACTGGCCAATGTGAAAAGGGCAATAGATATGTAGGCGAATCTAGACCCCCTTGAAATTTTTTTTTTCACGGGGAATTTGTAAAAATTACAGAAGTCAGGAGGTCGGGGTACTCTGCTCAAAAGGGCCTAGATCCGCCACTTGTAGCCCTTAAAAAGGAACTTGTGTTAGCTCATGGAGTAATCGAAAACGTTTCAATATATCAACCACATAATAAGGGGTCGCCATAAAATAGTAAAAAAAAGACCCTTTTTAAGTTAGCTCAATTACTCTTTAAGAAAAATACATATTTCCAATGTTCCAATTTAAATGTTACTAAATTAATTTTACACGCCTATTAAAAAACTTTAAAAAAAAAAAAACACACTAACTATAAATATTATGAAGGCATATTTGTCCAAAACGCTATTTATAAACACCATTCATGCTGCTCATAGTTATAAATCCCGTCCCGTACCGGCCGGTATGTCCCGTCCCAGTTGAAAACCGGTACGGTACAGGTTTAATTCCGTCCCAGTTTCTGTACCGTCCTGAACCGCCGCGTACCGGTCTGAACCGGGACGTACCGGCCCGAACCGGACCGTACCGGCCGAGATGGTCATACCGGTCGGTGCGCGAAAAGAAAGACTTTTAAACCAATTTTTAATTGTCGGACCTAATAAAAATATATTTAAAATTGAGTTTTTTTTTTTTAAGCTATGCTCTACATTTATACTTCACGATTAATCAACATCCATTCAACGCAGTAGAACTTTCAAGGTCGTCAAGTCGCTAAACAGGAAGCAGCCTATGTAGTCCAAGAAATGGAAGCTGCAGAACTGTAATTTGTAAGCAACCTATACTAAACTTATGCTAGTATTGGTATAGTTTGATGATAAAATACAAGCTTCTGTAAATTTTTGTTGAACATATGTTATATATATAATTATCTTAAAAAATACTAAGATGTGCGGTAAATCCGGTACGGTACACCGGTACGTTCCGGTACCGGTACGTCCCGTCCCAATGGCAAAACCGGTGCGTTGTCCGGGACGGTATTTATAACTATGATGCTGCTAGCCTTTGTTGTTTTCTTTTTAAATTCTACTCCCTCCGTCTCAAATTAATGTTCTTACTTTGACTTTGCACGGAGATTAAGAAAAAGTAGATGTTGTGAGTATGAAAAGTAAAGTAGGAAAGAGAAGGTGGGTAGGGAGTTTTTGTTGTGTGGGACCCACTTTCCATTTTAGGTAATAAAGTAAAGTAAGAACCTTAAATTTGGACAAACTAAAAAAGGACACACGTATTTAACTAAAGTAGTATTCATAAATGGTCATTTTAGAAAGAAAATATAGTATGAACGACGTATGAAAATAAAAAATAGGACATACATACCTTTTCAATGAACATTTGAGTAAGTAATTTCCATGGTGTTGGCTTGACAGCCACATTTAAACCACGGACTTTAACTGCAGCCAAAAGATGATGTATCCCTTGTGTTGCTTCCGCCACCACATTCATGCTGATGGGCACGGCGGGCTTTGCCACCACCACCGTAACTATTCTCTTGTCACCGCTAAACCCCGGCATGCAGTTCAACTTTACGTTTCTGGACGATGGTGTACATGTACCAAGAGAAG
Source organism: Campanula takesimana (assembly GCA_026119855.1). Lineage (NCBI taxonomy): Eukaryota > Viridiplantae > Streptophyta > Magnoliopsida > Asterales > Campanulaceae > Campanula > Campanula takesimana. Next base: position 125,593 of record JAOWBW010001511.1, on the reverse strand, counting down.
CAGGCGAAGAAGTTGAAGCACGCATCAATCTGCTAGTTGCCATGGTTTTTACTTCAACTTTTTCTTTTTCTGAGTTTTGATTTCCTTTTTTTTTTTTTTTTTTCAGTATTGTTGGTTATTTAGGCCGGTGGGAAATGAAGGGAAGATTGGTGGTGTGGGTGTATTTGTATTTATGTTTGCGTTTGTTTTCCTTTCCTTTATTTGTTGCTCATTTTTTCCTTTCAGAGGTACTTTTTGGGTTTTGAACATGTAAATATTTGACCGTCAGTCAGTCAGTCAGGCGTGTAGGGATTGTGGACCCAACACGTGTACAAGTAGGCTGACTTTTTGGTTAGAAGCAAATTTAGAGCAGCTGGCTTGAGTTGAGTCGAAAGGGGTATGGTATGAAGTGACTGGGTAGGTAACGTGGGAGAATTTTACAACTTCTTCTTCTAGACAGCAAATTCTTTCTACATTCTCTGCTGTCAACTCCGCCAACTCTACCTCTCTAGTCAACTCTCTCTCTCTCTCTCTCTACCAAATTCTGGAGGACAATTTTCTTGGAAAATGGTACCAGAAATATAAACTTCTCGGTGTAAACTTCTCCATGAAATCTAGAAAAAAAGACAATTTTGATTTAGCACCAAAATTTAACCTATAGTTGATTTGTCAGCAGCATCGATAACATAGTATACAACTAATGCTACACGATATATACTGTACTAAACGTGAAATGAAAATGGTGCTTTTAATTAGCACCACATTCACCATTAAAATGTTGCACAATTCCCGTTACATTGAAATACAACCCCGCCCCAAGTTGAAAAGGGAAAACTAGCAATGGTTACAAACAGTTAGTTATCTTCTACTACAACACTTCTGCTAGGAATTAGCCTCGGTAAAAATGTAAGCACTGACCAGAGACAAACCACGGAGAGAAGTTGGAAAAACATCATCAGATCTTTCAAGGCACTCCTCGTTTGCAGCACCCCCGGAGAAGCAGGAACACGTCTTATTGAGAACATCAACCTATCAAGAAAATTCCCAGCTCTGCTTAACTGAAAAAACCTATAAATCTGCAAAAACGTGACAAAATGTTCAAAATGCCGATCTTTAATTTCAAAATCAAACACCCAAAAAAAGTAATAAAACTAGAAGGGTTGGTTCAGTTCATACATCAAAGAGGATGGGGACGAGATACCAACAAGTCGATTTACGCTTCTGAACTATGTCCTCAAACAATATCTGAACTAGACAAGCAGCACAGAAAGGAGTCACTGACACCAAGGCAGGTATGCCTAGTACTGGCCAGGTAAGAAAGGCAGCAAGAACTGGTGAGAAAAGCTTGATGCGACTTGTGATTTTATCAGATATCAAGTGTCCTTTAAAGTTTGTGATGAGGCCCCACCTCTTTGCGCTAAATTGTACGTACGGCTTTTGAGCACGGTCAGTTACGTAAAGAAATGTCGCTAAGCCAGCATAAAACATGAGCTCAAAAAAGACCACAGCAAAAAATTCTGCATAAAAATTGATAGGGAGGTGAGTATTTGCATACGTACCAACATGTACAGAGCAGAAAATGCAAAGATGGTTTCAGTTATCAAGAAATAGTAATGCTAGAAATCCCAATATGTTTTTCCCACTTTGACTCATAGATGATGTGTCATGATTCTAATTGGTCAAGCACCAAGGCCTCAAAGGCTCACTAATCGTGAGTTTGACAGATCAGTAAGGAGTCAAGTTGGGAGGAATTTATTTGGATATCAAGGATTGTGCATTTAAGAGGCAAGAAATAAAGTGACCAAATCTAATAAACCATGTAACTGCAATATGTCCTACATCTAGATGTTACCGAGGGGCAGTGGCGGATCCAAGAGAAAATCAAAGTTGGTGCACAAGCTAAATGAAAAGAAAAAAAATCTCACTAGCAGGAATTTAACCAGGGTCACTTGCTTGACAGGCAAAAGCACTTACCACAACAGCTTGAACTATCGTGTGCGCATACGCACAATATACATAACGTGTGTCTGCCTCTGCCGAGGGGCTTGCAGAAGGGGAAGATCATCCACTACCATGTCATATCTATACACACATGTAAACTAGCATGGTTGAAGTATTCAGCTATATTTAAGTTTCTCTTCTTTCCGTGACAAGCCTATAAGATTAGGTGGATTTTCTGATACCCAAACCCCATCACAAGTTACAACTTAACTGGCATCTAACATTACAATTTTTAAGTGCATAGATAGCATTATCTCTATCAAAATAATAGAACACACGAGTACCTTTCCAAATTGTTAAAAAAGTAACTAACACTGCATTATTTTGAGTCACCAAAGCATAGGCGATATGCTATATCCAATAATAAAAAGAGACAAGGTGAAAGATGTCTTCACATGCATGCTAACGTAATAGCAATAATAGTTTACATAAAAGCATTTTTAACATGAGACAGATAACCACTTTTATTATTCAAAAATGCATATATTAGCCCATTAATGAACATAAATATGTTGTTAAATAAACTCTGTCCTCATACTATACCTAAGAGAATGTCATCCATGAAGAGGCCGCCAAGCATAATGGCAATTATTCGTGGAAGCACCAATGATGAGATCAATGCTACGGGGCCCAAAAGCCAGAATAAAGTTCCAGAGCTCTTCTTAAAGGCTGCTGACTCCAAATTACTTTCTTCAACCATCTGATGTGTCAATCCAATGAATGATACAGAACCAGATTTACCAAGAAATGGCTTCACGTCAATGACATTGATTTCGTTTCTCGAGAGATTGAAGTTCGCCTCAGAATCAGTAATAGATGCGTGCACAATATATCCCCTGTTCAAGCTCCGAAATGAAGGCTTTTCAATTGTACTCCTCAAACCATGCCCTAAATATGTAGAGAACAGAAAATTTTGGTCAAGTTACAAAATTACTACTCCCTTGTCCCAAAATGAATGTCCAAATAAATTCAAATTTAATCTTGATCAAGAGTAAATTTGGACTATTTCTGTACATTATACACACTGCATATCCAAAATAATCAACGGCAGCAGGTGGTGCTTAAAAAGCACTCCCTCCGTCCCAAAATGATCTTCCTATTTGTAATTTCTCATTGTCCCAAAAAGTTCTTCCCTTTTCTACAATTTGGGCTTAAATGTGCATAAACAAAACATGGCTAGTGAAGCAAGTGTTCATATCCTTAAAAAGTTTGAATAGTCAAATGTGAAGATTATTTTGGGACGAAGGGAGTGTTGTAGACAACGAAAACCCGCATTTTTCCTCATTAAGCCACATTAAGGTGTTAAGTTCATATCAATGTCATCTTCTTTGCTGTTTAAATCTTTAAATTAAGCAAATTTCAATATATTGGAATTTGTTATGATGAAAAGTGAAAACTCCACCAACACACTTAGGCACTTAGCCATTTAGACTCTATAAAGCTTTCTGAATACTTGAACTAAGAAGCAAACCTCAATTTCTTCTCTTTGCTTTGCTAGATAATTTCATACCCAATAACCAAATTTAAAAAAAAAAAAAAATGTTTGAAAATTGAAATGAAATTACATACCTATAGATTCCTTATTGAGCATAGGGTTTTGGCGACTTAATCCTACACGTTTGTCAGGGTCAGCTATATTGCTAGAACTCGAACTAGAAACCTGTAAATAGATATTGAATTTTGATAACTTGGACGACAACAAAAATCGAGAACGTAATAGAGATAGTAAGGAGAAATTGGATTGAATTACTTACAAAGTGACAAGAGAGGAATCGTTGGGTTGAAGATGAAGAGAGGGCATTGAGTTTGGGTGAGGGATGGCGGAGAGGACAAGAAGCTAGCTGCAGGACCGCCATTGTTGGTTTTATGAGGGTTTCAAGCTTGTTTAAATTTCACATTATTCAATCATTGTTCGCGGAAAGGAAACTTGTTTTGGAGTTAGCTGTTGGTGGATAGGGTAGGGCTTACTTGAACCAGCTTGGAACTTCTAGTTCTAACTAGGGGTGGTTCCGTTGGTATACCAATTGTATATTGTGTACCAACTAATTATGATTTGGTACAAAAAATTATGCTCTAGTACCGGGTTTTTATCCATTTTGACCTGCGTACTATTTGGGCGTAGTCAATGTGACATGCGTACTTCATAAACAGCAAATGTGACATGCGTACTTTAGTTTCGTTTTCAATTTGACCTATTTTTCTAACGCCAGTTAAAATTTAACGAAACAATCAATGAAAGTTAACGTACTAGTTAGTTTGAAGTAGATTTTCCTTTTAAGGGATTCGTTGAAAATACCATAATTAAAAGGGTTGTGAACAAAAAATTTGAAACATTAATACTTAAAGATTAAAATAAATATATATTTTTATAATTTTAATTATTTTTGAATGTGTCTTAAAAAAACAAATAATTGGATTAAAAATATTTAATAAATGACCAATGTATCTAAAATAATAAAAATTGTTAATAAATGAACAATTTAACCTAGTATATCAATTTTTTTCAAAAACTCGGTTTCAAAAAAAAAATTGAATTAGGCAAGCTATGGCGGTGACAGTAGCACCCATAGATGATAGCAAGCCAACACATCCGCCGCCATACCGACTGGCTAAACAAAGGCGACAATGGATGGCAGATGATCTCCGCCACCTTACCCGATGGCGTCGATGGTGTGGTTTTAGTGCGTTTTCGCGGCGATTACGCTGATTTTGTTTGCCGGATCTTTACTGGGGGGGATAAATATTAAGGCTTGGATGATGCTTGTGCCGCTGTGGATGATACATATTTAAAGTTTAAATAAAAAAATTACCCATTAAGGGTTAATGATTTATTATTATCATTTCATATTATTAAAAAATATTTTTCTCATAAAAAATATTTATTTTAGGCTTTAAATATTGTTTCAATTTTTTTTATTCACAACCCTTTTATTTATGAAATTTTCAATAAACCCCTTAAAATGAAAAACAACTTCAAACTAACTAGTACGTTAACTTTCATTGACTGTGTCGTTAAATTTTAAATGGCGTTAGAAAAATAGGTCAAATTGAAAACGAAACTAAAGTACGCAGGTCACATTTGCTGTTTATGAAGTACGCATGTCACATTGACTACGCCCAAATAGTACGCAGGTCAAAATGGCTAAAAACTCCTCTAGTACCAACCACAAAAGTCGGTATACCAAATTTATTGCTTCAGTTGGTATTCGGCTGATACGGTTGGTAGTCGACGTATATCAAATGTAAATGGAGACATAAAAAATGCATCTATATATTTTTTTTGTTAGATTTTTATGCCTATTATAAAAAGCACAACAAACATAAAAAGAGGCTTCAAAACATAAATTATAACGGTGAACGCTAGGGTTCAATCCCTCTCCTCGCCTCCATTATAATTTGTACGGTTGGTATACGGGTTGCTTGGTATTGACGAGTACCACATGCCACCCCTACTTCTAAGTTTCGGACTACTCCCTCCGTCGCTCCGTCACAAAATTATGGTTTGTAAAATTAAATGCGCAGAGATTAAGAAAAAAATAGATGTTGTGAATGAGAATGAGAGAGAAATGAGATAGTTGATAGTTGAGTGGGAATGAGAGAGAAATAAGATAGTAGATAGTTGTTGTGAATGGGAAAATAGAAAAAATTGAGCATTTTAGATAATTAACCATAAGTTTTGTACGAAAAGAGTAGTAAAGACGGAATTAAACCCTAAATATTTTTTTGTTTTATTTGAAATTGCATAAATATGTTATGCACAAAAATGAAAATACAATTTACAATGTTACGAGTATGAAAAGCATGGCCAAAGTTGTAAGCAATGGCGGAGCTACAATTTCTAACTAATGGATGAAAGTAATATGGTATGATATAAATTTTTGTATAAATGGATGAAAAAAAATATATGTCGTTTTGGGAGTAAAATTTTGTCTCAAAATATTTGTCGTTTCACTATTTTCAAAGCTTTTTTATTGCTCTATACCAATTATACCCTTAATAATGATAGTGAACTATCTCTTACCTAACCATTTAATTACCTAGGTAGTTGAATTACTTTAGGGGTATTTGGGTCTTCTTCACATGCATTAATGGTATTTCTTAATATGTGTGAAACACTCCAAAACGACATATAATTTGAGACGGAGGGAGTATGATTGAAAAAGAAAGTGCTACTTCACCCTAATTTCATGGAGGTCAAAATATGTTTAGTCCCCCAAAGTATACACTCATTTCCACTTTGCACCTTCGCGTGAATTTTGTCCCAATGTAGTACCTCAATTAACCACGAGTCCCACTTTGCACCCTACCACCAAACGATGTTAGAAACTTAACGGAAATTGACCATGTGCATGTCATGTGGGGCTATTTTGGACATTCTCATTTTAACCTTTAATGAAGTTTTAATTTATCATTCGCTTTTTATATATATAAGCATCATTAATATTAAAGTAAAAATTGTATTTATCACCTAAAATAATAAAATTATTTTTAGTAAAAAAATATTAGAAAAGACATCCATATATTAAAATTATTTATTTTATATTTCTAACAAACTCGGCCCTCAATCCGACACTCCCCTAACCTTCGCAGTCGCGTAATTATTGTCTTCTATTCATCTAGGCCCGATCATCAACATCGCCCAAACGCACAAACATGGCCGGATCCCAGATCTTGTGTTATTTTTTTTAGCAAAAGCCAAGATCTTGGTTCTTCTTGTTTTTTTTCTTCAAGTTTGATTTTTAAATTTGTGAGAAAATTTACTGTATTTGGTGTTTGAATTGGTTAGTTTGGGTTTGAATTTGAATTTGAAGAATTAGAGTTGAATTGATCTTAAAATTGCAAAATGGGTTTTTGAATCTGTGCTAATGGAGGTGGTGGGTGGTGGTGGCATGGTTGTAGTACCAGATTTGTGGGGTTGGTGGTGGTACTAACTAGTGGTTATTATCCATGTTGTAAATGACACAAAAGCCCTTCTCTTTTTGAGTTAAAAGACTGAAATACCCCTCACATGATATGCACATGACCAATTTCCGTTAAATTTCTAACATCGTTTGGTGGTAGGGTGCAAAGTGGGACTCGTGGTTAATTAAGATACTACCTTGGGACAAAATTCGCGCGAGGGTGCAAAGTGGGAATGAGGGTATACTTTGGGGGCTAAACATATTTTTTGGTCATTTTTTGGGGATTTCGAACCGCTGCACCGAGTAGTTACCTGCACCGATGTGAAAGTTACACAACGTTTCTCAATTAGCTCCTGCAAATGTAAAACGTGTACCGCAAATGTAAAACGTTTTTCAGTTAGCTCCTGATTTCGGTCGTTTTTACATTATGTAGTACAATAAAACGTTGTGTAAAAAACGTTTTACATAACGTGTATAACTTTCATTCGGTGCAGCGGTGCACCATTTTTCGGTGCAGCTGTTTCGGGTCCAATATCCTTTCATGGATGATAACAGAGAGAGACCCGACCCACTTGACCCTGTTTCAATTACTACTACTGTTTCCTTTGTTTTCTTAATTCTATCTTGGATTCTTCATAGCACTTGACTGGATTACTGGAAGACTCTTCGTTGGTTTTCATCATTCGATTTAAGACCAACATTTAAGACCAACGGGGTTATTGAAATTAATACTTTATTTGTCTTGAAATCAATATTGCATTTTTTTTTATTTTGATTTGTTTTTAAAATAAATGTCACATTTTCAATATTTATAATTTATATTATAAATATTTGGAAATACTATTAATTATGGATTTATACTCTGATTTGTACTTATTCTTCTTTTTTAAAGCAAACAACATTTAATTGCATTAGTAATATTTAAGAAGACGGCGTTCCACAAATGACGGAGACTCGTCCAAAATGTTATAATTGCAATTAAGATCTACACATGAATCGCCTAACATATCTCGAATAATGATGGTCAATCACAAACCAAATCTCCAGTGAATGTCTTTGGGAACTATAACATCTGATGCACAAATACTTTTCCAAATAAAATTTGGACACGACTTAACAATAGCCTTTAGTAAACCCTTGAATGGTAAGCATTTGGCTTTAAAAACCCGAAAAAAAGTAGCGCATTTGAGTTGACAGTAAATGCACAAACAAACATTGCAAGCATATCACCAAGAAAAAATATCAAAATTATTCTAAGACCCTCACAGTGACGAGAAGGCAAAAACTCCAAACAAATGGGAGATAACATATGATAGATCGAGATGTAAGGCAACATGATTTATTCAACAAACTAACAATAAAAGACAATAAAAACACCAAATTAAAAAATTAAAAGGTAAGAAATCTCCTAATCTAAACACTAATCACTGATATCATCAACGATTAATGTTTAAACTACAATATTTGGAAAAACGAAATGAAAACTTTTTTTTTTTTGACAATATTGATGACACGGAAGAAATCGGAAAGAGAAAACACCAAATACGCTACGGAATCAGATCGAGACTGTTTGTTAAAATTGGAATTGATGAAAATGGACTTGAGGAAGAAGACGGAGGAGAGAAAACGGTTTCTCTGTTCGGGAAAGTATGAAACGGATAAAAAAAAAAGTGATATTTCCTGATTTGTACTTGAGTAGCTAATTTTAATATTTATAAATGAATAATACTAGGGCATAAAAAAGTCACAAATCCTAGGTGTCATGATTTTATTGGTGTTTATAAATAGAGTGTGGCGGGTCTATTATCGATACAACCAATAAAATATCGCTAACTCTTTTGTTAGCAAGAATTTGTGAGATTATTTTGTGCCCTAACATTGCTCTTTATCAGGAATGGCAACGGGTCGGGTTCGAGACGGGTTTCGTCAAAACCGAACCCGAAACTCATGTCAAAAGGAGTGCCCCGAACCCGACACGACCCGAAGCGTATCAAATTATAAAAATTTCAGCTCATATTTGCTTGAGCCCAATCTATGTCTAAGCTTAAATTTTAATTAGTTATAGAAATTAGTTTAAAATCAAACCTCACTAAAAAACAACTACAAAAATAGATTGAACAACATATAATATGATTAACTAACATAATATCTTGACTTTGTACATGAGGGTGCGGGTCGGGTCGGATCACGGCGGGCAAATACCAAAACCTGAACCCGACCCTAACCTGCGCGAGTCATGAAAACTGCAACCCAAACTCTACTTTTTCGGGGCGGATCGCCTTCGGGTTCGGTCAAATTGTCATCCCTACTCTTTATAAAAAATTGTGGAATGTAATTAAGGGATGATTGTGATCACAAGAGGTTACAACACGTGAACTAAAATGGAATTGGCCGGTAGTGGGAAACTTGAAACTGCAGCCGGCCGGTGTGGGCTGCTGATCATAGCACCAACACCAACTAACGCCGTAACGGGAGTTGACCGAACCTACTAGTAAAAACATTTTGACTTTTTTTTTTTTTTTTTTTTTTTGAAACTCGACTTTTTCCCTTTGACTTCACCACCTTCCCATATATTGGGGCGACTGAATTTCTTTTTAGAATCCTCGCTTTGTTAGTAGTCAAACTACGATTCCGGCGGACATTTTCAGCTTTTATTTTTTTTTCCTTTTTCCTTCCTTGAGAGATTTGCAACTAGTAATATCTCTGTCCTTAAATATATATTCATTCTTTAAAAAAAATTGTCTCAATATTTTTTAAAAGTAATTTTATTTTTAAGTATTCTTTTGTCAAATTATTTTCACTAATTTTTTTATACATACAAAACTAAATACTTGTCATTTAATTGAGTCAGTCTTATTATGAAAACTTGTTTTACATTAAGAAATGAAAAAACGGATTTTCTATAAGAGATAAAAAAACACGCTTTACACTAAAGCGAGCGTAAAACAAATTTTAAATGAAATTTTTCACAATTTAATTATATAGAAAGTAGAAATTTTCAGAACGTCTCGTGAAATAAAATTTGGAAATTCTTGTAAGGACAGAAGAAGTAATTGTTTGTACAAAGACTATTTTGTTTTTATTAATACTACAGTACTTATTTTAAAGTGAAAATCTAGACGCCTTGTTCCTAATATATTAGGAAAAACGCATTTTGAAAGTGTACGATGACATTTTTTTAAATAAGTGAAAGTTGTTTTAAAACAAGCAGTGACACTTTTGTAAATATTTGACACTTGTATTGAAAGCTTGTGGCAATTTTGTAAATAACTAAAATTTATTAAACACGATGGGACTATTAACAAATGACTTGCACTATTTAACACTAACACTGACACTTTTTAAGATATGTACCGTCCATCCTTGACACTATCACTGGTAGTTAGTAAAAACTTCCAGCTACAATGTTTATAAATGTCAATGTAAATGGCTAGTACTTTTTAGCACTACCATTAGCAATTATCAAAAATGACAGTGTCAGTACTTATAAATGTGATTATAAATAATAAAATGGCTAGCAATTTTTAATACAATTACTACCACTTTTTACAAGTGTCATTTTCAATGTTTATAAATATCAGTAAAAAAACTGGCAGTTTGTAACCTTAACACTGGTAATTACTAAAAGTGTCAGTTTAATTGTTTATAAACGCGAGTATGAATGGCTGGTACTTTGTAACATTAGTACCGACATTTACGATGCAGATACGTGTTTGTCAGTTATTTACAAAAATGTCTCTGTCTGTTTTAAAACAAGCGCCAATTACTTTTAAAATACTCATTTTTCCTATGCGTTGGATTGTAATACGGAGTACATCTTTGTGAGGCCCACTGATAAAAGTTCATCCAACGAATTATAGAGGTTCACTATGTGTATCATTGTCTAATATCTAAATGAGAATTTTTAAAGCCTTCAATTCAATCCTCTATCTTAACTTTCCAACTTCCACCCATATTTCTCAAAAAAAAAAAAAAAAAAGAGTTTCACCCGTTAAAGACCATTGTTCTTCTACACCAACAAATTCATGAAGTTTTCACATCTCATAAAATATTTAACAAAACAAAAATGAATAGACAAATCAAAATCCCAAGTACAACATGATGAATCTATGACTGTTACAAACATGAGATACTTGCACCATATTGCAACTAAACAGTCTTCTAAATTTTGTTAGTGGTCGGTTCCATTTAACAAATGTATAAATACAGATGCATTCATTCCCATGGTTTCCACTCACATCCTTTTTCACCTTTTCCATTCCCCACCACCCACTTTCATTCAATTATTTTATCAAATAGGAGTATTACATCTTACAATTACTAGTCAAACACTTTCTCACAAACACAAAAATGGCGTCCCTCTCTTCTTCCTTAGCTTTCCCCTCTTTTCAACAATCAAAACTATTCCCATCAGACCTTTCTCCATACTCACTCTCTCCATCACAGCCCTACACCTACCGCCGGCGCTCCGGTCGTCTCGTCACACCTTCCCTTTCAGAGAGATCATCATCGGCGCCGGAGGTGTTTCTTCCCAAACCGGCTAAACTCCCGATCCGGAAAATTCCGGGTTCTTATGGAATTCCGATCATTTCCCCATTGAAAGATCGCCAAGAGTACTTTTATGGCGCCGGCGGCCGGGACGAGTTTTTTAAGTCACGTGTTCAGAAATACCAGTCAACTGTGTTCCGTACCACCATGCCACCTGGCCCTTTCATTTCATCCAACCCGAACGTCGTCGTTCTCCTCGACGGCAAGAGCTTCCCTGTCCTGTTCGATGTCTCCAAGGTTGAAAAGAAGGATTTGTTCACTGGGACATTTATGCCGTCAACTGAGCTCACCGGCGGTTACCGTATGTTGTCCTATCTCGATCCTTCCGAGCCGAAACACGCTCAGCTTAAAGAGCTCATCTTTCACTTGCTCAAAACTTCCCGGAATAGAATTATGCCGGAGTTCAGTGCAAGCTACACCGAGCTGTTTGAGGGCTTGGAGAGTGAGCTAGCCAAGAAAGGAAAAGCCGGCTTCAACGACGCCAATGATCAGGCGGCTTTTAAGTTTCTGGGTCGGTCTTATTTTGAATCCAATCCCGCCGACACAAAATTAGGATCCGAAGGCCCGAAAATTATTGGCAAGTGGGTCCTTTTCAATCTAGCTCCGTTGTTGAATCTGGGTCTGCCGGCGGTGGTCCAAGAACCTCTCCTCCATACTTTCCGTCTTCCTCCGGCTCTAATAAAGAAAGACTACCAGAAATTATACGATTATTTCTACGAAGCCTCGTCTTCCATTCTCGACGAAGGCGAGAAATTGGGGGTTTCGCGGGACGAAGCGTGTCACAATCTCATATTCGCCACTTGTTTCAATGCGTTCGGTGGAATCAAAATCCTCTTCCCCAATACCCTAAAATGGATCGGCCGCGGCGGTGCCAAACTCCATAGCCAGCTAGCCAAGGAGATCAGATCCGCCGTCCAAGCTAACGGCGGGAAGGTGACAATGGCGGCGATGGAACAGATGCCGTTGATGAAATCGATAGTGTACGAAGCCCTCCGGTTAGAGCCGCCGGTGGCGTTACAGTACGGGAGAGCCAAACGCGACCTTATAATTGAATCTCATGACGCCGCCTTTGAAGTCAAGGAAGGGGAAATGTTATTCGGGTACCAACCATTTGCAACCCGGGATCCGAAAATATTCGACCGGGCCGAGGAATTTGTGCCGGACCGGTTCATCGGCGACGGCGAGGAGTTATTGAAACACGTGCTGTGGTCAAACGGACCGGAAACGGAGAGTCCAACCGTTGGAAATAAACAGTGCGCTGGAAAGGACTTCGGGGTGTTAGTAACGAGACTGTTCGTTGTGGAACTGTTTCTCCGTTATGACTCGTTTGAGATTGAGGTTGACTATTCTCCGTTAGGTGCTAAGGTTACTTTGACCTCGTTAAAGATGGCTAGTTATTGATTTTTTTTTGTGATGGCAACTTTTTTGACTTTTGATTTCATATTTTTCTGGAATTTGGAGGGGTAATTTGATAAAAGTTGTAAAGCTATGGTGCTATTATTGGTAAAGAAAGAAATATGTGGACTTAATGGTTAATGAGCTGTAAAGTCCGGGTATAATTTTGTACATTTAGTTAGTAGTAGTAGTCCATTTTAAGTAGTTTTATTTATTTCTTTTTGGTCCTTTGAATTTTTTATTATATACTCCCTCCGTCCCACTAGAAGTGAGACTTCTTTCCTTTTTGGGCCGTCCCACTTAAAGTGAGACTACCCAAAATAGAAATGTTTTAATATACTTATATTCATCATTCCCCACTATTTAACCCCACTCATTCTCTCTCTTCATTTTCCACCACTCATTTTATTCAACCAACACCACTATTTACCCCACTCATTCTCTCTCTTCATTTTCTACCACATATATATCACTTTATCTTAAATATCGTGCCCACTCCTCTGCCCCATTGAGAGTGAGACTAGAGGAGTGGGCACGATATTTAAGATAAAGTGATATATATGTGGTAGAAAATGAAGAGAGAGAATGAGTGGGGTAAATAGTGGTGTTGGTTGAATAAAATGAGTGGTGGAAAATGAAGAGAGAGAATGAGTGGGGTTAAATAGTGGGGAATGATGAATATAAGTATATTAAAACATTTCTATTTTGGGTAGTCTCACTTTAAGTGGGACGGCCCAAAAAGGAAAGAAGTCTCACTTCTAATGGGACGGAGGGAGTATATATATATATATATATATATATATATATATATATATATATATATATATTTGAATAAAAGTAGCGGTTTATGGAACTTTTTCTTTGTGCGCTATTTATCTTTCTATTTGGTGTTCTGTTTTGAAAGTTTTTGCATTAACGTGTAAAACATGTCAAATTATTTGAATTTGTTAGTGTTTTTTATTTTTGTATTGTATGCTTGTCTACGTGTAAAACATTGGCTCCTTGCTTTTTTAGTTTTTTGAACCTTTTGTTTTATTGCTTTAAAAAAAAACCTTTTGTGTTGTTATACTCCCTCCGTCTCATACTTATCTATAAATATATAAAAAGAGAGTCTATTTCATTCCACATTGCGGCACATGGAATTATAACGTAGAATTCCATGTGGCATCATCCTATTGCTCAAGCAAATGTGCAAAGAGTGAAAAGATAAGTCTCACGTTTTAAATTATTTTTAAATCAAGTAATCATGTTTTAAATCATCAAATCAAATTCAATTTTGAATGTGATATTTTAAGGGTAGGGCTATTACCACTACAATAATTATTTTTCCACCACATTCATCAAATTTTTAGTCAATTAATAACTTTTTATATCAAATAATCATTTTTAAACTTTAATCTTCTTTTACTTCTATTCATTTTAATCATGCAAAGATAAATTAATTATTTATATAAAAAAAAATATAAAATGCATATGAATTTATAATAGGAATATTAGGAAAGAATTTATCAATATTTCACCTACTTTCTTTGTAATTATATGTACAAACCAGATTTTTTTTCTCACCTAATTGTAGTTCCATTTCACAGTGTAACCTTTTAGTTCGTCTTTTTTTTTTCCTCACTAAGGGGATGAAGAATAAAATGGGTTAAATTCGTGAAGTAGTTACATATTTCTGACACAAATTTTCTATTAAAATATAAATATGGGACGTCTAAAATGAAAATAAGTAACGACAAGTATGGGACAGAGGAGTGTTCACTTATATTTTCATTTCATGCATTAATTGAAAATTCCTTTCTTTTGTCATGGCATTAAATTTGTACTAAAAATATTATAGAATGAAATGTTCAAACTAATTCCAAAATAAGCGGTAAAATTGAAAGTGATTGTTTGAAAGAACTTGGACGAAAATTCCAAACACATTATTTTTTGGCAAACAATATATAATTTCCTTTATGAATTGTAACAAGATGGCATTTCATACTCAATAAAGGCTCATCTCAAAGTTGAGGGTTTCTTCAAATACATGCAATCATCGATAAATTGTCTGCCACAATGAAAAAGTCAAATTCATCTTAAATATCAACACTCAACCTTGAACTAAATTTCAATTGAACGCCCTTACAAACATTGATTTGTGATGCTCCAGTCATAACTTGGACACGACCGACCACTGACCTTCAAAAAATCCTCATATGGAAAATGATTGGTTTTCAAGACACATAAGATAACGTATTTGAGTCGGCAATAAATTTCTAACCAAGCATACCAAGCATTGAAATCTATCTATCTATCTATCTATTTATCTATCTATATATATATATATATATATATATATTAAAGTTGGTGAGGAGAGCTAAGGTGTTGCCATGTGGATAAGTCATGGAAGAAGCTTGAATTTGGTGATGCCACATCAACACTACCCTCTTAAATAAGCAACTTTTCATTTTTTTTTTTTTCTATTAGCTAATAATATTAGTTACTATATAGGGTAACTATTATAGTTAACTATAATAGTAACTATTACTAATAATAGTAATAGTTAACTATAGTAGTTAATTACTATAGTTAACTATTACTATTATTAGTAATAGTTACTATTATAGTTAACTATAATAGTTACCCTATATAGTAATTATTACTATTATTAGTAGTTACTATAATAAATACTTTATATAGTAATTAATATAATTAGTTAATATTGTTAAACAAATAACAACTGACTATTAATAGTTAACTGTCATTATAATAAATATTATAATTAACTATTAAATAAACTAAAAATTACTATTAATAGTATTTGAAATTGTTAGTCAATGACTTTCTGAGAACAAGTGTTACCTCAAGTGTTAGGTAACACCTCAGATAACACACAGTGACGAACAGCACACACTCGAGAATAAAAACAGTTTGTAAAAGAGTTTTGCAGCGGAATAAATAGCACAAGAGTTATTTTTTTCTCAAGTTATATAATTATAACTTGAGAGAGCCACAAAGGCGAAGACTTTATATTCAATGTGAGTACCAAATACAAAGCCGAAAAAGTTCCCTATTGCTATTACAATGTATGAGCTATGGAACTAAATAAAAACAAAGTACGAAATCCTATCCTAGCCAAAACACACTCAAACCCGAAGTATTTGAGTGTGGAGAAGAGTGTATGGGAGGAAGGATACAAAGGAGCCAAGAAGTACTTTGTTCTTGTGCTAAGGGTGTGTGTAATTTTTGGCTTATCTTCAATATCCACACCTTAGCCTATTTATAGTCTTCAATTGCTTGAAGACTACACAAATAATCAGCCATGGGGCTGTTATGGATGAGTGGGGAGAGTGTGTGAGCTTGCTCTCCACAATTTGTGCAAGACTTGGTCTT
Organism: Campanula takesimana; assembly: GCA_026119855.1. Taxonomy (NCBI): domain Eukaryota; kingdom Viridiplantae; phylum Streptophyta; class Magnoliopsida; order Asterales; family Campanulaceae; genus Campanula; species Campanula takesimana. The sequence continues at coordinate 109,394 of JAOWBW010001511.1, read as the reverse complement.
CACTCCTTGATTTTCTCAACCGAAAACTTCATGCCCAAGTCTATGCATCACCTTGTTGTACTCCAAGCTTCCAACGCCTTGTACTCTTCACTTTGATCAGCAACAAATCCTTGGAATAAATCTTCCCACGTTTTTCTTATTTTCCCACATGTTAGATATGTTGAAAGTTATTCATAACTCACTATTTATGAATAACTCTTCTTTAAACAAATCTCCATATATTTAGCTTTAATTTTCACCTTAATATAACCTGAAATATGGACCAAATATACAGTCATCAAGACAATAATATTAGGACATTAGTATAAAAATTATTATGGAAAGAAATGTAAAACTATAACACATTTTTCGCGGGGTAGCACATGACTGCCAGCGATAACATCTGAGGTAACACCTCTGTTTACACTAACAGTATTAGTTAATCATAATAGTTACTATATATATTAAATATTACTATTAATAGTATTATTAGTTAACCATAATAGTTATTATATAAGTTAACTATTATTATTAATAGTATTAGTTAATCATTATACAATAAATGTTAATATTAATAGTACTCGCTCCGTTCGAGAGTAAGAGTCCTACTTCCTATTTTTTTAGGTCCCACTAAATGTCTATTTCCTAAAAGGACAAATGATGAGAAAGAATGAATAGTGTTTTGGACAATTATACCCTCAACACACTTGCAATGTTTACCAATTTTATATTGTGTCTTTAATAAGTGTGCACAAACAAGGTAGGACTCTTACTCTAGGGCGTATGGAGTATTAATTTATTATAATAGTTAATATATAGGTTAATTATAACTATTGGTATTATTAGTGAATAATAATAGTTATTATATATGTTAATAAGTATAATTAATAATATTAGTTAATTATAATAATTATTTTAATTATTACTAAAAAATTAACACAATTTTCCTAAATTTATAAGCAAATATTTTAATTCATATACAATATAGTTATGTTAAAAAAAGTTATTATGTTACATTACTAAATAAAATAATAAAAAACAAAATACGAAAAAATAGTAAATTAGTTTCCCGTGCAAAGCACGGGTTACCCACTAGTAAGAATAAACTCAAACATCGCACATACTATCTCAAAAGAATGGAGAAAATATAGACTCCCGACGAATGAGGGAAGACAAAGACTCTTGACATAAAAGAGAAAACATGTAATATAACGACTCTTGACATAAAAGAGAAAACATGTAATATAACGAGAAGTACGATTTGATTGCCTGAGAAAATTGATGGCAAGACACCTTCCGATTCTTCGAAGTCAAGGAAATAAATTCGTCGAAGTTGCGTCATTGTCTCAAATTAAATTTTGTTAAAAACTCATAAAATTACAAAGTAAATGGAATTAAAAACAATAATACAATTATTTACGAACCCCAAACTAATAGGAGTCCAAATCCTCTGTACCACTTCGTGTACCATTTCATGTGCCACAAGTAATCTAATGGCTCACAATTATTGAGATTGGTATTATTGTAAGAATATTATGCAAACATGTGAACGGTTGGATTATAAGTAGTACATGGAGTGACACACAAAATTGGTACAGGAAATCTCAACCCAACTAATAGGCCCAAGCTTTTAGGTTGGATCAACACGGATCAAACATAGATAATTTATCCGATCTCAACTTTCACAACCCCGCGGTCAAGCACTGCCTATGAACTAGCCCAATAACAATTATTTATGGAGACTGGACTTGGAGTAAATGAACAAGCCTATTTATTTGTGTTCTAAAATAAATACTCCCTCCGTCCCATCCCAAAAGTATATGATCATCTTTTTTTTTTTTTAATCTGTCCAAGAGTGGAGTATGCCTACTTTCTAAAATGACAAAAAATCTTTAATATTCCTCCTACTCATTCTCTCTCATACTTTACTTTTATACTCACAATTCCAATCAACTTACTATACCCTCTTACTCATTCTCTCTCCTACTTTACTTTTATACTCACAACACTTGCATCACTTTCACCATTTCTTAATTTTCGTGTAAATGGGAGGGTGGACATATACTCTAGGACGAAAGGAGTATGTGTTTTTAGACTTTTTTACTTCCTCCGTCACAGACTAAGGTTCTTACTTTCCTTTTTGGTTTGTCCCAGACTAAGGTTCTTAGTTGTTTTATTACCTAAAATGGACAATGAAACCAACTTGTCATTCTCACAACAAAAACTTTTTACCCACTTTCTCCCACCTACTTTCTCCTATTTCACTTTTCATACTCACAACATTTACTTTTTCTTAATCTCCATGTAAAGTCAAACTAAGAACCTTAGTCCCGGACGGAGGGAGTATAATATTTAAAAATATAATTAATATGTAAAAAAACAAACTTATGTACTCTTAAAAAAATCTAATTATTTGATAATCAAATACTAATACATGAGATAGTTTACAATAAATTGAATGAGGGTATAATTGGTAAATAAAGGGAAAAGAATTGTAATAGTAAAACATTAAGTATTTTGCATCAAAACTTACTTTTAAAACGACATAGGATTTCTTAGTGTAGTAGCACCAAAACAATGATATGGAGTCTGGGCTTGGAGTTGGTAGTTTTGCTTAAAAGAAAAAGGAAAAAGGGGTGAAAAGCAGAAGAGCAATAATATATTAATATATAGGAACACAAAATGCACACAAAATCTTACTCCTGATACAAAATAACTGTCACTTTTGATCAATCAGATGTAACTTTGACCAATAATTTAAATAAACAATAATGATGTTAATAAAAATCGAAATTTTGTCATTGTATTATAATTAATAATAATTTTAATAACAATTTTAGATTTTTATTAGGATCATTATTTTTAGTTTAAATTTTTTGGTCAAACTCACATCGGTTTGATCGAAAGCGACAGTTATTTTGGACCAGAGGGAGTAGTTGACATTTATTGATTGCATGTTTAATCTATGGGACCAATATTAATAATTTCAACTCCAACCATTAAACGCCAAATAAAATTTTGTGAGTAAAACTTTGAGAGCATTTTGTGACCTAGCATTGCTCAATGGAGAAACTCTCATGTGGTTTCTCTGTTGTAGTCGCCCCTCTGCTTTTATAGGGTTGGTCTCCTGTAAAACACGTTTTTTCTAATGGTTAGGAAAAACGTGTTTTTCAAAACCTTCTGGCTATCACTTTCAAAGGTTCTGGCTATCAATCTCATATCCAGAAGACTTTATATTGATATCCAGAAGGCTTTATACTGATATCCAGGACCCTTCTGGCTATCACTTTCAAAGGTTCTGGCTATCAATCTCATATCCAGAATGTTGGAAAAATATGTAGTGTGTGAAGGAAATTGTGTATTTTCCTTACATGAATCGTTTGCCATTTGGCAAAGATTATTTTGGGTTTATTTCACTCCGTGTGAATACTAAAATGATATATCTATATGTCCAATTTAAGATTGGATGAGAAAGATATAATAGCTCAAAATTGGTGGGTTGAAAGTGTAAATTATGCAATTTAACCCCACTATTGATGTGTCATGATTCCTTAGATTAATTGAAAAATTAATTGGGATCATTACCTTGGTGTTGTGGTTACAAAATTGTGGAATCAAGCCACATAAATACAAGGTAATGAATCACAAATTAATTTATGAATTAATTGGGAAATCATGGTTTTGTTGGTGGAGCTATAAAAGACATACCCACTAGTCTTTGGAAAGAGATGAGAAAAAAGAACACACAATTGAGAATTTTTCCTTCAATCTTCTTCCTCCCTCTTGTAATTTGTTCATCCTCTTCCTTTGGCCTCCTAGAACAAAATCAATGGTGATATCGTCCAAGCATATTAGTTCATTTCGCCGGAAGGCTTAAGTGCGAAGTGGTTCCGGTTAATCCGTTTTATCCTGGGAGACTAACGCCCGTGGAAACCTCAAGCACTCGTAGAGAGAAGGACGAATTAGTCTTAAGGAGAGTGTGTTCTCACACGACTCGGATACAAGAGATCAAAGATGGACAAACCCAATGAAGAGATCAAATACGGTTGTATCGTTCCTTTTATGTTTTTCATAATTGTTATATATTGTATTTTCAATGTTGTAATTTGTTTTCCTTTCTATTTGTAAGATTTTGTCCAACAATCTTAAGACTAACTCACTTGTTGAGAAAGGATTGCAGATTACAAGAATCTTGTGGCAAGGTTGCTATGAGAGAAAGGATGAAAGACGATGAGGAACAATGGGAAAGAAAGCAAGAAAATTTCTGCACAGATTTTTCTTGACCAGCTGTAGTAAAACAGCATATCCTGCTTCGTTAACCGTTGGATTGGGCCGAAATTTTTTGTACATGTTCACGACTCATAGGAGAAGATTCTGAACGGTGGCGATTGGAATCTATAATGTGAAAGTGAAGATAAAAATTTCGGAACAGAGCAGTTTTTGTGAACTAAAACACTAATTTTAATTTCTTTTTAATGAGATTAATAAAGATGGAAAGATTGATGCTCCGTGACATCAACTATGTTACAATGATTGTACAAACCAATTGTGGCTAAGCCTCATGTAGTGGTTATACATCATGTGATATGTCTCTTATGATTCATTTCGTATGAATCATAGTGAAGAGATTGGAAAGTTCATTGGAACTAAGAACGTTGGAAGATTAAGTCTTTAACGTTACGTTGACGAAAATAATAGGGCTTCTTATGAGAAGTTTTTAAAACCTATTATTGTACATGGTACGAAGTTCACAAAGATTAACATGATAGGGCTTCTTGAAAAGAAGTTGTTAAAACTTATTATTGTTAATAGTGACAAAAGTTACAAAGATAAAAACAATAGAGCTTCTTGAAAGAAGTTGTTGAATTCTATTGTTGTGAAGTCACAAATACTAAAAGGGCTTCTTGGAAGAAGTTGTTAAAACCTAATAGTTGATAAGTGACTAATATCATGAAGACTAAAAACAATAGGACTTCTTGAAGGAAGTTGTTAAATCCTATTGTTGTTGATTATGAAAAATGACACAATGTTTAGAAGGAGGGCTTCTAAATGAAATTGTGTATTATGTGAATGAGAATGTAAATGTCTCGAATTTAGAGGTACTCCAAAATGAGACATTTAATTTTGAAATAATTAATCTCTAATAATAATTTCATTAAGGAATTAAGAGATTTATTAAGATGGGTTGTTACAAGAAATAAATTGTGATAATTCTCTTATTGAATTAGCAATTTATTCTTGGAGTAAATTCTCTAATTAAGTTAGAGAGTTATATTTGTAACAACAAAGTAATAATTTGGTTTTTAATTGTTGAAAAATTAAAGCCAATGTTTTGAGCGAACGCTCCTTGTGTGGAGACAAATTTCCAACGGAATGTGGGTGTTCCAAGTATGTTGATCACCATCGTGAGAAGTTAGAAAATTTTGTTAGCCTCGACTTTAAGTGATGGCAACAAAAGATGTTCTACTTAACCACCTTGAACTTAGTGAGGTTTCTTAAGTAACATCCTACAAAGTTGGTGGAAATGAGACGGATGTTTAATCCGTGAGTGCGGTTGAAGCATATGCGTTTCTTTTGCCGGAACTATATATTTAACGGATTTTTGGTTTCGTTATATAACATATATAGTACCAAGAAAAAGGAAAAGAATAGTTGGAGTTTTGGACTATAAAATAAAATCGAGAATGTTGGTACAATGAAATTCATTGCAGGCCGTTTCTTGATTTAAAATAGTAGACTCCATAAACCGTAAAAAGTCAAATGAAAGAATTGAAATAGTCCTTCATGAAATCCATGTCGAATGGATGGTGATAAGTGAAATTTTCAAGGGACGGAAATAATTGAAAAATTAATTTTCACTTGAAAAGATTTCAAGAAGCAACTCAAGCATAAATGAATTGAAATGAATGTTGAGATGCTTGCTATTCATCTTTGTGTTGGAAAAGAGAATAGAGCTTAAGATAAGAAGTTGTGTAACACTTCTTGTGATGAAAGCAAATGTGGTGGAGCATATTGAAATGCTTAAGGCAAAGACAAAGTTTGTCAAACTTGGTCAAAAGTCAAACTTGTTTGAAAAGTCAAACTTGTATGAAAAGCTAAACTTGTTTGAAAAAGTCAAACATATTTATGGTGTCTTAAGAGACAAAGGTAGATGTCATCAAGGATGATATCCATGATGTATGAATATATGAAATTGAAATTATATCAACCGCGGGTTGAGTTGGTGACTAATAATGAGATTACGTCTCTTTACTTGGATCACATTTTTCATTCAAAAAGAAATGAAATGTGTGTTGAATTATATCATCACAAGTTAAGCATTGCGATGCTTTGTGATATGTAGAGATTTCAAACACATAGTAATTGTTATATATTATAAGCATTGTCTCGTTGAATGGAGAAGTTGGAAAACAACTTAGAAATGAGATAATGAAGATAAAACACTATTGAGTATAGTGTGTGTGCATAACATGTGTTTGTACACAAAATATCCATCTTGTAAATCACTATCAAAATGGTGTTGATGAAAGAAATGATAGCATTATTGCTAAATTTTGGACTAACCCAAAATGTGAGGGTGAGTCTACTTTGCAAAAATAAATACCTATTGATTAGGTTACCCCAAGAACAATGTAAATTTCATATGAAGTATGGAAACGTAGGCCTACGTCCACTTGTGAATGTGGCGGGTGGTTCGCAAAGTAGAAAGTCCAAAATCAACAAAATGGATAATTGGGTACAAGATGGTGTGTATGTAAACAATGAGTTTACATAATGGTTGTTATATATGATTCAATGACTTTGAATATATATATAAAACAAAAGAAAAAAAAAATGAAAATCAAGTATTGATGTCAAGTTCATGAAAATGAACAAATGATACTTTGAGTGAAATAGATCAAAGTGATGCTTTGAATGAAATAGATCAAAGTAAAATCTAGAATAAGGTGTGCAAGTTAGTAAAGTCACTAGATGATTTAAAACAAGCACAAAGATAATGACATCAAAAGGTTGATTTTGTTAGAAAGTGGATTAATCAAATATGACATGAGTGGTTATGTCATAATGTTGATTAAATCTATCAAAAATATGTTGAACTTGAGAGAAGTTTAGCATATGAGACATTTGGATTTAAAATTTCAAGAAGAACTAATGAATTTGCACTAAGCAAATTAAGATATAATTCTTGGAAATTTGAAAAGGTCACGAGATATGGGTTTAGCGGATACAATCCTTGAAGTGGAAATTTCTAAGAAATTGAATGGACTTGCTTTAAGCTAGTCACATTGTGTGGATAATTCTTGAGAAATTAACAAGGATGATTTAGCAATGGCTAAAACCCAATTGGCATGAGTCAACATCTATTGAAGAATAGAAGTGACATTGTTTCTCAAGTTGAACACTCGAGAATTATTGAAAGTCTAGTGAGTTGGAACACAAGTAATCCAAAATGTATAGTGAAAGTACTAAGGTACTTGAGATACAATCGAGATTACGGATTACATTACACTAGACATCTATTGATAATTGAAGGATATAGCGATGCTATTTGGATATATGAAATCAAAGACTTAAGGTCTACGAGTGGTTTCGTATTCTTATTAGCGGAAGCGACTATATCATAGAAGAAGTCTTCTAAATAAATAAGTTATAAATAGATTCATAGCGGAATCTAAGTTTATAGCTTAAGATAAATGTGGTGAGAAAGCCGAGAGGCTATGCCAATTTATAGAAGATATTTCGAGGGATAAAGCTTGTGCTAGCAATTGGTTGTATTGCTAGAAGTCAATCGGTGATTGATTGAATACAAAGCACTATGTATAATGGTAGGTCTTGACTTATATGTCAAAGACGTAACACCATTAAGAAACTACTCTCAACTAATTTGGCTATGTGAAGTCAAATGAAAAACGGATCCGTTAACCAAATGGTTAGAACCGAGAGTTAGTTATAAATTATGGAGGGGAATGAGACATAAAGCCTCTTAGAGTTGATCACAGCGGAAAACCCAATCTAGATGACTGGAGATCCCAAGAACTGGATTCAAAAGGGACCACCTAACTGTTAAAAGACTCGTGCGTCACTATGGGGGTCAAACCCCAAGTCCATTCCTATTAGTGACATTCCGAAGGGACAAGGATAAGCCTATGGCTTTCAATGACTCTTACGCGTCGAGAAAGTCGAGCGGGGTAATACGGGTTACCTTTAAGAAGTCACCTATGTGAGAGAGAAGTGGGGCCGCTTCGAGGGGAATTGTGTGAGGCTCAATTCTTAGACCCTCTCGCAGAACCAGGTGTATGTTCAAGGCCATGAATGAACATAGCTATGAGAAATGAAATATGTTAGGACATTACTTGTGTCTAGTATATGATCGGCTACACAAAAAGCATATCGATTCAATGGGCAATATCCCCACATCGACTTGCGAGTAGAGTAAATATGCTAGTTCGAGCGGAGATTCAATGGGCAATATCCCCACATCTTCGTATGCTTGTTTTTGTCTGCCGGACTTTATCACCAATCTCGTCCTCAATTTCCTTCATGTGGGGGATTGTTGGAAAAATATGTAGTGTGTGAAGGAAATTGTGTATTTTCCTTACATGAATCGTTTGCCATTTGGCAAAGATTATTTTGGGTTTATTTCACTCCGTGTGAATACTAAAATGATATATCTATATGTCCAATTTAAGATTGGATGAGAAAGATATAATAGCTCAAAATTGGTGGGTTGAAAGTGTAAATTATGCAATTTAACCCCACTATTGATGTGTCATGATTCCTTAGATTAATTGAAAAATTAATTGGGATCATTACCTTGGTGTTGTGGTTACAAAATTGTGGAATCAAGCCACATAAATACAAGGTAATGAATCACAAATTAATTTATGAATTAATTGGGAAATCATGGTTTTGTTGGTGGAGCTATAAAAGACATACCCACTAGTCTTTGGAAAGAGATGAGAAAAAAGAACACACAATTGAGAATTTTTCCTTCAATCTTCTTCCTCCCTCTTGTAATTTGTTCATCCTCTTCCTTTGGCCTCCTAGAACAAAATCAATGGTGATATCGTCCAAGCATATTAGTTCATTTCGCCGGAAGGCTTAAGTGCGAAGTGGTTCCGGTTAATCCGTTTTATCCTGGGAGACTAACGCCCGTGGAAACCTCAAGCACTCGTAGAGAGAAGGACGAATTAGTCTTAAGGAGAGTGTGTTCTCACACGACTCGGATACAAGAGATCAAAGATGGACAAACCCAATGAAGAGATCAAATACGGTTGTATCGTTCCTTTTATGTTTTTCATAATTGTTATATATTGTATTTTCAATGTTGTAATTTGTTTTCCTTTCTATTTGTAAGATTTTGTCCAACACAGAAGACTTTATATTGATATCCAGAAGGCTTTATACTGATATCCAGGACCCTTCTGGCTATCACTTTCAAAGGTTCTGTCTATCAATCTCATATCCAGAACGTTATATTGATATCCAGAACCCTTCTGGCTATCACTTTCAAAGGTTCTGGCTATCAATCTCATATCCAAAATGTTTTATATTGATATTCAGAACCGTTGAAAAGTTCTGATTATTTACAAAAATGTCACCGCGCGTTTTTAAAGAAGATCCACATATTTACAAAAATATCACCGCGTTTTTTTAAAACACATTTTTCCTAAGAATTAGAAAAAACGCGTTTTTTTCAAGATTTTGTGGCTTTTATATAGGCGTACCCCCGCTGCTTTTATATGGGCTTATAAGATCTTTATTCTTTAAAAATGTTGCAAACTTCAAAATGTTTCATTAAACTCACAGACATTTCTCCATTTTGTGGGACACTCTTGTTATATTATAAAAAATTGTTTGTCAAAATACGATTCCATGCTCTAAAATCAAACATTTACCACACAAACCACTAGTTTGGGTGATAAAAATTTATGTTTGCTAACATTTTTTACACATGAGATTTATGTTCTTAAGACAGAAATAGACGAGCCGAGTTTATCCGCACGATGAATAAGAGGATTTTCTGCGTTTTAGTCTATAAAATGTTATGGTAATCTGGAGTTGTGTGGACAATTTTCATTAGTGGCGAGTTAATTATATTATATTAGTATTATCACAAAATTATAAGAATATATTGTAAACAATATAGACGCATTTGACTTTTATTGGGAATATAAATGAATTTTGATTAAATATTAATTGTAATTTAATCATTCTACTGAAATTATAAAATCGTTATTGTTATAACATCAAGTATTAAGTGGTTTATTAATAATATTTACTGAGAATTGATGAGCCTTAAATTTGATTGTAGGGTTTTCTGTTCGAGCCATGCGCCTATACAGACACATAGCAAGGGCATGCGGACTGATAGGAGGACAATCGCTAGGAGTTTTTTTTGGCAAAGCTTCTGGTGTACCATCCGGCCAATACATGTGCACGCATAAGAAAGCAATGCATGGCGTATAGAGGCACACGACAGATGGGCTGGGCCTTCAGTGTGCACGGTTGAATTGTTTGATTAGATTTTGATTTAAGATTTTATGTTTTCTTACGGACTAGATCATCATTTTTATTCTGGGTAATCTAGTGTTGCTAAATAGGCTATTTAGAATACATCTAGAACACGTATAAATTTAATTAGTTTTGTGTATTTTGGTTTGGTTCTAGTGATCTACAAGTTTGTTACACAATCTGAATATGTAACTGGTATCTCCAAAGTAATAAATATGTTCTTCCCATCCCCTTGGAAGTAGCTAGCATTGTTAGTGAACCACATATCACTACTAGAAAAATGTCTTTTAGTAGGGACTCTCTGTTTGAGACGGCAACCTTCAATAGTCCTTATTTGAAAGAAACAGGGACAACATTTTTCTATTGGCCTCTATTTTGGGATGGCACTTCTCTATTTGTTTCTATTTTGGAACGGCATTTCTCCAATACTCCCTAATTTAACATGTTATATTTATGTTAGGGGTTGCATCTAAAAGATTTGAAACACCCACTTAATGAGACCCCTATTGTGTCCCTGTTTTGTCCTAAACTCAAACAGAGACGGTACTAAAGCCTACTTAAAGCCACTTATTGAGACCATAACCCGTCTCAATAAGTATGTTCTTTTGGTAGTGTATATCTGTGTTTTGATTTTTCTTCTGTCACATATCTATTTGTTCTTTAGATGCGTCAATCAAACTGGTACCACGTAATTCAATTACAACAACAATTTTTCAGAATTTCACTAAGAATAGTCAGATTATAATTAACGTTTGATTAATTAGCTTCACTTGTGTTAACAATAAAAAGTTAAATGAGAATATTTTTCTAAAACATATAGAGTATTTTTCTAAAATTTATGAATTTGTAATCATGTTGTGTGTCTTCATTTGATAAGTAACTAGTGCTTTTTATATGCAACATTTAATTAATGCAATTAATTCATTTTAAAATAATTATTTCAACAATCAACCCCACTTGAGACTTATTTTCATTTTGTTCCGTCCCACATCACTTGAGACTCCAAAAAATGGTAATCTTTTTAATAATTTTATATTCAATCTACCCCCACCCAGTCATTCTCTCTCTTCATTTTTCCACCACACAATTCATTCAACCAACCTACTATTAATCACACTCATTCTCTCTCTTCATTTTCTATCACACATTTTCTTTATTTTATTCTTTTTCCTTAGTTATTGTACCCACTTCTTATGTATCAAGTGAGGTGGGACAGATGGAGTATAAGATAAGAGAAAGTATATAAGAGAGTTTGCATTTTTATGAAATCAAGAGTTGCACGCTTATATCAATATGGACGGTCCATGAAATTTGCATATTATATACTATAATAAGTCTTCCAAAACTCGACAATACCACAAATGTGGAAAAATTGATCCTGGACTTGACACCTAATTTGCAATAACCATCTTTGTCCTTATGTCCTGCGATTATACAAGAAATGTTTCATAATCTTTTTCTTCTTATGGCAAATCATCTTTACCTTAATAAAGGTCCATTATAAGCAATCATGGGGTCTTGCCAACCACCAATATGGTATAGAGATTACGACTGCAATTATCCCAAAACATTAACAATTTTCTTGGTAATGTTTCTTAATAAACACTCCTTACAAATGATAATGTTAGTTCCTTTTCTAGTTAATATTGTATCTACGCGTGAGAATTTGGATCTCTTTTTATTTTGGTATTTTGGGCAATTCTCTAAAGTCTCCTCTCTCATCGATGGTGAGAATTTCACGTGGGAAGTCTTTTTTTTTCCCCCACACCTCCAAACAAATCTTTTTTTGTGTGTGTGTGCGCGCGCGCGCACTTATACATATAACATATAGGCAACGTAGTGTAGCTTGAATTACTACACTTATCTTCCTCACTTGCTACCATGCTCAAAGAAATTGTTGACACTAACGGCTTTCACATTTCTTAAAGGAATTTCCAACTCTATCCATTACCTGCCCATAAATAGTGGTTGGACTCACTAACACAATATTGTGTCTCGCCTATGATTTGAACAATTATGTTTATAAAAAAAATTGACAGTCCGATGCATAAATCATCCCCACACAACGAGAATAAAATCTTTATAAAAAACGTGAATGTAGCAAGACTTATTCTGCATCAAAAACGTGAAATATAGCAAGTCTTATTCTACATAAAGTTTCCCTTGGTTAGGGATTAGCCAAAAATTAAAGCAAAATATCAATCTTCACTTCGAAATGAGAAGCAAGAAAAGAAATACTCCCTCCGTCCCATTTATATCGGCCATGTTTGAGTTTTTTGGTCACTGCAAGTAAACTTTGATCAAACATTAAAGTCAATCTAAACATCCTAGTGAAATTTTAGAAAATGTTGATGATAAATCACTAAATGATTTATCAATAACAATTTTAAGAATTTCAATAAAATGATTAGATTGAATTTAATAATTGATCAAAGTTTATTTGTGTTGAAAAAAAAGTTGATCAATAAAATTGACAGTGACACCCTCATGAACTCTATGATTTTCTTACCAATAATGGACAAATTGTACAAAGTGCACTAAAAAAAGGCTCAAGTGTGAGGTCTCCCAATAAATATTAACCCCTCACATGCATTTTTACCCTAACCGTGAAAGCAAATCACATTCTCATTGATGTATTTTACCATTTTAGTTGCACAAAATCTTGTAAAAAAACGTGTTTTACACTAACTATGTGTAAAACGTGATTTTCAAATAACGGCTTAAGAGGGATTAAAAGACGCGGTGGCAATTTTGTAAATAAGTGGAACTCATGAAAATCTCAGCAGGCACATTTTAAAACAAGAGGAGGCATTTTTCAATACTTCACAGCAGGCATATTTTAACTCTAAAGGAGACACTTTTTTAGAACAGGCATGTTTTAACTCTAGAGGAGGCACTTTTTTTGAACTTTTAACAGTGCCTTTTTTGAGAAAAAATAAGTGTATGCTCTAGTTAAAAAATGTGCCTCCTGCAGTTTCAAAACATGTCTCCTCCAGTTTCAAAGCATGCCTCCTGAGATTTTTTTGAACTTTTTACATTGTTTTTTTTAAAGAAAAAAAATGTCTGCTCTAGTTTAAAAATGTGCCTCCTGCTGTATAAAAATATGCCTCCTCCAGTTTTAAAATTTAGAAGTGCCTCTTTGAAAAAAATGTCTGTTATGGTTTTACAAAGTGTGATGTGGAGTTTCAAAAATATGCCTCCTTCAGTTTCATAATATGTCTCCTGCAGTTTTAAAATATGCCTCCTAAGATTTCATAAGTTTCAAATATTTATACTTATGCCACCGCGTCTCTTAAACCCTACTTGCCGTTATTAATAAAACACGTTTTACACTAAGCCTAGTGTAAAACGCGCTTTACAAGAGACTTGCTCTTTTAGTTGGTGCTTGAGTTTTTACTTTGTCAAAATTTAACACGTGGCGTAACTATAGTGGTGGTCCTTCCTCTACGAATCTTGTAGACCCCCAGATGGCCAATATGGGCTATAAACAGACAAGCAAACCACCAGTAGAGACCTGTTACGTGGCGGCTGATTAAGGGCCTCTAGTCTAGGCCTTAAGATTTGAGTCCAGATCTCCTGTACCACTTTGTGTGTCACTCCCTGTGCCACAAGTAATCCAACCATTAATATGTTTGAATAATATTAATAAAATGTTACTCTTAAAAACTGTGAGCCATTAGATCATTTGTGGCACAGAGAGTGGCACACATAATGGTACAAGAGATCTGGACTCTTAAGATTTTGTTATCATGCTTGTCGATTTATTACGTGTTGGCTTCTTATTGGGCACCAACCTTGGCCGTTGGTACCGTTAGTTGACGACCTCGTTCAACATTTCTCCAAACAAAATGATTGATACAAAGTGAGGTGACGATATTTTATTAGTTGCATCAATTATGGACCCGGCACGTTCTAATAAAAAACACCAATAGAATTTTAACACATCATTTTGTAAGCCACATTTTGTGGCACTTTTTTGTGACTTTATATTTACCCCTCCAACATTTTACGATGCTAGAAAGAATCAGCTCCGTGCTGAGCGAATTATCTATTGATGCTAAAATAATATTGACATGCTATTCTTACATTTTTATTTATATATCAAGCATCACTTTGTTGTGAAAGATTATATTTAAATTTTTTATATGTCAGAGCGTTGTTACAGAACAACTGAACGCCGACCAAACTCTCTGTAGTGGGTTTTCACTGCGATGAAGACTTATCTGATGATTTTGAAACTCAAACAACAAATAAAACATAAATTGTTAACAATCAATAATATATCATCAGATGATCACTTAAGTAACATTTGTCTAACTCCGCCCATAAATGGCAGGCCTTTGATACTCCTTCCGCCGTAAGTACTTCCCCCCCGTAAGTAAAATGTTTTGCTTATTTGTCATTTTTCGTTGTCCCAAAAAAATGTCACTTCTACAATTAAGCTTAAAAATGCACAAACAAAGTATGACCGGTAAAGCTATCTTTAAAAAAATTGAATAGTCAAATGAAAAAATCATGAGACGGAGGAGTAAAAGATAGTAACTTTATCGTCGGTCGGTTAAATGTAAGTTTAATTTATTTATTTTGGTTGACTTATAAGAAATACTAGATAAATGCGAATGGGAGAACAAGACGTTAAGAGTCCAAATCTCATGTATCACTTTGTGTGCCATTTCATGTGCCACAAGTGATCCAACGATCACAGTTAATAGAATTGTCGTTATATTTATATTATTGAAACAATTAAACGGTTAAATTGCAAGTGGTACAGGGAGTGGCACACAAAAGTGGTACATGAGATCTCAACTCGCACGTTAATGGTAAACACACAAGATTAACTAGACGTGTCTGAAAACAGTCAAATTATTATAGCTACCTTGATTTGTATTTTCTCAAAATATTGCAGAAAATGTATATATTAGTCAATTATGGCCTGGAAAATATGAATCTTGTAGGGACGAATTCTTGTTTTTGCTCCTTCAAATGGACAATTTTCTTAGTTTTAAGAATATATATCAACCACTACTATTGTAGAATTGTGTATGAATATAAAAATCTTATTTGTTAGGAAACGGATTAAATATTTATGGGGAGAGGGTCAGAAGCCTAGCTAATGCGGCACTGTTGGTGTGACCTATCAGGTAAGGTATCTCGCCTTCTTCCTCCGTCCATCCCTGCAGCGATTGATAGACGAGTTTTTGGATTAATCCATCATCAGCCGCGGAATCATACTGGTTCACAAAATCCCCCAGATCGAAATTGGATCGTATCAAGCTTTGGACTGCACCTCATTCCAACTAGCCAAATACGGATTAGGACTGTTTATGAAAGTTTAGTGGTCGGATACAGTCCAACTAACAGCATAAAACTCGTTTATGACCAAAAACCATTGGTCACGATTTTCTTTTTGACAACACGTAAGGGGATATGAAACCAGTGGCTGGCGGACCCAAGAATTTTTCACAAGGGGGGATTGCATAACACATTTAAAGTGGGCAAAAATAAATACTAATGCATTTATTTTTTTAAAACAAAGGGGGGCAAAGTCTAAAATATTGCACTAATACTCCAAATTTTCAAAAAAAATTACGCTAGTAAATTTTATTTTATTTTTTTAAAAAGGGGCATAGACTAAGGGTAGGTCCGCCCATGTATGAAACCCTCAACTTTGCTGATGAAAGACAAATGTCTATGTCGTGTGAGCTAAAACTCATTTGACTGACAGATGAAAATCATTAAAGTCATGTAAGATTCAATAAATAACAAATTAATCTCATCGGTTTAAGTCTAGCGGGGTAGCTGTGGTCCTTTACATCATTTTACTATGTCAATTTCAAACTTGCTCCTCATTACCGCTAAATGTTTCCCATAATAGATCACTCCAATTTCCTGGATTTATCAACCATCCATTCTCCGACCCCTAAAATCTCTCTTCACGCAACGATTACATCATCCCCTTCCCTCATACTCCCTCCAAATTCTCTCACTCCTCATGTCTTACATAACGCCATCACTTTTTATATTTCCTCCACACATTCCCTTTCTTCTCTCTCCCTCTGATTAATTCCCAAGAAAAGTTTTGTTTTGTTTTGTTTTCCCACCATCTTTTCTCCATTACAGACTCTTCTTCTTCTCTTCGTTTTCAACTTTTTCAATTCTTCCCATTATTCTCAAAAAATCACAATTATATATTTATTTATTTTATGAAAGAAGACGAAAGAAGGAGCTCAGTGTTTGGAGAAACGAATTCGCAATACGGCGGGAAGAACATGGCCTACTCTGATCCTAACATGTCCTCCTCCAACGCCATTGATGATTACAACAACACTCGCAACAGCAGCTTCTCCGCGTACGATCCTAATCGGATGAGCGGCGAAGGATCTCCCATGATGATGTCCCCTTGGAATCAGACCAATTCGCCTTTCACCAAGTCTCCTTGGTCGAACAAATACGAAGATTTACAAAGTCTCCCTCAAAACGGCCTAGTCGGGTCCCTCGTTCGCGAGGAAGGCCATATATATTCACTCGCAGCCTCCAATGATCTCCTTTACACTGGCTCCGATAGCAAGAACATTCGTGTATGGAAGAACATGAAGGAGTTTGCGGCTTTCAAGTCAAATAGTGGATTGGTGAAGGCTATTATAATTGCGGGTGATAAGATTTTCACGGGTCATCAAGACGGGAAGGTTCGGGTTTGGAAATTCAACCCGAAGAACCCTAGCGTGCACAAGCGGTGCGGTACTTTTCCGACCTTCTTCGACATACTCAAATGCTCGATGAAGCCGAGCAATTACGTCGAGGTGAAGCGGAATCGCACTGCGCTGTGGATCAAACACTGTGATGCGATTTCAAGCCTGAGCATGAATGAAGAACAAGGGCTGCTTTATTCCGCATCGTGGGACCGGACATTTAAGGTGTGGAAGACTTCGAATTCAAAGTGTCTTGAATCGGTCAAGGCTCATGATGATGCGGTCAATTCGGTGGTGGCTACGGTTGAAGGAATGGTTTTTACTGGGTCGGCCGACGGGTCGGTTAAGGTTTGGAGGAGAGAGGGGCAAGGGAAAGGGATGAAGCATGTTTACGTGCAGACGCTTTTGAATCAGGAATGCGCTGTCACGGCTTTAGCGGTGAGCCCGACCGGGTCGGTTGTGTATTGCGGGTCGTCAGATGGGGTGGTGAATTTTTGGGAGCGTGAGAAACAGTTGTCGCACGGTGGGGTCCTCAAGGGGCATAAATTGGCGGTGCTGTGTCTTGAGGCTGCAGGGAATCTGGTGTTCAGCGGATCGGCGGATAAAACTATTTGTGTGTGGAGGAGGGAAGGGACGGTTCATATTTGTCTCTCGATATTGACCGGTCACACGGGGCCGGTCAAGTGTTTGGCGGTGGAGAAGGACAAGGAGTCGTCGGATGGTGATCAGAAATGGACGGTTTATAGTGGCAGTTTGGACAAGTCGGTCAAAGTGTGGAGCGTGTCGGAGCTAGCTCCGGATATGCAGTCAATGGCTATGATGCAACAGAACGGCGATGTATCTTGGGATTCTATTCCTTCAGCAAAGTATTGATAAATTTGTGAATTTGATTTCTGGGTAAGGAAGGGCTAATTATATTGTCTATTGTTGTTGATCTAAGATGATTATTGATGGTTCTTTTCTTTTCTTTTTTGTTTTTTTTTTCTTTTTTAAAAATTGTTTACATGTTAAGCTGGTTGAGATGGGGATTTGGGTGAAAGATGGTGTACGACTGACTTAAAGAGAGAGATTAATGAAGATTAGAGTTTTTTTTTTTCTCACCCTGTTTTTATTCAACATTTTCTCCCAAAAGAAAACTGATAAATGACTTTGTAAAGGATACTGCTGAGAATGTTATAGATAATTATGTCTGAAATTGTTTAATTTGAGATCATTATATATTTGAAGTTTAAGGTTCTGAAATCTGACATGACGGAAATTGTTGAGAACTTATTCATTCTTTTAGTACAAAGAAAGAGAGATGGTACAAAACTAACTAAACTTTGGTGCAATTTAGAAGAATAAACCCTTGTATCAACTTTTTTCTGTTTTACAATATTATTTTTTAATTGTACCAGAATTATGGACCAAAGTATGGAGACGAGTGCCTGCTTTCATCCTAGATAGCTAAAGGTCAGCGTAACACAAGTGGTCTTCCTACTCTTAGTTTTCCATAACTGTTTCATGCGTAATTCTATCAGAGTTTTTTTTTTTTTTTTTTTTCATTTCTATAATGACCAAACAACCAAGCCATCATTTTATTTAAGTGTATGACCACATAAATCAATATAGAGGAGCATAACTAAATTAACAGGTTTTTGTACGCAAGCAATCAAATCTAGCTGCCAGCAGGGGATGTAACTGGAAATAGACAAGATAAAACCATTGAAGTACCTTGATGTTAAGATAACTTGCTCCTCCTCACTATTATCCCATTCTGTGTGCAAGCTAACAAGCCCAAAATCAGCAACCTAGATAAGAAAAAAAAGAACTATATCTCAGATACTGAGATAACAGATTAGCAAATAATCTTTTTTTTCCGTCCTTTAGTTAAGAAATGGAGTATGCATAATTCAGTTGTTTATATTTCTCAAAGTGTTTAAGGTAAATGAATTAAGCTACCTACCAAGGTCCAATGGCTCGTAGTCGTGAGCTAGGAGTATGGTCTTAGGCCGCATGTCTCTATGAACAATACACCCCACTCTGCAATCTTCATGAAGATACCGCAATCCTCTTGCTGTTTGCCTGTTCCAATAGCTATTTTGAGTCGTGAGTCACAGTCTAGAGAGGGTCTCAGATGCCCTGTCATCAGAAGAAGAATTAGCCAAGTCAAAACTCACTTCCGTCAGTCTGCTCAGAATGTTTTACTTCCTATCTTGAGAATTCCAGTAAATGGGTCTGTTTCCAAAATTAAGCTAATACTCCCTGTGTCCCAAAATAAATGTTGGAGTTGACTTGTCAACGTTTTTAAGAAACATGCTTTGCTTATTTGCACATTGCATACTTCTCCAAGGCTCTTTCCCAAGGAGGTTCCTGGTTCTGACATAATGTGCACAACGGAGCAGGTACTGAGGAAGTTCTTTCCATAGAGACATCATCTCTGATGCTAAGCTATAAGATGTAACATCTCTTCTCGATAAAAGTGCCCATTAGGAAAAAGTTCAGATTTGGGGATACTTTTCGGGGTTCCGACTTGGCTTATCACTAGAAATATGGTTTTGGGACTCTTATCACGATTACTTCTTGCAGGTGATTTTGGGGTGATCAAGAGAGTTATAATTCTTTCCCCACAATAGTCATCCAAGTCATTGCACTTGCTGGTTGGTATATGTCCTCTTCTGGCCTGTCTATCAACAGTGGGTTTTCTTCATAAATGAGGAAAACCAAAGCTGCTGTGTCAAAACTAGACGATGAATTACCCTCTGAAGTTCGTGTATAGGAAGTGCTTGGTTCTTCAGGACTGTTGCTGGAGTAGAATATACTATTATTCTGAAACTTTGTAGATTACCAGCATTCTGACCAGGTGAAGAAGGAGCAGAAAAGAAAGGAGTTTGGGGGTCGTCTGAACTTCCAAAATTGAGCCTAAGGACTTTTGGTTTAGACCTATTCATCACTACAATACTTCTGCAGAGTTCATGCAATATTTTCTCTTTTGCTTCAGTTTTCTGTTTCAGGGAAACAGAAAACTGAATGGTGCTTTACCAAATAACCAACAAAACAAATACTACCTCCGTCCCATAATAAATGTCGCACTTGCCTGTTTTGTCAGTCCCAAAATGAATGTCGCGTTTCTAAATTAGCAAAGAGTCTTAGTGCAAATTTACCATTGAACATACAATGTACAATTTAGTAAAGCACATTTCTTAAAAACATTGACAAGTCATATACGACATTTATTATGGGACCGAGGCCAGAGGGAGTACCATTTATTTATAAGTACACTTGCTGTAATTGTTGCCAAAAGAATGTCGAACTACTTAACCACGATAATGTTCAATTATTATGCATTCTAAATGCGCATTACAACGGCAAAAGTCCATATTAACCAGTTAGTTTGTACAGAGCAGTCAAGTTGAAGATTATGGATCAGATAGATCACTCTCAGCAGGAACAGCTTTACCACATAACATTATCTATGAAAATATATCTTGCCTTTCAGGATAAATAATATGAGTGGTGGCCGATTACACTCCCATATCATATCTTGATTAGGAATGTTATCATCTTATGCATGTGTTTGCAAGTTATCCTTTAGATTTAACATGCAGAATTCTCTAAGTTAATCGCTGCAAATTTGGCTTCTCAAGCACAACACCAATTTTTCTAGCTTCTTCATTTAAAATTAAGAAATAAAATATTTAGGATGCCAAAATAATGTACTTCTATTAGGGAATAACACAAGAATAAATGATACGCCCTCCGTCCTAATATAGTTGTTGTTCTAGACTTGGCCACATATATTAAGGAGTGTAATTAATACATGTGAAATAGACATAATTACTCTTATAGCAATTCAATTACCTAAGTGATTAAATGTTTGTATAATGACAACTACATAATCATAAATAAGGGGTATATTCAGGAAACAATGCTAAAGACGCCTAGATAATAGCAAAACAACAAGTACATTTGGACAAACTTGAACCCCTTATACTACAAGTATTTTGGGACAGAGCGAATACGTTTAAGTCTAATTACCTGCCAAAATAATGCCCTATGACCTACAATTAAGAAGCCGGAATAAATGTTGTAGTTGTTTTTACTAGTGCACTATATATTTCCAGGATTATGGAAGTCACCTAGGCTTTTCCCTCCAAGTTGTTTATCCGTGTCAAACAAAAAGGACATCACATAAGACTATCAACACTCGCCTATAAATGGAAAATAACTGGTTCTTGTCAAGTACTTAATTTTAATGGCATCTTAAGCATGCAACTTGAAAATGAGACATTTGAAAGGGGTATGTATTAAAATACATGCATGTAAATCAAGTGCAGCAGGAATCTGGTATTTTAGAGGGGACGTGAAAGGAAACAACTATCATTAACTCAAAGTGGTTGGATATTCTACAGTTTCTGCATAAGCGAGTCAATCACTCCCGTTAAATGTTGATCAAGGTAATAGCTTTCAAGAGTGGGATACTTGTAATTCGCAACCACAACACGTGGCGTCCGCACGTGCCATCTTTACTTCCGCATCAGCATACCGCATTGCAGCGGGAATAAAGGTTATGTTTTCATAGCGGTCCCATTATTTGAACAAGGTCATGGGTACCCATTCTCTTCCGCATTTGGAACCATTAAGTAGTTATGGTTTGGAGGCTAGAATGGTGGAGTTAGCCACGTGGACCAATTAGGGGGCTACACGGGCCAAGCTAGGGTTAAAAGGACAATTGCGGGACTAGTCCCACAAGGGACACGCGGAACCATTCCACGGATCCGTACGAGCAAACCAATGGGAGATCGCCAGCGTGCTATACAGACCGCACATGACCTATCACGTGCGGTGCAGAATCCATACATATCTGACTCAGAGGGCAAGGTCAGCTACAGTAACCATGTGCACTTTTCTCCCGCAATACTTGTTCTCTCCTAAACCCTAGTTAGTGTCTATTCTCACTCATCCACTTTGTTTCTCTTTAGTGGTTTTTGTGTAACGCCAATATTAGACCCGCACTATATTCTCTCTCTTAGGACAGTATCCTACAAAGAGTTTTCACCAAGTAGTATGACTTTTTTTTTGGCTGACCGGCTACTATACTAGTTCTCCAATAATAGGTGAGGTTAAAAAAGGGCATCATAATAAGAAGAGAGGAAGAGAGTGCATGATTTCCATTTCTTGGATATGAAAACATCTCTATTAACACATTGAAGGCACATTTTTGGGTACAAACATTCAAATGCCACCAAAACAGTCAAGAAAATCAGTAGTTGAATATCCTAATTTCACACTATGAATTTCACCCGAAAATACAACACCCCCGCCCCCAAAGTTTGAATGTAAAGTCTAATACATGTGGAAGCCCTCACTTTAACAATGACACTGGTTTTCCAAAACAAAGATAACTTTATTCAGTTTTATCAAGGATTACGGAAAATATGTGACGAAAAATATATATCAAAAGTTGCTTTCATTTACACTTTCATTATCAACAACAGTGATGGACTAAACTGAAGTAGCCTCTTTGTGCCGGGGTGGGATGCATACTAGGTCAATCCATGGCCTCAAAGTAAAAATCTATGAATATATATGTCTTTTATGGGGGTAAGTAAATGGGCATATACTCAAAATGAAAGGAAAAAAACTATGCAAGACATTTACTCTTTAAGTAGTGGATCCAATTCAAAAAAAAAAAGTAGAAGATCCAATTTATGAACTTCACAGTCAGTAACAGAGAAATGAGAGAAGTGCAAGTTCAGTAGGTTTAATTTCATTTTCATTGCTTTACCTAGATTTTGATTGGGAAATTGAAGAACCATCGGCGAACATTAGCCAGAAATTTGACATTCCTTAACTTTGACCGGTGATCATCGGTAATCTCCTTTCAACCGAGGGAAGCTCCACAATTTCCTACCTATACTTGTAGCAGAAATAAGCAAAATCATGGTATGGCTTGAAAATTGGAGAACGTTTAAACAGTTTCGTTTGAATATAATTTGGAATTGAGTACCTGTTTTACCGCCGGAGAGGACGGTTAGCAGTGTAATGGAATCGCCGGGGTGAACGAACGATGTGATTGAGGGCCCAAGTCAATGCCGTTTTCGATCTCGGATTTGACGGCGACGGTTACTTACGCAGATTATCAAAATTTGGCGGGAAGATTTGTTAGCCGTAAGGTTGAGACTTGAGGGCCGTGAAAAGTATCGGTGGTCCCGTCGCCTGCCTACGAATAGATTACACTACACCCGACGTTCCCCCTTTTCTACTCCCCCTACATCCCTCCTTATTTCCAATTTTGTTTCGGCTCACTTGAAACCTCCCCAATATAACTAATTTATAATTATTTTATATTAAATCTATCCCACCACTTATTCTCACTCTTCATTTTACATCACTCAATTTATTTAACCAACATTACTATTTACCCCACTCATTATCTATTTTCATTTTATACCACATATTTTTCTTATTTTATCTTCTTTTTCTTTAGTTATTGTGCTCACCTTTTAGGTTTTAAGTGAGACGGGACGGAGGGAGTATTAAAAAAATGCAAGTTAACAAGTGAAAAAAAAAAGTCTTTTCTACCCCTAAAATAAGTCACTCACCTAGACAATTAAATGTTAGTGCAAGAGATATCGCTCTGTCATAAATAAAAGTATAATTGTATACTACAAAAAAAAACTTTAAAAATAGTAAAACGTCAAGTATTGTGGAACAAAATTAACTTTTAAAACAAGATAAATTATGAAACGGAGGGAGTATATATTAAAGATCGTAGAGTAAAATCAGTTTTACTCTTGTTTTGAATGTACAGTGTGATGGTACAACCTGAAATGGATCTAAAAAATGTTGTTCATCATCTTCGCGCCTGCTAAGGTTTTCAGTTTTTGATTTTTCTCGATCTCGTAATTTAAATATTAATCACAGATGATATCGGTGATTAATATTAAACTATGAGAAATTTCTTGTTTCTTAGTAATAATTCTAACCCATCCCTCTTTTCTTAATATGATTGTGCACATCTCCATGTGTAAATTTAAAGGTGAATTTTGATACTCATCTATTGATTTTTCTATCCGTTGTCGGGAGCTTGTGATTTCTCTCATTTGTCGAGAGCCTGTGATTTCTCACCATTATGTTGAGAGCCCTTTTGTACTGATTGTATATTTTCATGTCGACATGTTTGGGATACTTGGTTTGACACTTGTCGTCGACTCAAAACCTTCCGTTTGTAGTGACCT
Source organism: Campanula takesimana (assembly GCA_026119855.1). Taxonomy (NCBI): domain Eukaryota; kingdom Viridiplantae; phylum Streptophyta; class Magnoliopsida; order Asterales; family Campanulaceae; genus Campanula; species Campanula takesimana. Next base: position 84,991 of record JAOWBW010001511.1, on the reverse strand, counting down.
CAAAGCCAAATTTAGTCTGTATGGATTTTTTTATTTTTTTTAATATTCGTTTTGTGCAGTTTTCAAGTTTTGCTTAGAGAAGCCTTTGGGTGTACCAAATCATTGTTCTGCAAGGCTTTAGATAGAGTTTTAGTAACCAGGAAATAATCGTAAACGTCTGGTCTAGATAATGGTTGAAGTTGATATTATGCATGTGAAGTGTGTTGCAAATATGTTGACAGAATTCTTCTCGAGATTTGCTCAATTAATTGTATGTACATGTACACTTTGAAATTTGGGTTGAGATACCGATGTTTGTGGATATCCAACTTGTTCACATTTGTGTCTATTAATGGATATCTTGTTCTCTCTCTCAAATATATATATATATATATATATATATATAGAGAGAGAGAGAGAGAGAGAGAACCTAAACATCATGGGAACCGTGAGAACTTTGATACATTAGGTTTTTACCTAATGTATCCAATGATTCACTTGGATATAGTGGATACATTAGGTAAAAACCAATGTATCCAATGGTTTACTTTGATAGATTGGATACATTACTTGGATACATTAGGTTCTTACCTAATGTATCCAAGTTCTCACGGTTCTCACGATATTTAGGTTCTCATTTGAGCACCTATATATATATAGAGAGAGAGAGAGAGTCGCACTCCAATGAGAACCATTTTAAATGAGAACCATGAGAACCAAGTATAACAGTTTGATTAAATACACAATAAATGGTCCAGATTATAGATATAGTGGATACACTTGGATACAGTAGCTAATTTTCAAAATACACTTGGATACATTAGTCATTTAAGTTACTGTATCCAATTGCAATTTTCAAAAACACTTGGATACAGTGGTTATTTAGCTATTGTATCCAAGTGCAATATCAAAATTTAGGTATTGTATCAAAGTGTATCAAATGTATTTATAATCTGAGCTATTGATTTTAATTCTAATCTAATGGTTATGCTTTGTTCTCACACAGTTGTGGTTCTCATTTGAGCACCTACCTACCTACCTATATATATATATATATATATATATATATATATATATATATATATATATATATATATATATAGGTAGGTATGTTAAATGACTAATGTATTCAAGTGTATTTTGAAAATTAGCTATTGTATCCAAGTGTATCCAATATATCTATAATCTAGACACTTGATTTTGTATTTAATCAAACGGTTATGTTTGGTTCTCACGATTCTCATTTTAAGAGGTTCTTATTAGAGCGCGACCCTATATATGTGTGTGTGTGTGTGTGTATTTTTCGAAAGGGTTAATGACAATTTAAACCCTAAATTGATATACCACCTTCCCAATTGAACCCTGATAATTTTAATTTTTTTTCACGAGATCAGACATTGTTGTGAAAAATACTCGCCAGTTAAGGCATTTTTGACGGTTTTCGTTTTAAAAAAAATCAGTTTTGTAACATGCGCTTGGCACGTGATCAACGTGTTGGATGAGTTTGAAGTTGATATTTATTTTAAGAGGCTTAATGAAAATTTAAAACTTAATAGGGTTAAAAATCAAAATAATCATTGAAATAGTAAATAAAAGGGTTCTTAAAGTTATTTTCAAAATATTAAATAATAAAAATTAAAGAAAATTAGCTATTGTATCCAAGTATATCCAATGTATATATAATATGGACACTTGATTTTGTATTTAACCAAACGGTTGTGCTTGGTTTTCACGGTTCTCATTTTAAGAGGTTCTTATTAAAGCGCGATCCTACACACACACACACACACATATATATATATATATATTTTGAAAGGGTTAATGACAATTTAGACCCTAAAGTGATATACCACCCTCCCAATCGAACCTTGATGTTTTTTTTTGCCAGATCAGACCTTGTTGTGAAAAATACTCGCCAGTTAAAGCATTTCGTTGGTTTTCGTTAAAAAAAAAAATCAGTTATGTAACATGTGCTTGGCACGTGATCAGCGTGTTGGATGTGTTTGAAGTTGATATTTATTTTAAAGGGCTTGATGAAAATTTTAAACTTAATAGGGTTGAAAATCAAAATAATTATTAAAATAATAAATAAAAGGGTTCTTAAAGTTATTTTGATATTTTCAAAATATTAAATAATAAAAATTAAAGAAAATTAATAAATGAAAATAAATGATTATCATATATTTTCTTCTATATTTATAAAAACTAAGAAACATAAATAAGTATTTTTTAATTCCCATTTTTTTTGCACATATTAAGAATGTTAGAAAAAAAGTAATTTTCTTTTTTAAATAATAAAATTACTTTTTATAATAAAATATTATATTAATTTTAAAATGAAACAAAAAAATAAGAAATTATAATATATGAGCACTTAACTATTTGAGGAATTTATGTAATTTTTATTTTCAATTTTTTTAAACAATATTTATATTAAATTGCGTGTGAGAGAGAAAAGTATATGAATACAAAGTACCTTAAATAAAAATAAAATAAAAATATAATATAATTAAATAAAAGTTTTTTTTATATATATAAAAAAACCCAGTAAACTTCCCCTTCTTCCGAACCCTTCCCGATTCCATCATCGTCTCCCACCCTCCATTTCCTTCCCCCTCCCGCCAAATGACCAAGGACCACCCTCACTTTCCCAATTCAACATTTTTGTGCTCTCTCCGTCTTCAATCTGACTCCCTCTCCCCCCCCCCACCCCTCCTATCCTATGCCCTTCGGTAGGTTGCCGACTGTTTTGCGGCGACAAGCTCAAAGTCCCCATCCACTGCTCCATCATTAACCGTTCACATTTCTCTCCTTTGTTTGAAGCAATATCAATTTAGGCTTCTTACCTCTCTCACTACCCTACGTTTTTTTCCCGTGCGATTATTGTTGTAATTTTGTGAAATCAATTTTGAGTTGCGTTTACCATGTACTTTAAAGATTTGCAGTATTTGTATTTAAGAGCGGGCAAATGACACATTGGTGCACTTAAGTTTCACTAGAGTTGCAATGTGGCTTCCAACGTTTCATTTTTGGCAATTTAACTCATAATGTTTACATTTCGTAGCAATATGAGGCACTTTTGGATGGATATTAAAGAAAATGGATGGAAGTTAACAAATTTGACCAAAAATATAATGACCTTCTTTGAAAATTGCTTTGTATGCCCTTAAAATTCAAAGGTATTTAATTTGACATTATCCTTTCACCTAATTAAATTTGTTTACCTAAGAATCCTTAAACTTGTAAAATAATCAACTAATGACCCTGAAAAGACCAAAACTATTAAATTGGGGATATTACAAATTAACCCCTCGTAAAACATCCCTTTCACATGACGTACTCTCCACTTTCCCATTCCTGCTCCATCATTATGTAAGTCAAAATTGGATTTTTGGGCTTTCTGAGAAATGAATTATTCAGGGTATGGATGCGGGTTTTGATCTGAATTTAAATTTGGTGAGGAATCTGGTGGGTGCTACTCTAGTGTTGGAGAAGGGAATGGATCAGTCGGTGGCGTTTATCTGGTGTCGGCTTATTCAAATTTGAGAGTTCGAAATGTTTTTTTTTCTTTGGTAATTTTATTCTTGATTTGAAAGTGTAATTAGGTTATTGGATTTTGGTTTTGGTTTTCATATTTGGTGATTTGGTGGTGGTGGTGGTGGTGGATGTGATGGTGATGGTAGCGGCAGTGATGGTGAGGTAGTTATTGTGGAAGCGGTGATAGAGGTGGGACTATGGTGGGGAGTTTTAGATTCCGATTTTGGCACTTGTACCCCTTCATTTCACTGATATGCTCAAAATAATAACTTTTAAAATTTTAGGGGTGGATAATGTAATGTTCTATAAAAGTCGTTATATTTTCATTTCAATGTGTTAACTTTTATCCAGTTTCGTTAGCATTCATCCAGTTTCGTTAGCATTCATCCAGTTTCGTTAGCATCCGTCCAGTTTTAAGTCTTATTGGCACAAAATGTAAACATTATGAGTTAAATTGCCAAAATTGAAACGTTGGAAGTCACATTGCAACTTTAGTGAAACTTAAGTGCACTAATGTGCCATTTGTCCATTTAAGATCTACCCTTTTCTCCTTAAACTATTTTACACTTTGAATCTGCAAAATTTTTCTTTCGAAGATATGGTATATTTTAAAAATGGTTAGTTAAAAATATTTATTACCATTCTTTAGTTTTTTGTTGTAAATAGTGATAATTACTTTATTTTATTTAAAAATTTGATTATTTAATTTAATTTGTTTTTTATTTAATATTTTGAAAACAACTTTAAAAACATTTTTATTTAATATTTTAACAATTATTTTAATTTTCATCTTTATTAAGTTTGGAATTTTCATTAAACCCGTTAAAAAAAATCAACTTCAAACTACCAAATTCTGTTAGTCACATGCCAAGAACATGCTACATAACTGACTTTTCTAACAAAAACCGTCAAAAGACATTAACAGGCGAGTATTTTTCACATCAAGGTCTGATCTGACAAAAAAAACATCATGGTTCGTTTGGAAGGGTGGTATATCATTTTATAGTCTAAATTGTCGTTAACCCATTTTTTAGGGCGAATTACATTTTAGGCCCCAAAGTTTGGAGGGTGTTCCTATGATGGGATCTAAAGTATCTCCGTTAGCATTTTGGGCCCCAAAGTTGTCATTTTTTGTCGAGTTATGGTTTTTAACCAATTTTGTTATAGAAACCCGTTAAATAGGCACGTGCCACGCACACGTGTAAGTCACGTGTCATTTAAGGGGGTTAAATGAAATTTCTTAAATTAAAAGGATAGATATAGAGAGAGGGAGATGATGTCCAGTCCCCTCAACCTTACCTTCTTCTTCATCTTCCCTAACCTCACTCTTTCCTACCACCACTATCGCCACCAACCGCCACCTTCAAAACCTCCACTCTCCACCATCTAAAACCACCACTCACCACGGCTATCTTAAGCCGCCACCACACCACTACCATCTAAAACTGCCACCCACCTCCACCATTTCCAAACACCACCCACCATCAACATCCCTTTCAAATCTCAAATTTGAGTTTAAACTTTAAAGTGACAACAAACATACAAATATCAAATTAATCAGAAGCACACCCACCCATTATCCATAGATTCGGAAACATTAATCCTCAAACATAATCATCAAATTAATCAGAAGCACACCCACCCACGATAACCTCTGGGGTCGAATTGGGAATAAAAGAGGTGGTGGTCGGCACCCTCCTTTCCGTCCCAATCTAGCGATGTCAATGACGTTATTGAAAAAAGGTTGGGTGGCGTTCCCGTTTTTGTTCTCTGCAATTCCTTGCCGGAATTCATGTTGGTGATAGATGAAAACAAAGGGAGAGGGAGTTCGCTTGGGTTGTTTTGTATTAAGGAACTTGGTCAGTGTTTTTTTGTCTAAGAAAATCATTGTAAAATTGTTGAATTCAGATTCATGGTAGGCTAAACAAAAATTTGGAAATTGGTTCGGATTTCTTCCACCAAAATAATTCAAAATCCCAGATATGGGCATAAATCAAAAAAAAAAAAAAAAAAAAAAAAATGAAATCGCAGATCTGGGTATAAAAAGAATGGGGAGGCGAGATAGTGGTGGTTTGAGATAACAAGATGCACTATTGTTGTGAAGAGCAATATTCTGTGAGCCGTTTCTACCTTGCTTCAATGGAAGAAAAAGACAGCTTGGAGGGAAGGAAGGGGGTGCGGACGGTGGTAGTGTGGAGGGGAAGGGTGGCGGGGCAGAAGGAAAGGGAGGGGTGGCGAGCCGAAGGGAAGGGGGAACATGGATGAACTTTTGATGTTGAATTTGGGGAAAATATGAGGAATCGGTGGACGGTGGTGAGTGTGAGTGCTGATTGAATTGAACAGGGAGGGGGGTTTAACATTTTTAATTTTTGCCTTCTTATAATTTTTAAGGTTAATTATTTGGAAAATAATTTTTAATATTTAAGCCCATTAAATTAAAGAATGAACAGTAAACCCCCTATAAGTTAAATCAATTTCAAACTATCCTTCGTTAGGTGGCATGTGCGTGGCACGTGCTTATTTAACGGGTTTTTGTAACAAAATTGGTTAAAAACCCTAACTCGACAAAAAATGAATACTTTGGGGCCCAAAATGCTAACGGAGATACTTTAGAGCCCATCATAAGAACACCCCCAAACTTTAGGGCCTAAAATGTAATTCGCCATTTTTTAAAGCAAACAAAACACTAATTGCATTGATAATAAAGGTTAAGCAGATGGTGCTCCACAACGGTCGGAGACTCATCCCAAATATAAAGATTTATACAAAAACAATCAATTGTCAATAATCTATCTACCACAATAAAAAACCCGGATACATCTTGATTAGAAACGTCTATTCCTAAACCAAATCTCCAACCAAAGCCCTTATGAACAATGACTTGTGACGCGCAAATGCTTCTCCAAGTTATACTTGTACACGGCCTAACACTGACCTTCAGAAATCACTCGAACGGATAAAATTTGACTTTGAAGACACGATAAAGTAATGCATTTGGGTAGGGGAAAAAATGCCCAATCAAACATAGCAAGTATTGCAATAATGAATCGAAATAAAATACAAAGGCTCTCAACAAGGAGAGAAAACAAAGGCTCCCAACAAAGGGGAGAACAACAAGATGTAAGGCAAAGACTTTAAGATATGGAAAAGACTGGATACCGAATTATTTTTGTAGCGAGTTGATTGATCGACGTTGGGATGTCGCTTGAAATTGAGATTGGATAGAAGAAATCTCCTCTCCATGAAATCTATGAAAATTATGAATAGCACCAATCCATTTATTGATAAATAAAACAAGAAATTTCTCCTAATTTAAACCATTTATAATGCATCTAAATATTCTTACACGAAAAGAATGACGGACTGCGTAACATCTAGATAACAAAGATGGTATAGTAAATAAATATCGTTTCTAGTGCTCAATCATTTGGGCTTTGCACAACGAGGGCTCTCGGAATATAAAAAACAAGGAAAGTTGATACATTTACACTAATAAGTGTACACAATCTTTGTATACACTTCTACACCCTTAGTGTAGTGTAAATGTAGCCTTTTCCAAAAAGGAAAAGAAGACGCTCAAATACCTAAGTTGGTCCTCCAAATTGAACGGTGATGAAGTGCAGGCCAGCCGACGCACTGTGGGACTCTACAGATCAGATTCTTGAGAAACCACGTATTACAAGGCATGTAATGTAAGAACAAATGATCGATTTTCTTTTTTGCTACTATTTGATTTGAAATATTTTTCTCTCGAATAATCAACGTGTTTATTGATCATTCTCCTGTTCATCTGTATATTTATTGATTTACGTGTTAAGCAGTTTGTTTATCCATTGTTAATGGCGGTCTTCTGGCCCTCCAACTTCGCACAGTTGCTGTTTTATTTTTGATAAAATTCATTAAGGGGTATTTGAATGTGCAGTGTGATGAACAAAATCAATTTTACTCTTGTTTTTGTATTGATTGATTTTATAACCCAAATCCCTTTCAAACGAAAGCTTGCATGCATATTTAGAAAGGATAGTTTGTGGAGCCCGGAATTTTGTCAACTGGGGTAATGATTGCACAACATACAAATTTTTAGTGTATTTTAGGCAATGGGGCCCAAAAAATTTCTAGTGGGGTGAAATTAGAAATACTTGATTCAGTAGGAGCTAGGACTAGGAGACCTTGAGAGAAGATTATTAATTGTTGGCACTCGGATGCAATTAGAACTAGGAATTGATATCAAGTAGAGAGGCGAAGAAAAACTAAGCCCAATTTGGAGGAACAGAGTCAATCAGCAGTGTAGTGCTATTTTAGTTGTGTTATGATCTATCTGTGTTTTTGGTGTATGCAAATTAAGTATTTGGATCTTGAAGGCGGATAAGGAAAATATATGGAACCCATGGTGAGTGAAATATGTTAATGTTCAGATATTATTTGTAAACGATTCAAATCTGTGCAAACATTCATAGAAGCTACTAATACTTTTTGTGTTGCAATTGTCCAACTGGAGATGGTTGGTTTCACCCTAATTCCTAAGCAACTTTCCCTTCAGTTCTATTATAGCCATTATAATAAGCTAATTCAACAATAATCAATGCTGGGGAAAGCTACAATGAGCATAAATAGTAGAGGAAGACCTTAATTCTATCACCAATTTCCAAATACATTTCCGTTCCTCCTGCGTTCTCAAATTATACATAAGAGTATAGGCGTGGACTGAGAAGGACTTCAAGAGGGGTGGCTTTGAGATTTCTTAGTCCAGAGCTCTCACTCAAATTAACTTGTTCGTCCATGGGCGTCGAGATATCAAATCCATGGATCAAGCTGGCTAGCGTCAATAACACAGCCTGCATAACTAACAAAATTCCAGGGCAAATCCTTCTCCCGGCTCCAAAGGGTAGTAATTCAAAATGTTGACCCCTTATGTCAACATCCTTGTGTCTAGTCAAAAATCTCTCTGGTTGAAACTCAGAAGGATTCAACCACACCTGAGGATCACGATGAATCTTTGAAAGATTCACTATAAGTCGACTCCCCTTTGGAATTTTGTAACCCCCCACAACACAATCCTCAGTAGATTCACGTGGTGCAGATAGTGGTCCCGCTGGATAGAGTCGCATAGCTTCTTTGAGTATAGCTTGGAGGTATATCAAGTTCTTGATATCAGATTGTCCAACTTGTCTGTTTCGTCCTACTTGGATGTCAAGCTCATGTTGGGCTTTTTCCAATGAAGGACGGTTGTTTAGTAATAGTGACAGTGCCCATGTTAGAGTAACTGTTGTTATATCAGTTGCACCTGCTAAAATTGTCTGCAAATGTGTGCAGCAATCAAATATGAATAAATGAAGGTTGAGTGAAACAAAAAGGAGCTAGTTGAACAATTAGAGTAAAAGCGATGAATGAAGTAATTAGAAAGGCTGCGTACCAAGCATGTGGCCTTATTGACTGTGTCAGCATCAAAACCTGCAAGATCTTCACTCGACGAACCTTCAAGAATTGATAACATCACATCCATGAAATCTTCTTCTTCACCCTCTAAATTTACCTCTGACGACTTACAGGTAACCCTCTTTCTTTTATGCTCCTCTAACCATCCATTGAGGATGTAATCAATCTCTTTTCCTGCTGTCTTCATTTCTTTCATATAACCACCCAAATCCAACCACCTCAAAATCGGAAAGACGTCAGAAACCACAGAAGCACCCATAAGTTCAAAGAACTTCCTCAAGGCATCTAGTGATTGGCTACCCTCTTGGTCATCATGATTGTATCTCTTTCCTGCAATCATTCTAACCACCATGTTTAAACTTACGCTCCCAAACCATTGTTTCATCTCAATCTCCACCTTTTTCAAATCAGAAGATAAACATCCCTTATTCATGTCTAACCATGACTTATAAACTTCTTTAATGGCTTCTTTAACTTCTGAAACTTGGATTTGTGAAAGCGATTCAACTTTCGTGGTGGAGAGTAACTCATGCTTGATTATTCTGTGCATATGGCGCCAGTGGTGTCCGTACGGGCCCAGGCCATACATGGCGTAGTTATAGCCCATGAGCTCTACGGCCACAGACTTTGGACGGTCGACAAAGGCTTTGTCGTTGGTTGTGAAGCATTCTTTTGCCATTTTCCAATCGCTCACCACAAAAGCTTCATGAACTCCAAGCTTGATAGTGAATATGGGGCCGTGCTTGTTGGCCATGTCACCTAATAGTACGTGTGGTAATCGAGAGCGAGCTAGAAGGTGAAGGTGACCGATTATAGGCCATGCACCTGCTGCTCGAGGTGCTGTTTTGCTTGAATCAGGGTTTCTTTTTTGCTATTTCTCGTATGTCCAAAAGATGGTACAGAATTGCTAGCACAGAAGCAAAAATGGTGCCTGCTGCAGCTGTTTGAAAGGAAAAAAGGAACTCCATGCCTTTTGTGACTTCTCACTGTTCTGGATGATACTTTTAAGTGCAAATATACACTCCCTCTGTCCCATAACAAATGACCTAGTTCATTTTAGGATCAGGTGCTTAGGAGAACTGCTTTAAAAGTGGTGTTGTGAGTGTAAAAAAAGTGGGGTAGGGAATAGTAAGTGGAAACTTGTTGGGAGTATGGCAAGTGGGTCCCATGAATAAAGAAGTAATATTCCCTCCGTCCCACTCGAATTAGGATTCTTGGTCAATCTAATTATACTTTGACCAGTAATTTGATGAAAAAATAATTATCTTAATAAAAATCCAAAATTGTTATTAAATTTATTAGTAACCATGATACAATAACAATTTTTAAATTTTTATTAGCATCATTATTTTTCTTCAAATTACTGGTCAAAGTATAATCAAATTGACCAAGAATCCTAATTCGAGTGGGACGGAGGGAGTATATAATTTCAATTGTAGGAAAATGCGACTTTCCAGTGGGACACCCTAAATGGCAAAATGAGTCATTTGTTATGGGACGGAGGGAGTAAGTGTTTGCTTGGGGTAGTGTGATAGCAACTTAATCAATTTGTTATTAGAACATCCTTTTTAATCAACTAGTTGACTCCAGTATTTCCTTTTAATAACAAGTATTATATGATACCATTTTTTAAAATGCCAATTGTCAGATGATTCCTAAATTGCTGTTGTGATGTACTATAGATTACCCACCCACCCCGCTTTTTTTCTTCATGTAATTCATAACAAAAAGACAAAGAAGATCTTTGGAGGCATTATACTTGCAATTATCAGTGGAATCCTTATGGTTAAAACTAACAGCAACTTGTCCGGTATGATGCGAACAATTAAAATGTTCGTCAATTAAGGTTTGCAAATTAGAGTCCAGGTGTGTGTGACCAGTAAAAAATTGGCTACGTTTGAACCATGTAGCCAATCTGAACACGCTGTAACATGTTTAATGCCTTCAAAATTTTATCACCAAGTACCAATCTTCTGTTGTTGGTGTAGAATACTGGGTAACAACAGTGCAATTTTTTCGGGGACCACTCACAAACCCCGATGAGGCCTCGTATTAAAATTTAGCAGAATGACCAGCGGGACTTATTGGGGAATTAACACTTCTAAGTTCCGCGTGATTTAGAGCACCTGTAGTAGTATAACCCCCTAAGCTCTTAAAAAGAATCTGAGTGCTAGTGAACTGTGATTCAGTTCCATGCTAGTTTGATGTAGGATCTATGCATTTTCCTTTACTTTGGTGATGGACGCCTTGTCCATCTTGTCTCTTGTCTGCTGTAGCTTATGTGTTGCTGATTTCATTTTTATCAGATGGAAGGTATGAGTATTGAAGGTGGATTCAAGGAATTACTTTGGACTGCAGGACAGACAGTTGGCTAACCCGGCGGGCAGTTACTGGTCAAACATAGACTGCAAATCGGGTATGTACCAACCCCTAGTTATGAGCAAAATACATTGTGAATTTCTATATTATAAAGCGTGTTTAATTGTTGTTCATCCTTGCAAATTGGACTGTTGATTTGCTTAGCATATCTTTTGAAGTACTTAAGAATATAATTCTTAATGCAATCATATTAATTTTACGCTATATTTTTATAAGTCAAATTTTCATATGATAATCAGATGGAAACAGTGTCAAGTGCAAGCGTAAAACAAGTGGTTGAACTTATCTCAAAAAATGTAAATCATGATGTAACAAAACCATGTTAGTTATAAAACAACATTAGTAAAATAACAACTCGCATCTGCTACCAAACAAAAGAAGAATAATTAATATCACAAACTTTACTAATTAATATATACTAGGGGATAGGCGTGGGGAAGTATGAACTTCGAGAGGCGTAGCCTTGACATTTGTTAATCCAGCACCCATCGTCAGATCAACTGGTGCATCACCAGGAGTTGAGATCTCAAAACTATGGAGCAATGTAGCTAGTACCAAGTGCAACATTTGGAGGCCCATATTTATACCAGGGCAAATTCTTCGTCCGGCACCAAATGGAATCAACTCAAAATGCTGTCCTTTAACATCAACTCCTTTGTGGGTGGTGAGAAATCTTTCTGGGATAAACTCTAATTCATTCGACCATGTTTGCGGGTCCCGATGGAGCTTCCACAAGTTTACCATTAACCTTGTGCCTTTTGGCACATGGTAGCCTGCTATGATGCAATCTTCTGTGAATTCTCTTGGGCTGAGGATTACAGTTGCTGGGTAGAGTCTGAATGTTTCCTTGACTATGGCTTGTAGATAGACCAATTTACTGATATCTGATTCATTTATCTGTCTGTCTCTTCCGATATGCAAGTCGAGTTCGTCCTGGGCCTTTTTGAGACATTGGCGATTGTTTAAGAGTAACGAGAGGACCCATGTTAGCATCACTGTGGTGGTGTCGCTGCTACCAGCAATGAGAACCTACATTGAGAACCAGGTTAAAGTTTGTTTTAGATTACATAGAATGAATGTTAGAAGAAGTTGATCACGGGGATAGATGTCAGAATAAATTTGTTACTTTTATTGCTAGACCTTTTAAGCTTAGTTACTGATAACAAAAAACTAGGTGGATAAACTAAGATTGATTTAGACAGGGCCAGTGTATCTGTCGTCAGACTTGACATTATTGGCTTTGGTCACATGTAGTACAAGGGAGTCAACTGAACCCTTTTAGTTTTGGGAAATAATTACTTGACCCCTTGGTTATTTTCCAAAACAAATTTATATTTTACCATTAATAGTTCTAGTCTTTTTACTTTTGACCCCCTTTTTCTGTTAGGAAAAAAAGGTACAGTTATAACTTAAACCCCATTTGTGCCTAATTTTACTTTATCTTGTAAATTTCTTCCGTTTTAATTATTTAGACTCCCTTTATAGCTTAGATCCACCAATCATGTAATAAAATACTGAGGTTAATATCGCGTACCATGCATGTGGCTTTGGTAATTGTATGAGCATCGATCCCGTGAAAGCCTCTACTCTCTACCTTGGACATCATCACGTCCATGAAGTCTTGCTCCCCTATTACATCCTCGGACTTCCTATTTTGATGATGCTCCTCCATCCATCCTTCAACAATGGAATCCATTTCTTTCATAGCTTTCTCATATCCACCCAAATCCAACCACTGAAAGAAAGGGAGTGCATCTGCCACCACATTCAACCCCATTAACCTAAAAAATTCCCCCATCACCGTACGACACCTTTTTGCGTCGTCCTCGTCTTTAGCATTAGTTGCCCCGAAGAATTTCTTCCCAACAACCATTCGGAGTACCACGTTCAAATTAAAGTCCCCAACCCAATCCTTCATCTCTACCAACACTTTTTCTTCCCCCTTTCTCTCCTTGTTATCTTCCCAACGCTTGTAAATATCTTTAATTGAGGCCTCCATCTCGGAGACTCTTATGTGCTTGAGTAGCTCGAGACGACGGCTCGAGAGCAGCTCGAGGGTAATTATCTTGCGCATATCACGCCAAAATGGGCCGTATGGAGCGAACCCAAACATGCTGTAGTTGTAGGTCATGTGGTCAGCAGCTAGGTATTTTGGACGGGAGGAAGCTGCTAAGTCATGGGTGGTGAAAATCTCCTTGACTATCTCTGAACTACTAACTACTAGGAACCGGTGGATCCCAAGACGGACGGTGAAGATAGGTCCATATTTGTCAGCCATCGTCGCAAATACTATGTGGGGAAGTTGTGATGCTCGAGCAAGAAGACCGAAGTGACCTATTATGGGCCATGCACCACCCGGTTGAGGGGCACCCTTCAATTTGGATTTGAACAATAAGAAGTAGAAAGCTAATAGTATTATAGCAAGGAGCTGAGTTATGATGATCAGAGGGTAATTTTGTTGTAAGAGGAATAAGTTCATTATGGGCATGGTTGTATGGCTCTAGGAAATGTGGTGGTAGCATAATATTGGTGCATGCTTAAGCAAGCTATATATAACACTTCGAAAACTTAAATTAGAATACAAAAATAGCACCAAGTCAATGTGCACATTCTCTAGCAAAGCAACAATTAAGTATTTTCTCCAATTCCAAAATATGAATAAACAAATGTTATGTTTACAAGTCAAAATTTCTATATCAGATTATTATGGATAGATATTTATTAGTGGTTGTAATCAAAGGACCAGTTGCCCCAGTTTCTATATCAGATTATTATGGATAGATATTTCACTTGACATTTTGAAAATACTAACTTTTGAGAAAATTTGGTAGGAATGATGTATAAATACCCTTACTATCCATCTTATTAAAACTTTTAGTTATGCAAATATTGATTGGACATTGTTAAAGTGAAAATTAATATTTTTGATTATGAACATTATTTTAGGGACCACATTATTTTTTAAAAAATAAATATTGATTTCGAAACGGGGGAGTAGTACATCTGAACTTTTGAATATATGCTAACCTTCAAATACCTATAAAGATAGAAATAGTACACTTACAAAGAGGAACAAATCAACAAATTATATGCTTACAGTTACCTAATTTATAATTTCATACTTCCTACCTCTCAAAAATTGTCCAGTTTTCTATTTTGATCTGTCTTAAAAAATCATCTCATCTTTTAAAAGATTATAAAATTATAGCAGTAGAATTTCAAAAACATACAATTAAGTAATATTATATAAATATTTGACTTGTCAAATAAAATATAAATGAATGTCTATTTTAACTTTTCAAAAAATAAAAATAAAAATTGCAGGAAGTTAGTTTTAAAACATTGTGGCACATGCATATAAATACCACTATCGAGCATGTGATTGTATATATAAACTACAAACTACAAACTACAAAGTGTTACTTGGTATCTTATAAGATACTTCAACTCATAACTTCATTAAAAACACCACAGCTATAAGTATATAATTCAAAAAGGTGAAAAAGAAAAATCAAAGGGAGAAGCCATGTTAAATATAAATTACTCCCTCCGTCTCAAAACAGATGTTGTTTTAAGAGTTAATTTTTGTCTCAAATTACTTGTCGTTTTACTATTTTCACAGCTTTTTTGTTGTTGTATACCAATTATACACTTATTAATGATAGTGAATTATCTCTTGCACAAGCATTTAATTGCCTAGGTAATTGAATTACTTTAGGGGTATACGAGACTTTTTCACATGCATTAATTGCATTTCTTAATATGTGTGTAAGAGTCTAAAATGACATTGATTTTGAGACGGAGGGAGTATACTATAAAGTCTATAATGCACATTATGGCCCACCCACCAAATCTTTGCAACCAGCTTAATTAATTCAGCCGCCAGCCCCTTTTGTGTTTACCATATTTTATCCTTTACTCCTCATATTTGGCCCTATCTCGTGGCCACCCCTAAAGTTTGGCCACATCTCGTTATCGACCCCGTCCTGCCACAAATAACTAGAGTGAAGTGGTTAATTGTGGGATAATTACGCAACTTTACCAAAAATATATAATAGTGAAGGTATCATTAAATATATAATTTCCAGATGTATTAAATTATCCTGTTTTAAAAAAGTTGAATTTGCTTAATTGACTGATTTAAAATTTGAAGTAGGATAACCACATTATAGTTCAGTTGTTCACTGTGGTTTAATCGGATATGAAATTGTTGCAGCGTCAGATTTGCTGTTATACTGCAGCTTGGTAGACCAGAATATAAAAGCTTTTTAAGATTTTTGTTTCTCTCGTCTGCTTGCTAGGTGGATGTCAATTCTTGACTCGAAATTGTTAAACACCAATGTTAATCTAATCCGAGTCTCAATCAGATAACTTTAATAAAATCCTTAGTCAAAGTTGGTTGCTGCACTTCTTAGTACTCCTTGTAAAATGAATTGTAATATGTTTTTTTCTGTTTATCATAAAGAATATGAGCCATTTTTCCCTATTAATTTTCAGGTTGTTCATGTGAGGCCCTAGTATTTTTAGGATTTTCATTCTTGCCCTAGAACTTCTAAATTGCTTCGATTGGCCCCTTTTGTTAATAGGGCAACAATGGAGTTCTCCCAGCATAAGAGTACTGTTGCAAACGATCTCGAGCTCGACTCGGCTCTGCTCGTTTACAGCCGTAAATTGAGTCATCACTGTAAAATAGGTTCCATGAGATTTTGTTGTGATAAGGTTGTTTCGTATAATTTTCAAAACCAAAATATTTTTCTTACCCTCTCTTATGAAGGAACCTAAATGTGTAATGTAAACTCCATTGGCTAATTAATTCACATGTTGCCTTGTACAGGTCATTGCAGTATGAGGGACTCATGCAGGGTCCTCTTGCTGATGAGATTTTCCCCTTGAACTTGAATCTCTCACAAGGGCTTTGCAGGGAAGCTAGCGAATGTGCAGGAGGATCCGAAATTCAAACTCGAGTACATGCAGGTACGAGAATCATACCCTAAGTTACAGTCAAATATCTGCTTACATAGAAGTGAATGGGGGGTCAATCTATCTTCTAGGCATATGTTAAATATTCACTCCATCCGTCGCAAAATGAATGTCCATTTTCAAGATTTTTTTGTCCCAAAATGAATGACTTTTTTAGTGATTTTTTTTTGTCCCTAAATGTTTTTTTACCAAAAAAACAAATTCACTAGTCACTTTATACTTGCAAAACTAAGTGTTTAGAAAGTGGATAACAAGAATATGTATGCATCTTTGCCATTTAATTATCTAAATAGTGAAAATTTTCAGATGTCCCTTAAATGAAATTTGGAGATTCATTTAGGGACGGAGGTAGTATTGTACACATGCTACAGTTTAGGATCCCATGTCTCAGAAGTTGCAAAACAATGCATAATGCTTCAGTCATTAGCGAGGTAGTTCTGAAAAGGTCCAGTTTCTGAAAAGGTCCAGTTATATCTCATCTTAACGACAACAGTTGACTTTTTATAACTTATGGAGGAACTAGTTTCCCCCAAAACCAACTCCTAGCAGAATATAGCATAGATCATAACTTATAGAACAAAATGTCATGTTCAAGTGTTCAACCTAGTGTATTTCCACTTGTCAGACCTGAGACCCTTGAGTGTAACTATTGTATACATTAGTTGGAACCCAAATAATACCATCTGCCCAACAAAAGTATGGTGGACCAGGAAAAAATATTTTAAACCTGTACAAGAAAAACATTAACTTGTATCCAAACACCATATGTATCTTACAAAAGTTGCTGAAAAAATATTGTTGACAAACTCATAGCCAAACAAGATCTTCTACCTACCATGAAATTATTAACTCAATATGCACACTACTACAAATAATCTTGCTTGTCGCTGTAATTCAAAACCTGAACTTGAAACACTCTTAATTCATAATTTTGGTACATGATCTTAAATAGAAGCTACCAGTCATGTTCAATAACAGTAAATGATTTAATGACCATTCCAAACATACAAAATAAAACCCGCATAAGCATTTCACGATGTTAGTAGTACATAGTACGGGATAAGCGTGGAGATAGAAGAACTTTAAGAGGGGTGGCCTTTTCATTAGTCAGTCCAGCACTTGTGCATCTCCAGGAGTAGATATGTCAAAATTATGCAGCAAGGTAGCTATAACAAGATGTAACATCTGGAGGGCCAAATTTATACCGGGACGAAATCTCCGTCCCACCCCAAATGGTGTCGGCTCAAAATTCTGCCCTTTAACATCAACATCCTTGTGGTAATTCAAGAATCTCTCTGGCTGAAATTCTAACGGGTTAAACCATATCATCGGGTCTCGTTGCATCTTCAATAAGTTTGTCATTAGCCTTGTGCCTTTCCGAACATGATATCCAGCTACCGTGCAATCTTCAGTAAATTCCCTTATCCCACTAAATGTGCCTGCTGGATATAGTCGTAAAATTTCCTTGATGGTTGCGTGAAGGTAGGTCAACTTACTGAGGTCGGATTCATCAACTTGTCTGTCCTTTCCAATGTGCAAATCTAGTTCGTCTTGCACTTTTTTCAGTGCATGACGGTTGTTTAGGAGTAGTGATAAGGCCCATGTCAACTCAACAGTGGTGGTGTCACTGCCACCAGCGATCAGAACCTGTCGTTTTGAAACAATTTGAACCAATTTAGAGTTTGTTGACTAGTATAGAAAATATTTTTGTGAAAACGAACTAGGATGATGAGAAAGAGAAAGTTAGTTTACAAAAAAATCAGGTTAAATTTATCAATAGAAAAAATAAAGAAGCCATGCTCCTCTGGTTTTTCTGGAATGAATAACGTACCATGCATGTGGATTTAGTTAGTGTATCTGCATCGAAGCCATGAAAGCCTTCCTTCTTCACCGTTGACAGCATCACGTCCATGAAGTCTTGCTCCTCCTTAACCTCTCTGGAATCCCTCCTCCGTTGATGTTCCTTCAACCATCCCTCGATAATACAGTCCATTTCCTTAGCAGTTTCTTTCATAGCTTTCTGGTTTCCACCCAAATCCAGCAACCTAAGAAAAGGAAGTGCATCAGCCGCCACATTAAACCCCACCAACCGGAAAAATTCCCTCATCACTCTACGACACTGTTTTGCCTCTTCCTCATCTTTAGCACTTGCCCCAAAGTATCTCTTTCCAACCACCATTCGGAGCACCACGTTCAAATTTAAGTTCCCGAACCAATTCTTCATCCCCACCATCACCTTGTCTTGTCCACTCATCATCTTGCTCGCATCCCAAAGCTTATAGATCTCATTAACTGACGCCTCGAGCTCAGAATGTGCGAACCCAAACATGGCGTTTGGATGTCAAAATTTTTGACATCCAAACATGTTTGTTGCATTATTTGATAATGAATGCAAAAGTATGTTACCCATTTCTGTCGTTAACGAGTACGTTGAATAGTTTAGTAATTATTCCATCTTACGTAAGTAAATAATTACTTATGCAACTCATTTCATGTTTTTTTTTTTTATATATATATATATATATATATATATAATATAAATGTTTTACACCTATATTAGAATGCGTTGCACCATATTTGGAAAAATAAAACAGAACGGGAACTGTTCCGAGGAGATAAGGAATGCAACTCTCCCTCACTCGCGGTCTATAATGGGAGAAAAATAAGGATATTTTACCCTTAGGTTAATGTACTCATATTGCATACTAATTCTGGGAGTCCCAAGTCCTACATCCACGAAGCACATATATCTATCTGTATGCCTCTTTACGTACGTATTGGAACATTTGAACTCTTTATGTTGGGTATCACACATTTATTTAATTAACATGGATTTGTCTGTGCTTCCCTTCCTCAATTAATATACTGTATTCAATTATTCCCAATACCATGTCCATAGCAGGCCCCTTTTCTTTATTACATTCCATTTAACTTGAGATAACATACTCCCTCCGGTCCAAAATAACTGGCTTTTTTGTATTTGCACAACTCTTAAGAAATGTAATAATTATCATGACTTAGTGACAAAAGTTCCAACTTTACCCCTATTAAGTGTGCAACTTTCTTACATTAATGTCTCACACTAAGATAATTAATAAAAGAGAACAAGTTTCAATGCAAGGATAAGAGAGACATTTAGCTCAAAAGTGACAATTATTTTGAACCAAAATTTTCATCCAAAAGTGACAGTTATTTTGGACCGGAGGGAGTAATACATATCCATCTTCTTCACACTTTCTTCCATGCAACCATACAGACATTCATATACTCCGGAAAATTGGTCTCATTTTGAGTTTTTACGATCAACATAAATTATTAAGTGATTTCTCAATAACAATTTTTTAAATTTGTGATTATTAAATTGACACTAATGTTTGGTTTAAAGTCATTTATTGATGATAAAAGTCAAATTTAGACAAATTTTGGGACAGGGAGAGTATGAAACATTTATTGATTACTGACTTTACAACTACTTGAAGTATTGTACTCCCTCTGTCTGAATGGATAGTCTCGTTTGACTTTTCATAAAATTTTAAAATAAATTTTAGAAATTAGGCGACTTTGAAGCTCTAATTTTGGAAATAAGATTATTTTTTTCGAACAAACAAAAAGTAGAAATAAAAATATCATATTGAGACGGAGGAGTATAATGTTATTCAATATAGTAAAAATTATAAAAAAAATCTTCTAATGAAATTCAAAAAGATGTCATTAAATTATCACGATACTGTCAATAAGATTTTTAAAAATAAAATATACTTCCTCTGTTTTAAAATATACTCTGAAAGGAATAACCCAACTCGATACTCACGGGTTCACGGCCCAGTCCAACACGGCCGAACCGAGCTGAGCCGGCCCATCTAACCCCACGCTCAGTTCGGCGCCGTCCAACGAGCAAGACGAAACGGCTATTGAGAACCGAGCAAAGAAGATCGTATCCCAACGCCGCCCTTCGAACGAGCTCGGCTCGTCCTACCGAGCTGAATTGTTGGATATCGCGACCACGCGAAAGGCCCATCATTCATCCTTGTGAGCACACCTCAACTCGCAGGTCGGACCTCGGCATACGCCTACTCGGTTTAACGAGCTGAGACTTGAGACAATACCCGCCACGAGTATGGGAATTATAGGTCTGGCCCAATCCTTCACCAAGGCCCACTAACAGCTCCTAGAATCGTTGCCCTAGTACGGATGTGGTGACTCATTCATTTGGATAAATCAAAATCCCTAGATTCTAGGGATGAAATCTAGGTGACAAGGCAGCTCTCTAGTAGTATAAATAGAGACCTCATCCTCAGGGGAGAAGGTTAAGTTCTCTCTCCCAGCTCTCTTTCCTTTCTCAGTTTTATTCTCTCAAACAGACTGACTTACTCTCACGCCGGGGGGCCTTCGCCGGTGAAGCCCCGACTAAGTTCACGTTTGTTTTTCTTTTTCAGGCTAACCGAGGTGCTCCAGATATCCAACCTTGGATCCGGCACATTGATCTCATTTTTGGACGATCAATTTGGTTCCATTGCCGGGAACGAAGTCTTGTTAGCCTAAGTCTTTTCGTTTTATTCCTCTGGATATAGTCCTCCGGCATCACCCATGATTTCTGAAAACCCAGAAATCGTTCCCGGAGTCTTCATTGCTCCCGGAGACACTGAGCCTTATCGGCCCCACCCGTTTCCGCCGAATGAGAACCGCCGCACGACCCGCTCGCAATCCGCCCTGTTGAACCAACATAATCCAGGAGCGGCCGGAGTTACTTCTACGGCGAACACCGCGACGGCAAATGTTATGAATCCCATCATGGAGAGCCCCATCCCGGAGAATCACGACGTAGTTGATTTGTTCAACGAACTGGGCAAACAATTTCTTGTGTTTGTGTACGTATTCTCTCATTATATGATTCTGTTTGTGGGTGTATAAGTTGTTCTTATTCTTGATTGCAACGGGGTACCACTAAATTCCTAACATTTTGACTCCAGATAAACCGCGGAACGCACAACGTATCAAGTCGAAGGTCTTTTGAGACCCACAAAAGTCATCGGCCTTTGCCCCTGAAGTTTTGATCAGCTTTTGGAATTTTTTTCGTGATTTTTGCTTATTTAGGGTTATTTTCATTTTAGGGATTCAGAACATGTAAATACATCGTTTTAGGGTTTTTGGAGCCAGTTTTTGCCGTTCTATGATATTGATCATTATTCCCAATATTCGTATTCGCGCGCGATTCAATAGATGCTGAAGATATTTCATTAGCAATTGTGCCAATTCAACAGTTATTGATTTATCTTTATCGTCCGCTACGTCACCACGCAAGTTAACCCAGAATATATAATTGTTAAGACA
Organism: Campanula takesimana; assembly: GCA_026119855.1. NCBI lineage: Eukaryota > Viridiplantae > Streptophyta > Magnoliopsida > Asterales > Campanulaceae > Campanula > Campanula takesimana. Next base: position 63,349 of record JAOWBW010001511.1, on the reverse strand, counting down.
TCACTAGTTATTCAACTTCCAGATGTATTACATAATCCGTCTAAAATAAAGTTGAAATTGCTTAATTTATAGATTTAAAAAGTTGAAGTAGGATAATCGCATGATTGTTTGGTTGTTCACAGGGGTTCAACGTACATGGAACCGCTTCAACGGCAAATTTGTTGATATGTTACCAAAAGTGGTGGATAAATATCACATTTGTCTCTTTTGGATATAAGCGAAAAATTGAATGAGCATCCAGGAGAAGAGGCTTTTTCCCTCCATTTAATCTCTGCTGCCTATCCAGAAAAGCTGACGTTGCCCTTATCCAACTGTCCGTTGCATAGCTCTGCCGATCCGTCCCAAATCTGTGGTTCAATGATACAAACTTTTTATTAACAATTGAACACGTTTTGTTTCTAAGCCTAGGTTGTAATGTAAGTAATGATGTAAATGAGAAGATCAATGGCATATTCAGTGGGTTAGCCGGAAAAGATGCACACCAATGAAGTGCGAAAGGATTGCAGGCTAATTCAAGGTATGCATGCCAGTTGATATATTCCAGCCACCAGATGCGGTAGTGCTGCTGGAACCAATAGGATTTTTGAATATTAAATTTGTTAGATTATGATATTTTCTTTTTTAGACGGACGATGAAGGTAGGCCCATATTTTTTTAGCAATGGCTGATAGGGCTATCTAGGGAAGTTGTTATCCTCCTGAAATAAGGGTGAAGTTACCAATTATAGGCCATGCCAAGTGCGTAGATCAGAATGTAAAACTTTTTTTGAGATTTTTTTTTTTTTTTTTTTTTTCCACTTTCTAGGTGGATGTCGATTATTGAGTAGAAATTGTTAATCACCAATATTAATTTGAACAACGACTCAATCAAATAACGTTAATAAACTTTTTAGTCAAAAGTTGGTTGCTGCACTTCTTAGTACTTTCTTCTTTCTTTCTTTCTTTCTTCCGCTTTCTAGGTGTATTTTGAAAGTAACTTTATTTTATTTAAAAATTTGATTATTTAATTTTATTTATTTTTCATTTAATATTTTGAAAACAGCTTTAAAAACCTTTTTAATTATTATTTTAACAATTATTTTAATTTTCATCTTTATTAAGTTTGGAATTTTCATTAAACCCCTTAAAAAAAATCAACTTCAAACTACCCAATTCTGTTAGTCACATGCCAAGCACATGCTACATAACTGATTTTTCTAACAAAAAACGTCAAAAGACATTAACAGACGAGTATTTTTCGCATCAAGGTCTGATGTGACAAAAAAAAAAAACATCATGGTTCGTTTGGAAGGGTGGTATATCATTTTAGAGCCTGAATTATTGTTAACCAATTTTTTTTAAGCAAACGAAACACTAATTGTCGTTAAAAAAAGTGACTTATATTTCTCAAAAGATACTCCAGATAACCTCTGAAATCATGCTCTAGATATCCTTTCTATCCCACACAGTGCCAAGGACGGGAAATACCTGGGTATACCCCAAATGTTCTACGTGACAAAAAAGGCAATCTTCGAAGATATTCTGATCAAAATTCGAAACAGACTCCAGGGTTGGCAAGGAAAATTCCTCAGCATTGCAGGTAGAGCCGCTCTTATAAAACATGTCATCTCAACCATTCCATGCCACGCCATGTACTGTTTCAAATTCCCGATTTATTTTATCAAAGAGATGCACTGTATTTTCAACAAATTCCTCTGGCTTGGTCTAGATAAGACAAAAGGGATACACCCGTCAGCCTGGCAAAAGTTGTGCCTACCAAAAAACAAGGGAGGATTGGGTCTCAGACATATGGGAGCTCTTAACCAAGCATGTCTAGCAAAAACAGCGTGGCGAATTTTGAAGGACCAAAGCAGTCTAATCAGTTCATTAACCAAATCCAAATATCATGCAAACAGTACCTTTTTGGATACCACTATCTCTCAGAAAGGATCATGGGGATGGAGAAGCATTTTATGGGGGAAGGAATTGATCAAGAACAATATCCACTGGCGAGTAAGGAATGGGAACAATGTGCGGGCTCTTCAATACAATTGGATCCCAAATCATCCAAATTTCACTTCAAATCAGTCGCTCGCTTCAAATGTCCCAAATCTACTAGTTGCTGACCTTATTAACAACCAATTCTCCACTTGGAGAGCACCTTTGATCAAGCAGCTGTACCCTTCAGACATTGCCTTCAGACATTGCTGAGGCCATCCTCCAATCTTATATACCTACTCAAGGTGAAGATGACCAGGTATGGACCCATTCTACCCATGGTGATTACACGGCCAAATATGGATACTATAGAAGCCTTCTTAACCATAAGGACACCGAGACCCTCCTAAGGGAATCTCCGATCCCTGATATCCAAAGTCTGTGACGAAAAACAAAACATCATGGTTCGTTTGGAAGGGTGGTATATCATTTTAGAGTCTGAATTGTCGTTAACCCATTTTTTTTTTAAAGCAAACAAAACACTAATTGCATTGATAATAAAGGTTAAGCAGATGGTGCTCCACAACGGTCGGAGACTCATCCCAAATATAAAGATTTATACAAAGACAATCAATTGTCAATAATCTATCCACCCTAATAAAAAATCCTGATACATCTTGATTAGAAAGTAGAAACGTCTACTCCTAAACCAAATTTCCAACCAAAGTCCTTATGAACAATGACTTGTGATGCACAAATGCTTCTCCAAGTTACACTTGGACACGGCCTAACACTGGCCTTCAGAAATCCATCGAACGGATAAAATTTGACTTTGAAGACACGATAAAGTAATGCATTTGGGTAGGCAAAAAATGCCCAACCAAACATAGCAAGTATTGCAATAATGAATCGAAATAAAATACAAAGGCTCTCAACAAGGAGAGAAAGCAAAAGCTCCCAACAAGGATATAAGGCAAAGACTTTAAGATATGGAAAAGACTGGATACCAAATTATTTTTGTAGCTAGTTGATTGATCGACGTTGGGATGTCGCTTTAAATTGGGATTGGATAGAAGAAATCTCCTCTCAATGAAATCTATGAAAATTATGAATAGCACCAATCCATTTATTGATAAAAAAAACCAAGAAATTTCTCTATATTTAAACAATTTAAAAATGCATCTAAATATTCTTACACGAAAAGAAAGACGGACTGAGTAGTAAATAAATATTGTTTCTAGTGCTTAATCATTTGGGGTTTGCACAACGAGGGCTCTCGGAAGGTCCTCCAAATTGAACGGTGATGAAGTGCAGGCCGCCCGACGCACTGTGGGACTCTTCTACAGATCAGATTCTTGAGAAACCACGAATTACAAGGCATGTAATGTAAGAACAAATGATCGATTTCCATTTTTGCTACTATTTGATTTGAACATTTTCTCTCTCGAATAATCAACGTGTTTATTGATCATTCTCCTGTTCATCTGTATATTTATTGATTTACGTGTTAAGCAGTTTGTTTATCCATTGGATCATTGTTAATGGCGGTCTTCTGGCCTCCAACTTCGCACAATTGCTGTTTTATTTTTGATAAAATTCATTAAGGGGTATTTGAATGTGCAGTGTGATGAACAAAATCAATTTTACTCTTGTTTTTGTATTGATTGATTTTATAACCCAAATCCCTTTCAAACGAAAGCTTGCATGCATATTTTGAAAGGATAGTTTGTGGAGCCCGGAATTTTGTCAACTGGGGTAATGATTGCACAACATACATATTTTAAGTGTATTTTAGGCAATGGGGCCCGAAAAATTTCTAGCGTATTATTACTTTTATCTCAAAGGGGGCAAATTTCAACAAATTGCGCTAAACTCCCAAAAATTTGTAAATTTTGCATTAGTAAATGTTTATTTTTAAAAAATCAATGGGGTCAATTACCCCCTTTGAGCCCCATGTAGCTCGGCCACTGGTTTGAAAGGAAAGAGATTGGAATTAAAAGGGTGACTGATTAGGGGAGAGAACTGAAAGTGGTAAAGGGCGTATCACCCACACCGACAAAGGAGAAAGTAAGAAGAAATGAAAATCAAGAGCATTGTTGCCACATAAGAACATTTCTGACAATGAGATTCTAGATGGATCTTTAATTTACTGGAACTTCCAAAATAGAAACAGGCTGACTAGACAACGATACACAATGCACCTTCGTTGGAATATGAATTACCACTAAGCGAATTCCCATTGCAAAACAGAATGGGGTGAAATTAGAAATACTTGATTTAGTAGGAGCTAGGACTAGGAGACCTTGAGAGAAGATTATTAATTGTTGGCACTCGGATGCAATTAGAACTAGGAATTGATATCAAGTAGAGAGGCGAAGAAAAACTAAGCACAATTTGGAGGAACAGAGTCAATCAGCAGTGTAGTGCTATTTTAGTTGTGTTATGATCTATCTGTGTTTTTGGTGTGGTGTATGCAAATTAAGTATTTGGATCTTGAAGGCGGATAAGGAAAATATATGGAACCCATGGTGAGTGAAATATGTTAATGTTCAGATATTATTTGTAAACGATTCAAATCTGTGCAAACATTCATAGAAGCTACTAATACTTTTTGTGTTGCAATGGTCCAACTGGAGATGGTTGGTTTCACGCTAATTCCTAAGCAACTTTTCCTTCAGTTCTATTATAGCCATTATGATAAGCTAATGCAACTATAAATCAATGCGGGGGAAAGCTACAATGAGCATAAATAGTAGAGGAAGACTTTAATTCTATCACCAATTTCCAAATACATTTCCATTCCTCCTGTGTTCTCAAATTATACATAAGAGTATAGGCGTGGACTGAGAAGGACTTCAAGAGGGGTGGTGGCTTTAAGATTTCTTAGTCCAGAGCTCTCACTCAAATTAACTTTTCGTCCATGGGCATCGAGATATCAAATCCATGCTAATTTTTTACTGGTCACACACATGTTGGGGAATTAACACTTCTTAGTTCCGCGTGATTTAGAGCACCTGTAGTAGTATGACCCCCTCAGCTCTTAAAAAGAATCTGAGTGCTAGTGAACTGTGATTCAGTTCCATGCTAGTTTGATGTAGGATCTATGCATTTTCCTTTACTTTGGTGATGTACGCCTTGTCCATCTTGTCTCTTGTCTTCTGTAGCTTATGTGTTACTGATTTCATTTTGGAAGGTATGAGTATTGAAGGTGGATTCAAGGAATTACTTTGGACTGCAGGACAGACAGTTGGCTAACCCGGCGGGCAGTTACAGGTCAAACATAGACTGCAAATCGGGTATGTACCAACCCCTAGTTATGAGCAAAATACATTGTGAATTTCTATATTATAAAGCGTGTTTAGTTGTTGTTCATCCTTGCAAATTGGACTGTTGATTTGCTCAGCATATCTTTTGAAGTACTTAAGAATATAATTCTTAATGCAATCATATTAATTTTACACTATATTTTTATAAGTCAAATTTTCATATGATAATCAGATGGAAACAGTGTCAAGTGCAAGCGTAAAACAAGTGGTTGAACTTATCTCCAAAAATGTAAATCATGACATAACAAAGCCATGTTAGTTATAAAACAACATTAGTAAAATAACAACTCGCATCTGCTACCAAACAAAAGAAGAATGATTAATATCACAAACTTTATTAATTAATACATACTAGGGGATAGGCGTGGGGAAATATGAACTTCGAGAGGCGTAGCCTTGACATTTGTTAATCCAGCACCCATCGTCAGATCAACTGGTGCATCACCAGGAGTTGAGATCTCAAAACTATGGAGCAATGTAGCTAGTACCAAGTGCAACATTTGGAGGCCCATATTTATACCAGGGCAAATTCTTCGTCCGGCACCAAATGGAATCAACTCAAAATGCTGTCCTTTAACATCAACTCCTTTGTGGGTGGTGAGAAATCTTTCTGGGATAAACTCTAATTCATTCGACCATGTTTGCGGGTCCCGATGGAGCTTCCACAAGTTTACCATTAACCTTGTGCCTTTTGGCACATGGTAGCCTGCTATGATGCAATCTTCTGTGAATTCTCTTGGGCCGGGGATTACAGTTGCTGGGTAGAGTCTAAATGTTTCCTTGACAATGGCTTGTAGATAGACCAATTTACTGATATCTGATTCATTTATCTGTCTGTCTCTTCCGATATGCAAGTCGAGTTCGTCCTGGGCCTTTTTGAGACATTGACGATTGTTTAAAAGTAACGAGAGGACCCATGTTAGCATCACTGTGGTGGTGTCGCTGCTACCAGCAATGAGAACCTACATTGAGAACCAGGTTAAAGTTTGTTTCAGATTACATAGAATGAATGTCAGAAAAAGTTGATCACGGTGATAGATGTCAGAATAAATTTGTTACTTTCATTGCTAGACCTTTTAAGCTTAGTTACTGATAACAAAAAACTAGGTGGATAAACTGAACCCTTTTAGTTTTGGCCAGTGGATCTGTCGTCATACTTGACATTATTGGCCTTGGTCACATGTAGTACAAGGGAGTCAACTGAACCCTTTTAGTTTTGAGAAATGTTACTTGACCCTTGGTTATTTTCAAAAACAAATTTATATTTTACCATTAAAAGTATTATTCTTTTTTACTTTTGACCCCTTTTTCTGTTAGGAAAAAAAGTACAGTTATAACTTAAACCCCATTTGTGCCTAATTTTACTTTATCATGTAAATTTCTACCGTTTTAATTATTTAGACTCCCTTTATAACTTAGAACCAACCACCAATCATGTAATAAAATACTGAGGTTAATATCGCGTACCATGCATGTGGCTTTGGTAATTGTATGAGCATCAATCCCGTGAAAGCCTCTACTCTCTACCTTGGACATCATCACGTCCATGAAGTCTTGCTCAGCTATAACATCCTCGGACTTCCTATTTTGATGATGCTCCTTCATCCATCCCTCAACAATCAAATCAATTTCTTTGGCCGTTTCTTTCATAGCTTTCTCATGTCCACCCAAATCTAACCACCGAAAGAGAGGTAGTGCATCTGCCACCACATTCAACCCCAGCAACCTAAAAAATTCCCTCATAACCGTACGACACCTTTTTGCATCCTCCTCATCTTTAGCATTAGTTGCCCCGAAGAATTTCTTTCCGACAACCATTCGGAGTACCACATTCAAATTAAAGTCCCCAACCCAATCCTTCATCTCTACCAACACTTTTTCTTCCCCCTTTCTCTCCTTGTTATCTTCCCAACGCTTGTAAATATCTTTAATTGAGGCCTCCATCTCGGAGACTCTTATGTGCTTGAGTAGCTCGAGACGACGGCTCGAGAGCAGCTCGAGGGAGATTAGCTTGCGCATATCACGCCAAAATGGGCCGTATGAAGCGAACCCAAACATGCTGTAGTTGTAGGTCATGTGGTCAGCAGCTAGGTATTTTGGACGGGAGGAAGCTGCTAAGTCATGGGTGGTGAAAATCTCCTTCACTATCTCTGAACTACTAACTACTAGGAACCGGTGGATCCCAAGACGAACGGTGAAGATAGGTCCATATTTGTCAGCCATCGCAGCAAATACTATGTGGGGAAGTTGTGATGCTCGAGTAAGGAGACTGAAGTGACCTATAATGGGCCATGCACCACCCGGTTGAGGGGCACCCTTCAATTTGGATTTGAACAATAAGAAGTAGAATGCTACTAGTATTATAGCAAGGAGCTGAGTGATGATGATAATAGGGTAACTTTGCTGTAAGAGGAATAAGTTCATCATGGACATGGTTTTATGGCTCTAGGAGATGTGGTGGTAGCATAATATTGGTGCATGCTTTAAGCAAGCTATATATAAAACTTCAAAACCTTAAATTAGAATACAAAAATAGCACCAAGTAAATGTGCACATTCTCTAGCAAAGCAGCCATTAAGTATTTTTTTCCAATTCCAAAATATGAATAAACAAATGTTATGCTTACAAGTCAAACTTTCTATATCAGATTATTATGGATAAATTTTTTCTAGTGGTTGTAATCAAAGGACTAGTTGCCCAAGTTTCTTTCAAAAAAAGAAAAAAAAGAAAAAAAAAAAAAAAAGGACCAGTTGCCCCAGTTTCTTTCAAAAAAGAAGAAAGAAAAAGATAAAAAGGACCAGTTGCCCCAACTCTTGTATGTCATTTTCATAACATTGCCATTGTTTGGACTTGTCCAGCAGCCACCCTATGCTTTTGCTCATATCTATATGTTACACCTTATTATTAGTTTTGGCATGCCGCCACCCTCTGTTAGCTTCTGTTACACAATATTCCATCTATCAGTGTTCATATTTCACTTGACATTTTGAAAATACTAACTTTTGAGAAAATTTGGTAGGAATGATGTATAAATACCCTTACTATCCACCTTATTAAAACTTTTAGTTATGCAAATACTGATTTGGACATTGTTAAAGAGAAAATTAATTTTTTTGATTATGAACATTAATTTAGGGACCACATTATTTTTAAAAAATAAACATTGATTTCGAAACGGGGGAGTAGTACATTTGAACTTTTGAATATATAAGTGCTAACCTTCAAATACCTATAAAGATAGAAATAGTACACTTACAAAGAGGAACAAATCAACAAATTATATGCTTACAATTACCTAATTTATAATTTCATACTTCCTACCTCTTCAAAAAATTGTCCAGTTTTCGATTTTGATCTGTCTTCAAAATCATCTCATCTTTTAAAAGATTATAAAATTATAGCAGTAGAATTTCAAAAATATACAGTTAAGTAGTATTTTATAAATATTTTGACTTGTCAAATAAAAATACTATATGAATGTCTATTTAAACTTTTCAAAAATAAATAAATAAAATAAAATTGCAGGAAGTTAGTTTTTAACACTTTGTGGCACATGCATATAAATACCACTATCGAGCATGTGATTGTATATACAAACTACAAACTACAAAGTGCTACATGGTATCTTATAAGATACTTCAACTTATAACTTCATTAAAAATACGACAGCTATAAGTATATAATTGAAAAAGGTGAAAAAGAAAAATCCAAGGGAGAAGCCATGTTAAATATAAATTACCCCCTCCGTCTCAAAATAGATTTTTTTAAGAGTTAATTTTTGTCTCAAATTACTTGTCGTTTTACTATTTTCAAAGCTTTTTGTTGTTGTATACCAATTATACCCTTGTTAATGATAGTGAATTATCTCTTGCACAAGCATTTAATTGCCTAGGTAATTGAATTACTTTAGGGGTATACGAGAATTTTTCACATGCATTAATTGCATTTCTTAATATGAGTGAAAGAGTCTAAAAGACATCTATTTTAAGACGGAGGGAGTATACTATAAAGTCTATAATGTACATTATGCCCCCACCCACCAAATCTTTGCAGCCAGCTTAATTAATTCAGCCTCCAGCCTCTTTTGTGTTTACCATATTTTATCATTTACTCCTCATATTTGGCCCCGTCTCGTGGCCACCCCTAAAGTTTGGCCACATCTCGTTATCGACCCCGTCCTGCCACAAGAAACCTTTCAGTTAGGTTCTCATAGGGTAAATGTTTGGTTGACCATTTTGCTATAACCAAAAGACCAATATACCATCGAGCACTACTCATCAGTTTCACAATCTTGTTTACTTGGGACTTCAAAACAAATATTCATTTCTTTATAACCATCTTTCTTTCAGGTTCTGCTTCCTGTCATTGTTAGATTCAAGAATTTCACAGTTATAGACTAAGTCTATAACTATGAAAGTTCAACACCAATACTTAAAACGAACTTGAGTACCCAATTTACAAAATAATTAACAACACTAAGATAACTTATACTCCGTATACATTACGAGATAGGCGTGGGGCTAGAAGAACTTCAAGAAAGGTGGCCTTCTCATTAGTTATACCAGTACTCCTGGTCATGTCAATGAGTTCATTGCCAGGGGTAGGTATATCAAATGATGTAGTAATGCAGCTAGCAAAAAATGTAGCATCTGAAGGTTCATATTTGCTCCTGGACAATATCTTCTTCCTGCACCAAGAGGGATCAGCTCAGAATGCTGCCCTTTGACATCGACATCTTTGTGGGTACTGAGGAATCTCGCTGTGATACATTTGGATGAGTTTTACCATAATTTGGAGTTACGGTGAAGCTTCCACAAGTTTGTCATTAGCCTCATTCCTTTTCGGACATGTTATCCACCAATTGTGCAGTCTTTTGCGAACTCCATTGGGCCTGCAAATGCACCTCGGAGGTAAACTATGAAAAATTTCCTTTGCTATATCTTGAAGGTAGATCAGTTACTTATATCCGACTCAGTGACTTGTCTATTCCTTCCAATTTGTAAGTCCAATTCTTCCTGGGCTCTTGTAAGTACCAGGCAATTGTTTAGGGGTAACGTTAATGTCCATGTTAAAGCAACTGTGGTGGTCACTACTATTAGCGAATAAAGCCTAAGCACTGAAGTTGTTAATGAAATCATTTAGGGTTGAATATATGTCACAAATTGCTTATTCTACTTCCTCAGTTTGAATAAAAATAATAAAAGTGAACATTCATATTTGTAGCTTAGTTGTTTAACAGCTAGGAAAGGAAGTGCAATGACCCCGTCGGCGGTGGTGAATATTTCCTTGACAATCTCCCAACAACTAACTATCATGAGTCTTTTCATCCCAAGACGAACTGTGAAGATAGGTCCATATTTATCAGTCATGACTGATAGGGCTGTGTGGGAAGTTCCGATCCTCCTGAAAAGAGGGTCACCAATTATAGGCCATGCACCACCTGCTTAAGGAGGCACATCTGCAACCCTATTTTTAGATTTGAATAATAACAAGTAGAATGCTAGTATTCTACCAAGGAGTATAGTAGATATGAGAAGGTAATTCAGATTTACCCTATTAACTTTCAGGTTGTTCCGATGTGGCCCAAGTCTCTTTAGATTTTTTTTTTCTTGTCCTAACAACTTCTAAGCTAGTTCTCCTTTCATTAATAGTGTGAAAATGGCTGTTACGAAATTAGGCTCCGGTGCAGTAGGTAGCCGGTGAGTTTCTATATTGGTTATCACCGTATAATTGAGATATTTTTATTACAATGTTTTCCACTAATTATCAAATGGAAAATATTCTTCTTACCCTCTCTTATAAGTGAACCTATGTATTGTCGACTCTATTGGCTAAAGATTTCAGATGTTGCCTTTTACAGGGCATTGAAATGTGGGGCACACTATATGGTCCTCTTGCTGATGAGATATACCCCTTGCACTCGAGTCTCTCACAAGGGTTTTGCAGGGAAGCAAATATGCATTAGGATCTGATATGCATTGTCGAGCACATGCAGGTACGAGAATAGAATGCTAAGCCACAGTCATTATCTGCTTCCACATTGTGAATGAAGGTCAATCTATCTTGTAGGCATGTGGTAGGCATATGCTGCGGTCTAGGATCTCAGGTTAATGGTATACATTAGTTGGACCCAATCCATCTGCCCAAAGTATTGCAGACAAAAATATTGTTTTTGAACCGTTCCAAGAAAAACATTAATTAATCCAAACACCACATGTGTATTACAAAAGCTACTGAAAAATATTGTGTGGAGCTTCAATAATGGTTCCCTTTTCATCTGTTGGTCTAGCAGTCTAGTTCATATCAATAGAAACACCAGTAAAGACTTCAAGAAATTATGCAGCAAAAAGTAACATCCTGACTGCAAACTCGTACCAAATGAAATCTTCTTTCTATCGTGAAAGTATTAACTAGATAATGATGCGCTCTAACAACAAATATCCTCGCTATGATTAATCGAACCCAAACTCTCAAAACTTCAATTAATGTTGGTACATGATCTTGACTAGCAGCAACCAGTCATGGTCAATAACAGTAAATGATTCAATGATCATCTGAAACATAGAAAATTTACAAAATAAGAATCTAAGCTAGCATATGCATTTCACGACCTTACTTGTACATATCACGAGATAAACATGGAGATAGACGAACTTTAATAGGAGTGGCCTTTTCATTAGTCATTCCAGCACCCCCAGCCCAGTCATATCAACCAGTTCATCTCCAGGAGTAGATATATCAAAATTGTGCAACAAGGTAGCAAGAACAATTTGTAACATCTGTAGTGCCAAATTAATATCCGGACAAAATATTCTTCCCGCCCCAAATGGTATCAGCTCATAATGTTGCCCTTTAATATCAACATCCTTGTGGGAATTCAAGAATCTCTGGCAGAAATTCTTATGGGTTAGGCCATATTACTGGGTCTCGATGCATCTTCCATAAGTTTGTCGGTTGCCTTGTGATTTTTGGATCATGATATCCAGCCACAGTGCAATCTTCAGCGAATTCCTTTATGCCACTGAAAGCACCTGCTGGATATAGTACTCCCTCCGTCCCGGAGTAAGAGTCTCACCCCCAATTTGCACGTTTATTAATAAATATTGGATGTGATGTAAATGTTGTGAGTGTAAAAGTAAAGTATGAGAGAGAATGAGTGGGAGAGAATAGTGGATTGATTGGTGTTGTGAGTATAAAAGTAAAATAAGAGAGAGAATGAGTGGGGTGAATAGTAAAGATTCTTTGCCATTTTAGGAATGGGACTCTTACTCTGGGACGGACCAAAAAGGAAAATGAGACTCTTACTCTGGGACGGAGGGAGTAGTAATATTTCCTTGATCATAGCTTGAAAGTAGGTCAACTTACTGAGATCGGATTTATCAACTTGTTTGTCATTCCCAACGTGAAAATCTAGTTCTTCTTGTGCTTTTTTTTAGTGCACGACGGTTGTTTAGGAGCAGCGATAAGTCCCATGTCAGCTCAACGGTGGTGGTGTTACTGCCACTAGCGATCAGAACCTTGTTTTGAAACAATTTAGAGTGTGTTGACTAGGATGTACAATATTTTTGTAAAACTAACGAGCTCGTGAACTATAGAGACGAGAAAAATAGGTACATTACCCATTGTAAGGTTAAATTTATCAACATAAATAACATAGATAATGGCTTGAATATCTCAAAGTATCTCTTTCCAACCGCCATTCGGAGCACAACGTTCAAATTCAAGTTCCCAAACCAATTCTTCATCTCTACCAACATGTTGTCTTGTCCACTCGTCTTCTTGTTCTCATCCCAAAGCTTATAGATCTCATTAATTGACCTGTCAAGTTCTGAGACCCACACATGCTTGAGTAGCTCAAGCCTACGGGTCGAGAGCATCTCGAGAGAGATTAGCTCATGCATGTCACGCCAAAATGGACCAAAAGGGGTGAACCCGAACATGGTGTAGTCATAGCTCATGTGGCCAGCCGCTATGCATTTTGGATGGAAAGAAGTGGCTAGGTCGTGAGTGGTGGCTATCTCGTTGACTAAGTCCCAACTGCTAATGACCAGGATCCGGTGAATCCCGAGGCAGGTGGTGAAAATAGGTCCATATTTGTCAGTCACGGTTGCGAGGGCTATGTGGACAAGCTGTGATCTTTCGGCAAAGAGACTAAAGGGTCCTATTATGGGCCATGCACCATCAGCTATAGGTGCTTCTTTAGGACTCTTAGATCGATATCTGAAGTATACTAACAAGTATGATGCTAATATTAGGGCAAGGAGCTGAGTAGTCATCAGAGGGTAAGTTTGTTGTGGGAGAAAGAAATCCATCACAAATAATTGGAGTGAAGTGGTTAATTGTGGGATCCCCAACCAAGTAATACGGATAGCGGGGCGTTGAAGTTTTTGGAGTCATTTGAGCGTTTACGCAAAAACGGGCATAACTTTTGTGTTGGGAGTGGAGTCCTAAAACAATGAGGAGATGGAGGAGAAAAGGAGTTCTAAATCACTAAGGAGTTTTGGTTGAGATTGAGTTGCAAACAAGGAGGAAAAATGAAGCAATTTCGGCCAGGAGACGAACACGACTGTGCTCAAGGAGTGACACGGTCATGTAACCGAGCGTATGGGTTTTCAGCAAATTGGCCGAGCACGACCGTGCTTCAAATAGGACATAGCCGTGTCCGGCGACAGAACACTCAAATCAGGGTTCTGTTTTCTATTTCAACGAGATCTCTTCCACTGATAGATTTAAGGCTTCCTTGTACAACTATAAATACATAGACACGACCTAGAACACATTGTAGCACCATATTGATAGAATATTTAGTATATTCTTGGCTTGACATTACCCCGGACGTAGTTGATTTGTTCAACGAACCGGGCAAACAATTTCTTGTGTTTGTGTACGTATTCTCTCATTATATGATTCTGTTTGTGGGGGTAAGTTGTTCTTATTCTTGATTGCAACGGGGTGCCACTAAATTCTTAACATTTTGACTCCAGATAAACCGCGGAACGCACAACATATCAAGTCGAAGGTCTTTTTGAGACCTACAAAAGTCATCGGCCTTTGCCCCTGAAGTTTTTATCAGCTTTTGGAAAAAAAAATTCGTGATTTTTGCTTATTTAGGGTTATTTTCATTTTAGGGATTCAGAACATGTAAATACATCGTTTTAGGGTTTTCGGAGACAGTTTTTGCCGTTCTATGATATTGATCATTATTCCCAATATTCGTATTCGCGCGCGATTCAATAGATGTTGAAGATATTTCATTAGCAATTGTGCCAATTCAACAGATATTGATTTATCTTTATCGTCCGCTACGTCACCACGCAACTTAACCCAGAATATATAATTGTTAAGACATTACTAGTTATTCAACTTCCAGATGTATTACATAATCCTGTCTAAAATAAAGTTGAAATTGCTTAATTTATAGATTTAAAAAGTTGAAGTAGGATAATCGCATGATTGTTTGGTTGTTCACAGGGGTTCAACGTACATGGAACTGCTGCAACGGCAAATTTGTTGATATGTTACACAAAAGGTGGTGGATAAATATCACATTTGTCTCTATTGGATATAGGCGACAAAAATTGAATGAGCATCCAGGAGAAGAGGCTTTTTCCCTCCATTTAATCTCTGCTGCCTATCCAGAAAAGCTGACGTTGCCCTTATCCAAACTGCCCGTTGCAGTGTGGCAGCAAATGTGCCGATCCAGTGGTCCCAAATCCGTGGTTCAATGAAAAACGTTTGTTTTATTTTAACAATTGAAAAACACGTTCTCTTGCTGTAACTCGTAGTCCCTGTTTAAGTAATGAGTTCCAGACATACAATTGGCATATTCCATAAGTGGGTTAGCCGGAAAAGATGCACACCAATGAAGTGCGAAAGGATTGCAGGCTAAATTCAAGGTATGCATGCCAGTTGATATATTCCAGCCACCAGATGCGGTAGTGCTGCTGGAACCAATAGGAATTTTCGAATATTAAATTTGTTAGATTATGATATTTTCCTTTTAGACGAACGATGAAGGTAGGCCCATATTTTTTAGCAATGGCTGATAGGGATATCTAGGGAAGTTGTTATCCTCCTGGAAAGAGGGTGAAGTTACCAATTATAGGCCTTGCACCACCTGTTTGAGTAGGGGCATGTGGTTTTAGATTTGAATAATGACAAGTAGAACGCTAGCATTATGCCAAGGAATACAGTAAACATGAGTGGGTAGTTTTGAATTTGCTGTGAGAGAAAACAATTCATTATGAAATTGGTTGAAATTGTATAATTATCAACGTGTTTTTGTATTTTGAAGGTAACATCATGACAGTGAACTGCAATGCCAAGTGCGTAGATCAGAATGTAAAACCTTTTTGAGATTTTCTTTCTTTCTTTCTTCTGCTTTCTAGGTGGATGTCGATTATTGAGTAGAAATTGTTAATCACCAATATTAATTTGAACAAAGACTCAATCAAATAACGTTAATAATCTTTTTAGTCAAAGTTGGTTGCTGCACTTCTTAGTACTATTTTTCTAAAATGAATCCATTTTTACCCTATAAACTTTAACGTTGTTCCTCTGAGGCCCTAGTATCTTCCGAATTTTCATTCTCGTCCTAACAATTAAACCGTTTCTATTGGCTCCTTTTGTTACAGGGCAAAGATGGATTTCACACGGCGTAATATTACTGTTACGAGGTTTGTAATAAACTATGCACGTGATGCATAATCATTTCCTATTTTCAGTACTGGCATTAGGGTCTGATTGCAGTAGCCAACTGGTGAGTTTCTATATTGGTTATCACTGTATAATAGGTTCAATGAGAGCTTGTTTTATTAATGTTTTCCTATAATTATCAAAAGAAAAAGAGTAATACTAAAGTCACAAAAAAAATCTCACAAAATCTTGCTTACAAACAGTGTGGTCATAAAATGATTGGATGTTGTGTTTGTACTCCCCACTACTCATTAATTCAACTGCCAATCAGTTGTTGCCAACTCTGTTTGTGGCCAAGATGTTGTGATATCTTTTTGTTCCCCTAGGATTGCTCAAAGAAAAATGTTTTCCCTACCCTCTCTTGTGAAGGAATCTAAATATGTGTTGTAGATTCCATTGGCTAATTAATTCACATGTTGCCTTGTACAGGGCATTGAAGTGTGAGGGACTCATGCAGGGTCCTCTTGCTGATGAGATGTTCCCCTTAATTGCACTTGACTCTCTCACAAGGGATTTGCAGCGAAGCAAATGTGCAGGAGGATCTGATATGCATTGTGCGACACACGTGTAGGTATGAGAATATAACCATAATCTACAGTTAATATCTGCTTACAGAGAAGTGAATAGAAGTCAATCTATCTTGTAGGCATGTGTTTGGCATATGTTATATATATATATATATATATATATATATATAGGTGCTCAAATGAGAACCTAAATATCGTGAAAACCGTGAGAACTTGGATACAATAGGTAAGAACCTAATGTATCCAATGTATCCAAGTGAACCATTGGATACATTAGGTAAAAACCTAATGTATCCAAGTTCTCACGGTTCTCACGATATTTAGGTTCTCAGGAGCATGACCCTATATGTATATATATATATATATATATATATATATACTCCCTCTGTCCCAGCTCACTTGACACTTATTTCCATTTTGGTCTACACTTCCCAAAATAGCCTACTTTTTATAATTTTATATTCACTCTACCCCACCACTCATTCTTTATCTTCATTTTCCACCACTCATTTATTCAACCAACACTACTATTTACCCCACTCATTCTCTCTCTTCATTTTCTACCAAACATTTTCCTTATTTTATTATTTTTCTTTAGTTATTGTGCCCCCCTCTTGGGTGTCAAGTGAGGTGGGACGGAGGGAGTATATATATATATATATATATATATATATATATTTGCTTGTTTCTGTCTAGGATCTCAGGTCTCAAAAGCGGAAAATAAGGCATAATTTTAAGATTTCAATCATTAGTAAGGTAGTAGTTCTTAATGATGCAAGGTACAATTATGTGTCATCTTAACGTCGATTTCATACCAGAATGTAAGATAGATCTTACTCTTTTAAACAAAAATGTAATGTTGAACACTTTGTGCTTCCAGATTCTTGACCTGAGTCACTCGAGTGTAACAATGGTATACATTAGTTGGACCCCAAAAAATTACCATCTGCCCTGTTGGTCTAGCTCTCTAGTTTATATCAACACAAGCAATTAACTTCAGATCTTGAAATTATGCAGCAAAAAGTAACATCTTGATGGACTGACTCATGGCCGAACAAAATCTTCTTCCACCATAACAATTAATTCAAAATGATGTGCCTTAACTACAAATAATCTCACTTTAATCAATCAAAACCTGAACTCATAAAACTCCAATTCATAATGTTGATACTTGATCTTAGCTAGCAGCTACGAGTCATGCTCAATAACAGTAAGCGATTCAATGACCATTCGAAACACACATTTTTTTTTTTTACAAAATAAGAACCTTTAATAAACTAGCACATGTATTCCACAACCTTATTAGTAAGAATTACGAGATAAACGTGGAGATAAAAGAACTTTCAGAGGGGTGGTCTTTTCATTGGTCATTCCAGCACTCGCAGTCATATCAACCGGTGCATCTCCAGGAGTGGATATATCAAAATTATGCAGCAAGGTAGCTATAACAAGATGTAACATCTGGATGGCCAAATTTATACCCGGACATAATCTCCGTCCTGCCCCAAATGGTATCAGCTCAAAATTCTGCCCTTTAACATCAACATCCTTGTGGGAATTCAAGAATCTCTCTGGCATAAATTCTAACGGGTTAGACCATATTTTTGGGTCTCGATGCATCTTCCATAAGTTTGTCATTAGCCTTGTGCCTTTCGGGACATGATATCCAGCTACTGTGCAATCTTCAGTAAATTCCCTTAAGCCCCCTAACTGCCCTGCTGGATATAGTCGTAAAATTTCCTTGGCCATTGCTTGAAGATAGGTCAACTTACTGAGATCGGATTCATCAACTTGTCTGCCCTTTCCAATGTGCTGATCTAGTTCTTCTTGCGCTTTTTTCATTGCATGACGATTGTTTAGGAGCAGTGCTAAGGCCCATGTCAGCTCAACAGTGGTCGTGTCGACTCCACCAGTGATGAGAACCTACTTTGAACCAATTCAGAGTTTGTTGGTTAGGACAGATATTATTCTTGCAACAACCAACTAGGGAACGAGAAAGTTAACTTTACTAAGAATAAGTTTAAATTTATCAAATAAGAATAATAATAATAATAAGCCTTGCTCCCCGGTAACCTCTCTGGAGTGATTAACGTACCATGCATGTGGATTTAGTTAGTGTATCAGCGTCAAATCCATAAAAGCCTTCCTTCTCCACTGTCGACAGCATCACGTCCATGAAATCTTGCTCCTCCGTAACCTCTCCAGCATCCCTCCTTCGATGATGCTCCTTCAACCATCCCTCCATAAGACAGTCTATTTCCGTAGCATTTTCTTTCATAGCTTTCTGATATCCACCCAAATCTAGCCATCGAAGAAACGGAAGTGCATCCGCCGGCACATTCATCCCCACCAACCGGAAAAATTCCCTCATCACTCTACGACACCGTTTCGCCTCCTCATCTTTGGCACTACGAGCCCCGAAATATCTCTTTCCAACCACCATTCGGAGAACCACGTTCAAATTCAAGTTCCCGAACCAACTCTTCATCTCTACCATCACCTTGTCTTGTCCATTCATCTTCTTGTTCTCACCCCAAAGCTTGTAGATCTCATTAACTGACGCCTCGAGCTCAGAGACACGCACATGCTTGAGTAGCTCAAGCCTACGGGCTGAGAGAAGCTCAAGAGATATTAGCTTACGCATGTCACGCCAAAATGGACCATAAGGGGCGAACCCAAACATGGCGTAGTCATAGCTCAAGTGATCAGCCGCTATGTATTTTGGACGGGAGGAAGTGGCGATGTCGTGGGTAGTGGCTATTTCTTTGACTAATTCCCAACTACTAATCACCAGGAACCGGCGAATCCCGAGGCGGACGGTGAAGATAGGTCCATATTTGTCAGCCACGGTTCCGAGGACTATGTGGAGAAGCTGTGATCTTCCCGCAAAGAGACTGAAATGACCGATTATGGGCCATGAACCACCAGCTTGAGGTGCCTCTTTACGACTCTTAGATCGGTATATGAGCTTTAAGAAGAAGTAGGATGCTAATATTAGGGTAAGGAGCTGAGCAATTATGAGTGGGTAATTTTGGTGTGAGAGGAAGAAATCCATCACAAATAACTGGAGTAAACTGGTTAATTGTGGGATCATTAAGCAACTTAACCTATAATATATATAGTGAGAACAACAACACTAAATAGTCAACTTCCAGATATCTTTACTTATGTTAGATATTATTTGTCTGATGAACAAAAACAAAATATTTTTACAAGGATAAAAAACTATGCCCGCAACCAAACTTGACTAAAAAGTTTATGTATGTTGTCAGATAAAGACTACCATATTTGACTACTGGCTTTAAGAATTTTGCACAAGATAGTGACATCCACCTAACTTTTAGCAATCATATATTAACTATATTAAAGAAAGATTTATGTCCTAATCAGCTTTTATTTGTTTGCTTTGATGACTTTCAGTGTATTTGTTTACTTTTTAATCTGGTGCCCGTTCATCACATTGAATTGAACGCACCTTTTGCTTAGCCTTTGGAGTTTGTATGTTGGCGCTAATGTTGCCCATTTTCTGTTGTCAAATCCGCTGTCCTTTTTAGTGACTATACTATAATACGAATGCGATTGAGGTAGAATTTTCCCCAAACCCGATGAAAGCGTCCTATCATCAAAGTCAACTCAACAAAATTTGTGCAGATAAATTAAGGAATAGGTCAGAATGAAAACGGTCACTCACAAATCTATAATGATTGTAAGAATGCGTTTGACAACTCTAATATCAAGTCTTGAACTTGAAATTACATTGCCAATAAAGAATTGCCGTTGCCCTAAAGTAGTTTTTTACTGTATCCTGTTGTCATTTTTACTGCCACCGATTGTTGTGAGTTTCTTTTTCTTTTTACTTAGCAAAGGTCATAACTATGACTAGAGTTTTACATGTGTGCAACAGTAACGTTTCAATTTTCTAAATCTCTTTGGCTGACGTGGTAAAACCCAATTGGACTTTATAAATTATAGTTTGTAGTGGCAATTGACCAAATCTTTTCTAGAATAATTCAAGTTATAATCTTGGGTTATGGTGATTTAATTGATTTGTATAGATTTGTTACTTGTATGCACTCTGGTGTGTAATGTAATTTCCAGCTTTCATAACGTTTTTTAATCATTGGTCTCATTGCTTTTGGCACTCTTGGAAAATACAGAAGGCGTATGGTTCTCCAAGCATAGCATGGAGCAGCAAGGTGGAATCCCCTGCAAGCTTGGTGGAGTTGTGAATGAATATAATCGAAAGGTTAGTGTTTTTTGCTTTACAATTGTTGCTTTTATGAGTCAAATGGTGGTTTAATTTCATGCGATTTTATGACCCCATTGATATTTTATCATTGTCTAAGTGTCTAGTTGTGAATGTTGGTGTTCATGCGAGAAGCCATCCATGTCGAATTGCTTAACCCTAGTTCATCTTTAATCGAGGAGTTAGCTCATCATGATTTGTTTACTGTGGTCGTCTGGCGGCCACCCCACCTGCTTTCAGCCGAGGTCGGCCGAGTGTGATTGGTTTCTGAAGTAGAATGCAACTAACTGCAGCAAATGAATGGGGACTTACCTGCTAGTAAAGTGTGAAAAAAATGGCTGAGAATAAGTTGTCATAAGAGAAAGCAGCTTCTTAATCTCTAGTGCATGACATAAACGGAATCAAACTTACCAAAAGATGCTTACTGTTATTGTTAAGAAAATGAAGGTGATATCAGCAACAGCACGCCTTTGAGTTCCAACGACAAGACCAAAACCTGATTTATAAATGATTTTAGCAATAAACTAGTGTTCTCCTGCCAATAGTTGACTGTGGGATTTTTTTAATTGAATATTAAAATCAATGAATGCAATTCTCTAATTAATAAAGTGCACCAACTAGCCACTCATTTCTTAAAGTTTCGCCAATAGCTGCGTGATCTGCGGCATAATGGAGCTTGAAAAAGAAGTTGATTTCCATTGGGCAGTTAGATAGTTAGATAATGAGGGTTATGGAGTGACCTTCAACTGCGGGATATGGAAGGACCAGGAGGGTAACTAGAGGAGCAAGGGTAGTAGCTCATGGGTGAAAAAAGAGGATGTTGTACTTTACCCACAACAACACCAAAAACTCCAGTGGGAGTGTGTGGCCAACCGAGAACGGCAAGAGCAATTGTGTCTGAAAGTGTGGCTAACCGGTGGGCTAATTGTTAGGAATCTCTTTCAACAAACGGTGTGTTAGATAGGAGAATCAGTACTCACTACGAACAATAAGAAGATAAAGCCTTATGCATCTAACAGAAAGCAAGGATGAACTACTGAGGGACCGTGCTTTGTGGAGAAACAAAGGAGAGACCATGTTTTCAAGGGGGCATTGCAGGGAAAGTGGGTCTGGAGTGAAAAGGTGAACAAGGATTTATGCGGAGGAGTCTCAAGAGTGAGTAATCCATAGCCTGGGAAATCTGGCGTGAAGATGTTAAAGCTACGCTCTGCTTCAACTCGCCTTAGCACGGAGTTGCCAAGTTGATCACATAATAAAAAGGGAGGGGGGGGGGTTCATCCTCTGGTGGGAGTTTGACGGATTGATCATGTCTTGTGGTTTAGTCTCCAGGTGAGAGATCGTTGGGATTGAAACCAAAACCTAGGGTAGAGGACGAAATCGCAAAAGAGGGATAGAGGTTCTATGCGCCCGCATGGAGAGCGCCCATGGAAAGGTTTCCAGAGGAAGCAAGCACCCGCCACAACGTATGCATAGAAGAACAGAAGATTCATGCGCGCGCTTGGGGCGTGCGCATAGGTGCTCATATTTGTTTTCCTATGGCTGGGATCTCTTCAGACAGAATTAAAATTCATCTTTCGTGTGGTTTTACTTTATCTTATACTCTCGGTCTTTTTAGTCTGTTCACTTTTTGCCGTTTTGGGTGTCCCATTTGATTGTTCACACTCCAAAAGAGGAAAGTTTATATTATTCTTTATTCAATGGGACCCACTTGTCGTACTCACAACAATTATCCCACTCACAATTCCAACCCCACTCACATATCACATCACACTTTTCATACTTACAACACCCACTTAACTACTACTCCCTCTGGTCCAAAATAACTGTCGTTTTCGGTCAATCAGATGTAACTTTGACCAATAATTTAAATAAAAAATAATGATGCTAATAAAAATCTAAAATTTGTCACTGTATTATAATTAATAATACTTTTAATAACAATTTTTAGATTTTTATTAGGATCATTATTTTTGGTTTAAATTTATTGGTCAAACTTACATTTGTTTGACAAAAAATGACAGGTATTTTGGACCAGAGGGAGTAATATAAAATACTTTTCCCTAAAACCCTTGCATTGGTCAAACTGTAAACAAACTAAAAAGACGGAGAGAGTATAAGGCTGGTGACAGCTGTAAACACATTTTAGCATCACATGAAGAGAATATTGAGTATATTCCTGGCTTGGCAACGTCCCTAGACGTAGTTGATTTGTTCAACGAACTGGGTAATCTAATATTTGTGTTTGTGTGTGTGATCTCTCTCTTATAATTCTTGGTTAACTTTGGGTGACATTCATTGATTGCATCGGTTACCACCGATTTCCTAACAAAGTGGACCCAGGATATTTGTGCTCAATGGCTAGTGTGTGGTGGTTATGTAGCGGACATGGTTTTCGGACCCGGGCGTTACACCTTGTCTTGTCCACTCATCTTCGTTTTCTCCTCCCAAAGCTTGTAGATCTCATTAACTAAACCCTCAAGCTCAGAAACCAGTACATGCTTGAGCAAGCCTACGGGTCGAGAGCAGCTTGAGAGATATTATAGCTTACGCATGTCACACCAAAATGGACCAAAAGGGGAGAACCAAAACATGCATAGTCGTAGCTCATGTGGTCAGGCGCTATGAATTTTGGACAGAAGTGGCCAGGTTGTGAGTGTGGATATTTCCCCGAGTGATCGAGTTCCTAACCATCTCCCAACTACTAATGACCAAGATCCGGTGAATCCTGAGCCGGACAGTGAAGATAGGTCCATATTTGTCAGCCACGGTTGCGAGGACGATGTGAAGAAGCTACGATCTTCCTGCAAAGAGACTGAAGTGACCTATTATGGACCATGAATCACCAGCTAGAGGTGCTTCTTTAAGACTTCAGATCTGAAAGATAAGAACAAGTAGGATGCTAGTATTATGGCAAGGAGCTGAGCAATTATAAGAGGGTAAGTTCCTGTGAGAGAAAGAAATCCATCACAAATAAATGGAGTGAAGTGGTTAATTGTGAGATCATTACACGCAGCTTTACCAAGTACTCTCTCTGTTCCAGAATGACCATGTTTAGGAAATCTGTCTCAATGACCTTTTTGCCAAAAAAAATTGGTCCCTAAATTTTCACTATTCATTATATATTTGCAAAATTAGAAGTTCAAAAAGTAAATATCAAAGATTTTCATACACATTTGTCTCTAAAATTTACAAAAGTTGAAGTTTTTAAATTTCTCCAAAATGAAAAAGTGGACACTCCTTTTGGGATGGAGGGAGTAATCGTGAAGGCATCACTAAATATTCAACTTCCATATGTATTTAATTATCCTGTTTTAATAAAGTTGAATTCGCGTAGTTGATTGATTTAAAAGTTGAAATAGGATGAGCACATGATAGTTCAGTTGTTCACGGTGGTTCAAGTGCTCAACGGGCATGAAATTGCTGCAGCGTTATATTTGATTTTATACTGCAGCTGTTGGTAGATTAGAAATTAGATTATAAAAACTTCTTAAGTTTTTCGTTTCTATCATCTGCTTGCTAGGTGGATGTCGATTCTTGAGCAGAAACTGTAAAACACCAATGTTAATTTAAACGAAGTCTCAATCAGATAACTTAAACAAACTTGTTAGTCAAAGTTGGTTGCTGCTCTTCTTAGTACTCTCCTTGTAAAATGACAGTATTTTAAATTTTGACATAAAGCATATGAGATACAGACGCATTTTCCCCCTAGTAACTTTCAGGTTGTTCCTATGAGACCCTAGGATCTTTGGAATTTTCATTCTTGCCCTAACAACTTCTTAATTGTTTCGATTGGGCCCCTTTGTTAATAGGGCAACAATAGATTTCTTCCAGCATAAGATTACCGTTACAAGATTCATAATAAACAATGTACTTGATTAAACTTATACTCACTCCGTCTTGGACAGATGTTCCCGCTCTTTTGTTATTTGTTTGAATGGTATTTGAGCAATAATTATAGGTTAAGTTAATTATCTTATTGAAATCTAAAATTTGTTGATGATACACCTATACAAATACTATTAGTAAATTAGGATTATTAAATTAACTTATAATTATTGGTTATCACTGTATAATAGGTTCAATGAGATCTTTTTGTGATACGGCTTTTTCGTATAATTATCAAAACAAAAATATTCTTCTTACCTTCTCTTATAAAGGAACCTAAGTATGTATTATAGACTTTATTGGCTATTTAAATCACATGTTAACGTTGTTGCCTTGTACAGAGCCATAAAGTGTGGGCGCATGAGGAGTCCTCTTACTGATGAGATGTTCCCCTTTGGCCCTTGCACTCAAGTCTCTCACGAGTGTTTTGCAGGGAAGCTAGCGAATGTGCAGAAGGATCTGAAATTCATTGTTGAGCACGTGTAGGTATGAGAATCGAACCCTAAGCTACAGTCAAATATCTGCTTACACAGAAGCGAGTTGGGGGGGGGGGGGGGGGGGGTCAACCTATCTTTTAGGCATATGTTAAACATAGTATTATACACATGTTGCAGTTTAGGACCCCATGTCTCGGAAGTGGCAAAACAAGGCATAATGTTAAGATCTTCAGTCAATAGTGAGGTATTTCTTAAAAGGTACCAATTACATCTCATACATCCCATGTCTCAGCAGTGGCAAAACAAAGCATAATTTATTGAACAAAAATGTCATGTTGAATCTTGTGTATTTCCATTGAGTCGAGTGTAACAATGGTGTACATTAGTTGCCCAACAAAAGTATGGTGGACCAAGAAAAATGATTTTAAACATGTACAAGAAAAACATTAACTTGTATCCAAACACCATATGTATCTTACAAAAGTTGCTGAAAAAATATGATGGACAAACTCATAGCCAAACAAAATCTTCTACCTACCACGAAAATATTAACTCAAAATGATGTACATTAACAGCAAATAATCTCGCTAGTCGCTATAATTCAAAACTCAAAAGACTATAATTCATAATTTTGGTACATGATCTTAGCTAGAAGCTACCAGTCATGGTCAATAACAGTAAATGATTGAATGACCATTCGAACATACAAAATAAAACCTGCATATGCATTTCACAACCTTACTAGTACTTAGTACGGGATAATCGTGGAGATAGAAGAACTTTAAGAGGGGTGGCCTTTTCATTAGTCAGTCCAGCACTTGCAGTCATATCAACCGGTGCATCTCCAGGAGTAGATATATCAAAATTATGCAGCAAGGTAGCTATAACAAGATGTAACATCTGGAGGGCCAAATTTATACCGGGACAAAATCTCCGTCCCGCCCCAAATGGTGTCAGCTCAAAATTCTGCCCTTTAACATCAACATCCTTGTGGGAATTCAAGAATCTCTCTGGCTGAAATTCTAACGGGTTAGACCATATCATTGGATCTCGTTGCATCTTCCATAAGTTTGTCATTAGCCTTGTGCCTTTCCGAACATGATATCCAGCTACCGTGCAATCTTCAGTAAATTCCCTTATCCCACTAAATGCGGCTGCTGGATATAGTCGTAAAATTTCCTTGATGGTAGCGTGAAGGTAGGTCAACTTACTGAGGTCGGATTCATCAACTTGTCTGTTCTTTCCAATGTGCAAATCTAGTTCGTCTTGCGCTTTTTTCAGTGCATGACGGTTGTTTAGGACTAGTGATAAGGCCCATGTCAGCTCAACGGTGGTGGTGTCACTGCCACCAGCGATCAGAGACTGTTGTTTTGAAACAATTTAGAGTTTGTTGACTAGGATAGAAAATATTTTTGTGAAAATAAACTAGGATGATGAGAAAGAGAAAGTTAGTTTACAAAAAAAAAAATCAGGTTAAATTTATCAACAGAAACAATAAAGAAGCCTTGCTCCTCTGTGACCTTTCTGGAAAGAATAACATACCATGCATGTGGATTTAGTTAGTGTATCTGCATCGAAGCCATGAAATCCTTCCTTCTTCACCGTCGACAACATCACGTCCATGAAGTCTTGCTCCTCCATAACCTCTCCGGAATCCCTCCTCCGTTGATGCTCCTTCAACCATCCATCTATGATACAGTCCATTTCCTTGGCAGTTTCTTTCATAGCTTTCTGGTATCCACCCAAATCTAGCCACCTTAGAAAAGGAAGTGCATCAGCCGCCACGTTAAACCCCACCAACCGAAAAAATTCCCTCATCACTCTACGACACCGTTTTGCCTCTTCCTCATCTTTAGCACTTACCCCAAAGTATCCCTTTCCAACCACCATTCGGAGCACCAGGTTCAAATTTAAGTTCCCAAACCAGTTTTTCATCTCTACCAACACCTTGTCTTGTCCAGTCCTCTTCTTGTTCTCATCCCAAAGCTTATAGATCTCATTAACTGACGCCTCGATCTCAGAGACCCGTACATGCTTGAGTAGCTCAAGCCTACGGGTTGAGAGCAGCTCGAGAGATATTAGCTTACGCATGTCACGCCAAAATGGACCATAAGGGGCAAACCCGAACATGGCGTAGTCATAGCTCATGTGATCGGCAGCTGTATATTTTGGACGGGAGGAAGTGGCTAGGTCGTGGGTGGTGGCTATTTCCTTGACTACCTCCCAACTACTAATGACTAGGATCCGACGAATCCCGAGACGGACAGTGAATATAGGTCCATATTTGTCAGCCACGGTTCCGAGGACTATGTGGAGAAGTTGTAATCTTCCCGCAAAGAGACTGAAATGGCCTATTATGGGCCATGAACCACCAGCTAGAGGTGCTTCTTTAGGACTCTTAGATCTAAAGTATAAGAACAAGCAGGAAGATAGTATTAAGGCAAGGAGCTGAGCAATTATCAGTGGGTGGTTTTGATGTGAGAGAAAGAATTCCATCACAAATAATTGGAGTGAGGTGGTTAATTGTATGATCATTATCAAACTTAAACTAACATTATATAATAGTGAGAAAAACAATAAATATTCAATTTCTAGACGTGTTACATTATTTTGTTTAAAATATTTTTAACTATGCTCAATTGATTAATTTAGAAGTTCAATAAGATAAGAGGAATTAGGAGTACGTACAGTCTGACTGCTTAATATTCGAGTTAGCGTAGACCCACCGCAGACCCACGTGAGTTGTATGTTATAATAGGCTAGTTACATGTCATATTGGATGCGTTATTACAGTCGGATCGCACATTCCCTTAATCTGGATAAGCATACAGTTGATTGGAAAATTCTACCTCATTCATAGTTATCTTAAAGTATACTCCCTCAGTTTCATGAGAACTGAGGCTTATTTCCCTTTTCGTCCGTTTCACCTCAATTGAAACTGCCCAAAATGTCAAACTTTTTAATATTTTATATTCACCCAACCCCACCACTCATTCTCTCTCTTCGTTCTCTACCACTCATTTTATTCAACCAACACTACTATTTATAATTATCTCTCTTCATTTTCTACCACACATTTTCCTTATTTTATTAGTATTCCTTAGTTCTTGTGTTTTTTTTTTTTTAGTCTTAGTTCTCATGAAACGGAGGGAGTATTACTATAAAGGACAGCGGGTTCTATTAATAGAAACATGGGCAACAGCAGCCCCTATACTCCTATAGCTCCAAAACAGTGGCGAATCTAAACCCCCTTAAAATTTTCTTTTCAGAGGGTCAATATAGTAAATTTGAAAAATTGTAAAAAGTAAATTTGTAAATATTACAGAAGTAAGGGGGTCGAAGTACCCTTCTCAAAGGGCCTAGATCCGCCACCGCTCCAAAATACCAACTCCAAAGACTAAATGAAAAGGAGACATCTAATGTAGTGACCAGACAGTAGGAAAAAAAAATCCCACTTGTACACTGAAGTCATCAAATCAAAGCAAACAAATTCGAAGGCGAATGAGACATAAATCTTTCTTTAAGCCAGTAGTCAAATATGTAGTCTTAAAATGTTAACATTGATGACCTTGTTAGTCAATGTTGGTTGCCGCGTGATTTTCTATCTTTCTGAACTTTCTTAAGCTAAAAACAAATACTCTCTCTGCCCCAAAATGATCTTCGTGGTTGACATTTCTCATTGTTCCAAAAAAATCTTCTTATTTCTACGGTTTGGGCTTAGAAGTGCATAAACAAAACATGGCTAGTGAAGCAAGTGTTTGTATTATTAAAAAGTTTGAATAGTCAAATGTGAAGTTCATTTTGGGATGGAGGGAATATTTTTTTAAAAAATAGAAAATTTAAACTTTGAAGCCTTATTATTAGGACGTTACAGATAAAGTCTCACAACACTTTGGGCTGAAACTCGATATTATGAAACTACGAAGCCTTCTATTAGGTTAAACACTAGGGGCTAAGCTTATGTTATACCCATATTTTTTAATTTTGTACTCTCTCATATCCAAAATTGTTCTTGATCCCGAGCAAATTTGGACATTCATGTTGAAATGGAGGTAGTAAATACTCCCTCCGTCCCAAAATGATCTCATTTAATTAACAGTAACCAGAAATGTTGGAGGATCGAGCTGCAATAGCATAGGGATCCATTTGCCAATTTGACCTCCCAAGAGTGAACTCTAGACTAAGCGACACATTGTTCGATGAAGATGATGATGATGATAGGGAGCTATTTTCCAAAATTCCCTTCGACATATATAGCTCACCTTCATGTCCCTCAATCTGCAAGCATCAAACGTTAAACTGATACTGTCAATCAATCACTTGGTATTATTCATTAACTTTAATCTAATTAATATTCCAATTCTTCCATTGTGAAACAAAACAATATACTCACTCCGTCCTATTTTAAGAGTCAAAAAATAGATGGGTTCAAGAATTAAGGAAAAGGTGATGTGTTGTGAGTGTTGATAGTTTGGGTAGAAGAGAGAAAGTGGGCTAAAGAAGAGTTAGTGGATAATTGTTGTGAGTATGACATGTAAGACCCACTTTCCATTTTAGGATTTTGACTCTTAAAGTGGGACATTTTTTTAGGAAAATTTTGATTCTTAAAATGGGACTGAGGGAGTATACCTTCTTAATATCATTAGTCGCCCCAAGAGGAGAACATGTTAATGCATTTTCTTGACTCGAGTGGCTACAATCATTTGTCTCCAAAGATGATGACCAGCAACCCCTGGTCATTAAGATAAGAATTTTTTATTCTTGAAAATATTAATCCGGGGGGGGGGGGGGGGGTTTACTACAAATAAATCGCTAGCAAAACATTTATTTTAGGAGATTAGTTTTGGTGTGTTACTTGGTGTTGGTGATTCTTGGAGGCATGTACATTTTTAAGGAATAAAAAGATTGAGACAAGAAGTAAAGAGCATAGTATATAGTCAAATTCTGTATATCAATCCCACAATATAACAAAAAAAAAAAAAAAAAAAAGCTCACTTAATCAAATTTAAGAGAACTCTAGTCTCTACATAGAGTAGTGACCGAAATTTACCCTTATACTCCCTCCGTCCCAAAATGATCTTCACATTTGACTATTCAAACTTTTTAAGGATATGAACACTTGCTTCATTAGCCATGTTGTGTTTATGCACAATCAAGCCTAAATTGTAGAAATGAGAAATTCTTTTTGGGACAATGAAAAATGATAAATCAGAAAATCATTTTGGGACAGAGGGAGGACTACATAAATAACTGCATTGAGATTTGAACCAATTCCTTGACTTTTAGCGTACCCTTGAGATTCCATTTCGTGCTTTCTTAATTCTTGTTACGTGAGATTTAGGTCTGGCCATCATCGCCTTTTCATTATGCTATTTATTTTATGAGCGATGCTAGTGGGTAGGGCACAAAATAAGTTTATAAAATTTTGCTCACAACATGAGGTGACGATATTTTATTTGTTGCATCGATAATAGACCCGCCACACTCTAATTAAAAACACCAATTAAATCATTACACCTAAGATTTTGTGATTTTTTTGTGCCCCTAGTATTACTCTTTATTTTAATAAAATTTAGCGGGTGGTGTCCTTTATAATTACAAATAAAATGCTACTGATTGATAATTATTTTAACTATTTTTTTAAATGTAGGTTTACTCATCCATTAAGTACTTCAAGATAAGATAAGTCCTCAACAAATTTCCTCAGAATCAATGTTCTTAAAACCATGCATTAAATTGAACCACATTATCTTCAACTTCTCCTTTACTACTCCCTCCGTTTCAAAACACATGGTGTTTTAAGAGTTAAATTTTTTTTCAAAATACTTTGACGTTTTACTAATTCCGAGACATTTTTGCTCTTGTATACCAATTATACTCTCTCCGGACACAAATATAAGCAAAAAAATTGGGCTTTTTTTTTTTTTACCAAGCAAAAAAGTTGGGTTTCAATACGAAACTCATTAAATGTAATTGTATTTAATACTTTTTTTTACCAAAATACCCCTAATTAATTACTCATTTTCAAATACAAGTGTACATTTATTACACATTTAATATGAGGATATATTAGTAATTTTAATATATTTTAATTATAACATCAAGACAATTAACTAAATTTAATTACTTTCTTAATAAGTGTGATTTTAATTACTTTTGCTTATATTTGTGACCGGAGGGAGTACTTTCATTCATTAATTGCAACTTATTTCTTGTTTAAGCATTTAATTACATAGGTAATTGAATTCTTTTAGGGGTAGACAAGTCTGTTTTATATATATTAATTGCATTTCTTAATATGTGTGACAAAAGTCTAAAACGAAATGTATTTTGAATCAGAGAGTAATAAAGGACAAGATGCTATAGACCAAGAAAATTCAGGCCATCAAGGCAATTGTGTGTGTGTGTGTGTCTTCAAGGTGCATTGATTAGATGCTTCCAAGTAAACAAGTCAGTGTACAATTTATACTCCAATGTTCAAATCATGTCATGATGGAAAATTAAAGCATAGAAAGAACAAAAATGGAGGCAGTAAGTGTACTGAAAAAAACTGATGAATACTCCCTCCGTTTCACGTTATTTAAGACTTTTGGTCAACTTGATATTATTTTGACGAAGTCTTTATAGAAAATTTTATGATCCAAATAAAAATTTAAAAAATTATAAAATTATAAAATAATTCACCATAACAAACACTCTCAATCACATTTTTAAATTTTTTAGTAAGATCATCAAATTTTTTATAATGGATTCGTCAAAACGATATTAAGTTGACCAAAAATCTCAAATAACGTGAAATGAAATTATCACTCACTCACTCACCCTTGAGGTTTTTGTAGTGTAGTTGATGGTGATGATGGGATTAAAGAATACGAAGGGGTAGTTTGGTCATTAGTGGCTTTATCGCAAGATACTCCATATCCTTCACCATCCTCAACTTCATACAACTCTGTCCTTTGGTACAACCCCATCTCTGTCTGCTCTTGACTAACTGCAACATTCATAATCATAGGAGATCCATTGCTCTAACTTTATCAGACAATTTTATCCATATTTAATTCACGCATCATATTTATTGACATAAAATTTACTACTTTCTTCATCTTTCTGAAATAACTGTCATTTTCTTCTAAATTTACCTTTATTTATTGTCTCTCTCAAATATTCCTCCCTCTGTCCCAAATTAGCCATTTTCCATTGTCAAAAAAAAAAAGTTATTCCCATTTCTATAATTTGGGTTTAAATGTCAATAAACACAATATGACTAGTAAATAAAGTTCCATATCTTTAAAAGTTTGATTAATGTGAAGATCATTTTGGGACGGAGGGAGTATTTCACTAAATATGACCAATTAATGGAAGTACCTGCTTCTTTGTGAGTGCTCTTCACTGTTCTATACATCTGCAACCATACAAAAAGAGATACTGGTAAGGAAAAAAGATCCACATTGCTAAGATTACAATTTTGCCATCAACCCTAGCTTTGTACTATATCACATGCATGTTTTGATGATAGTATCATATTGGTTGAATTTGAGTACCTGCAGGTGACTCTTGACATGAGCTAGTGTTAGATCCTTCACATTCATCAACTTCAGCACTGATTTTGGTGTTGCTCCTGTTAGTCATACCCATCATTTTTTACACTTTCTTTAGCACCTACTTCTTCATTTCGTATACTCCCTCCGTCCCAAAATATGTTCCTTTTTTTTTTTTTTTTTTTACGTTACTACAACTTTGAGTAATAATTCTAGTTTATCTTATTTATCCTAATGAAAATATAAAATTGTTATTTAATACTAACTATAACAAGTTTTATACTTTCATTAGGATAATTAAATTAAACTAAAATTATTGCTCAAAGTTCCTTCATACTAACCTCAAAAAAAAAAAAAAAAGAGGGAACAACATCATGGGACGGAGGGAGTATAAAAATGGAAAATGAAAGAAGCTAATTAACAGAGAAAAGTAAGTAGATACTTTCATGGCCGCCTAGGAGTTGAACAGCATGGACGAAATGGGCATGGAGAGCAGAAGTCCATCTCATTCTGGGAGCTCTAAAGCTCCGTCTCATTCTATTTGACGAGTTTCTCTTGAAATATTCTCGACTGCAAATTTGGGGTTGATAATGCTGTCTGTTCTGGAGATGATAAAATTGCAGATTTTTATCATCATTATTGAAATTGTTATCATGTCGTCGTCCCATTGCATAGCCACCCATATTAATATTCAAAACGTCTTTATCTTGTCGTAGGTGGTGGAGTAAGGCAGTTTCACGGGTTTGATCGCTTCTGGGGACACCACCGGAATCAGTTGCTGTGGAGGTGTCAGCAGGCGGGCTGATATGTAGGGAGAGATCCGGTAAGGTACGTTGGCTTAAGAACATTTTTGAGAGAGAAAAAAAAAAAGATGGATTTGGAAAGATAAAATAAGGTTAAGAGTGTTGTCCTAAAAAGGGGATATGAAAAGATTGAGGAGTTGTGATTATATCATGAGTGGCTTATGATTTGTGTTTGCACGGTGAGGATAGGAAAAAGGAGGGGAAAGGTGTGTAGGGTTTTTTACTAGCTACCTTTTCTTTCTAGGTTTTTGAATAATACCATAAGAAGAAGAAAGAATGAGAGGGTGAAAGTCTATATAAGACTATGAGCAATGGTTTCATACACCAAAAAAAAATTCAACACCCACTTTTAACACTTTATCCTATCCACCTCATCTTTCATACACCCCTTTCATACAACCCCCCTACAATGGTAAGTTGAAAAAGAAAAAATCATCTCCCTCTCACTCATCATTTTATACCCCACTACTTTTTATATCATTTTTATTTTTTATAGGGAAAAAAATAAAATTAAACGGACCAATGAATGATCAACACGTGGCAAACACAAGAAAAAGAAAAAAAAAAAAAAACGGCCTGCGCTGCACCACACGCGCCCTGTCGGGCCGTGTGGTACACGCGCCACAGACCGGCCAATGAGCTCACGCCACGTGCCCATGTGTGCAGCCTTCCTCCCATTTCAACCGGTATGAAAGATTTCATACCCAAAATTCAACCCCACTTTTCATACACCCCCCCACAATGGTTTTATACACCTCCCCCCATTTTCATACACCATTTCATACCCCCATTGTGGGTAGTCTAAGTAAGTAGTAAGGTAGTCAGCTACAGCCTACAAGATGAATAATGCAGGAAAAGAGGAAGGGAACTGCAGGTTATTAATCACAGTTTTGAAGAGGTAGAAGAAGTTCATTACTGAGGTTATGAGGAAAAAATACTCCCTCCATCCTTAAACCTACTAATGTCTGAATTTCATTTTAATTTTAAGGGGCATTCTGAAAAATCACTATTTTTTATACTCCATCCGTCCCAGAGTAAGAGTCCTACTTTCTATTTTTGGTACGTCACAGAGTAAGAGTCTCTTTCCTAAAATGGTAAAGAATCTTTACTATTCATCCCACTCATTCTCTCTCATACTTACTTTTATACTCACAACACCAATCAATTTACTATTCACTCCCTCTCATTCTCTCTCTTACTTTATTTTTACACTCACAACATTTACTTTACTTCCACAATTTCTTAATCTCCGTGCAAATGGGAGGTAGAACTCTTACTCGGGGACGGATGGAGTACAATTTAGCAGCAAAGATTTATATATATTCTTGTAATTCTCTTTTTAAACATTTAGTTTTGTAAGTATAAAGAGACTATTGAAAAAAATTGGTAAAAGAAACACTTAACGATAAAGTTTTTACCAAAAAAATCATTTTGAGACAAAACTTTCTTGAAAATATTTAGGGACAAAGGCAGTAATAGTTTTTCTTCCCTACTAGAGACTGATTTAGGCTCCGTTTGTTTCACGGAAAATGTCCGGAAAATGTTTTCTGTGGTTTCCCCATTTTCCGGTGTTTGGTAAAACCACGGAAAATGAAGTCAACGGAAAACATTTTCCGGTCAATGGAAATTAGGCTTGTTTCCTAAGGAAAACAACTTCCGGATTTCACCAAAGGAAGTTGTTTTCCGGAAAATTCCTAGCACGCCCTCACCCCCACCCACGACGCCCCCCCCCCCCAATTTTTTTTTTCTCACCCACCCAACCCCCTACCCCACCCCCACCCACCCAACACCCTACCCCCCCCACCCCCAAAAAAAAAAAAAAATCTTTTTTCTTTACTCATTATTATTATTTTTAACTCCCCTGCCCCCTGCCTACGCCACCCCACCCAACCCCCTACCCCCGCCCCAAAAAAAAAAAATTGTTTTACTCATTATTATTTTTAACTCCCCTGCCCCCTGCCTACCCAACCCCCTACCCCCCCCCCCAAAAAAAAAAAAAAAAAAAAAAAAATTTACTCATTATTTTTTTTAACTCCCCTGCCTACCCAACCCACCCACCCAACCCCTACCCCCCCCCCCAAAAAAAAAAAACCTCATTATTATTTTTAACTCCCCTGCCCCCCTGCCTACCCCACCCCACCCACCCACAAAAAAAAAAAAAAATTACTCATATTATATGTTTTTAAACTCCTCTACCCCCTGCCTACCCAACCCACCCATATTTAAAATTATTTTTTCACAAACTTCTCGAAAAATACCGGAAAATGTTTTTCGGAAAGCATTTTCTTAAGATTTACCAGACAAGAGAAAACATTTTCCGGAAAACGGTTTCCTTTTCCGGAAAACATTTCCAAGAGAAAACATTTTCCGGAAACGGTTTTCTTTTCCGGAAAACATTTTTCCAGGTAATAATTTTTCGGAAGTCATTTTCCGTGAAACAAACGGAGCCTTATACTCACTCCATCCCATACAACTTGCGTCATTTTGCTCTGACACTCCATCCCATAACAACTTGCGTCCTTTTGCTCTGACACAAGAATTAAGGAGAAAGTTTACATATACAAAAGTATTACCACCTCTGTCCCTAAATGAGTATCCAAATTTCATTTTAAGGGATATTGAAAATCCCAACTTTGTGTACAATTTGGTAGCAAAGATTCATATATAATCTTGTAATCTCTTTTCCAAACATTTAGTTTTGCACGTATAAAGAAACCGGTGAAAAAAAATTCGAAAAAAAAAACATTTACGGACAAAGTTATGCTAAAAAAAGACACTCATTTTGGGACAAATATTTCTTGAAAATGGACACTCATTTAGGGACAGAGAAAGTACAATTTAAGTGTATGAGTATGACAAATGAGGTAAGATAAATAAATAGTAATAGACATTTTAGAAAAGTATGACTCATTAGGCCATGTCCAATAAGGTAGTTGAGGAGGGGGTTGAGAGGGATTAAACTAGTTGAGTGTGTGCAATAAGGGGGTTGAGAGGAGGGGGTTGAAGGGGAGGGGTTGAAGAAGTTCAACTGGGTTGAAGGATTTTTTGTGGGGCCCGAATAGACACGTGTCGGCTTGGGAGTGGCCAGCACTTGGAGAGTGCAGCTCACCTCCCAAGCCGGAGAGTGGCTGCTGCTTTTTCCCTTCTTTTTTTTTTTTCCTTTTTTGTTTCCAGCTTTTTTTTTCTTTTTTTTTGGAGAGGTTTTTTATCCAAATTTTTTGAGCTCAATTATTTCATAGTAAATTATTTTTTTATAAAAAATAAATCACCAAAATTTATCATTTTTTTCCCTCTATAAATTGATGTAAGTTTCATTTAATTTGGACACCGAAAAAAAACCCCTTTTCTCTTTAAAAATTCCTTAATTATCCTTTTTTTATTAAGTGTGAATTAAAAAAAATAAAAAAATCTCAAATTTATAAATAAAAATAATAATAATTTATTTTTAATAATAAATTATTATTATTTTTATTATTTTTTTTAATTATAAAAATAAATATTGTAAATAAAATAAAAAGTGATGGGTATAGAATGATGAGTTGGGAGGAGTTGAATTTTAAACTAAACTAGCTTATTGTGGGAGGGGTAGTTGAGAGTGTAGTTGAATGATTAAGTGGATGGAGAGAGAAGATGAGGTGTCGTGATATTAGGGTGGTTGAATGTTTTTTGGTAGTTGGATTATTGGACATGGTCGGACACCCAAAAACAACGGTGCACGTTGTTATAGGAATGAGTCACTAAGATAATAATTGTTTGTTCGCAACGTACTCGTTAACGACAGATATAGGTAACGTACTTTTAAATTTGTTATCAAATAATGCAAGGAACTTATTTTTGTACTTACAATGTCAAAAAATTAACGGAGTTGCTGATGTGGCACTACCACGTCAGTGTCACGCCAGCACCACATCATCAAATTAACTATTAGAGCATGTACAATGGATATTTAATTGGGTGTTGAATGGCACATTCAACAGTTGAAGGTGTGCAATGGTGTGTTGAATGTTTGGAGGTGTTGAATGGATTCAACACGGTTGAAAGGAAAAAATGAGGCCAGCTCAATGCCACGCGTCGCCTCCTGGTAGGGCCGGCATGGCGCGTGCAGAAAACGCGCCCGACAAGGCGCGTCAAGCGGCCCGGCACAATTTTTTTTCCCTGATTGTGACACTTGGCATGCAACCATTGGTTCTTGAGATTTCCGATTTTATTTCTCATCCCAATTATTTGAGCTCAATTATTTTACAGTAAATTATTAAAAAAAAATTACACCAAAATTCATAAAAAAAACTCTATAAATAGATGCAAGTTTCATTTGATTTGGACACCGAAAAAAAACCCTCGTTTCTAACCAAAAAATTAATTAAGTGTGAAGTATTTTTTTAATTATAATTGATTATTATTATTTTACTAATCATAAAAATATAAAATATAAAATAAAATTTAAGTGGTGGAGTATAGGATGATGAGTTGGAAGGGTGTTGAATTTTAATTAAACAAACCATTGTAGGGTGTAAAAGTTGAATAGTAGTTGAATTATTAGGTGGAAGAGAAAAAAGATGATGTGGAGTGTTAAAGTGGGTGTTGAATGGAAATGGATGTTGAAACCATTGTAGATGGTCTTAGTGATGATGTGGCGCAGACATGGCATCCCCGTTAAATTTTTGACACCGAAAGTACAAAAACAAGTTCGTTGCATTATTTGATAATGAATGCAAAAGTATGTTACCTATTTTTGTCGTTAACGAGTACGTTGAATAGTTTAATAATTATTCCATCTTACATAATTACTTACTCAACTCATTTCATGGTTTTTTTCATAATATAAATGTTTTACACATATATTAGAAGGCGTTGGACCATATTTGGAAAAAGAAAACAGAACGGGAACTGTTCCGAGGAGATAAGGAATGCAACTCTCCCTCGTGGTCTATAATGGGAGAAAAATACGGATCAAAGCCTTATTTTACCCTTAGGTTAATTGTACTCATCTTGCATACTGAATTTTGGCGGTCCCAAGTCCTACATCCACGAAGCACATATATCTATCTGTATGTCTCTTTACGTGGTACTCCATCTGTTTTATAATACATGTTGTTTTAAATTTCTTCACACATATTAAGAAATACAATTAATATATAGGCTTTTAAATGCTTATACAAGAAATAGTTCACAATTAATGAATAAGGGTATAATAGGTAAACAAGAATAATTCTTTCTTGGTAATAGTAAAACGTCAAATATTTTGAAACAAAAAATTGCTCTTAAAATGTCATGTATTATGAAACGGAGGGAGTATTGGAACATTTGAACTATTTATGTTGGGTATCACACATTTATTTAATTAACATGGATTTGTCAGTGCTTCCCTTCCTCAATTAATATATTCAATTATTCCCAGTACCATGTCGATAGCAGGCCCCTTTTCTTTATTACTTTCCATTTAACTTGAGATAACATAATACATATCATTCTTCTTCAAACTTTTTACGATCAACATAAATTAAAAAATAAATTATTAATTGATTTCTTAATAACAATTTTTTAAATTTGTGATTATTAAATTGACACTAATGTTTAGTTAAAAGTCATTTATTGATTACAAAAGTCGAATTTAGACAAAAATTTTGGGACAGGGGGAGTATGAAACGTTAATTGATTACTTACTTTAAAACTATTTGAAGTATTTCTGTCTGAATGGATAGTCTCGTTTGACTTTTCATAAAATATTAAAATAAATTTTTGAAATTAGGCGACTTTGAAGCTCTAACTTTGGAAATAAGATTAATTTTTTCGAACAAACAAAAAGTAGAAATAAAAATATCATATTGAGACGGAGTATAATGTTATTCAATATAGTAAAACTTATTAAAAAAAACTTCTAATGAAATTCAAGAAGATGTCATTAAATTATCATGATACTGTCAATAAGATTTTTAAAAATAAAATATACTTCCTCTGTTTTAAAATATACTCCTTTGTTTCTTTCATTTGGTATTTTCTTGTTTCTGATTCAGATTTTATCGATTAGGGTGGTATAAAAATTTCGAACTCTTCTCTAAGTTCAATCTCATATCTTATTTTGGGATTTCTTATTTATATAACTCTAAGCACAATTTTATTTTTTTTCTTTGTTTTGAATAATTCAAGAGGAATGATGGTTAGTTTGAGTTGCATTCTCCCATTGTTGGGAGCCATTGCATTCTCCCCTTGTTGGGAGCCTTGGTTTTTGTGCGATTGTTGTTGTTTGTTCAATCTAGCAGTGTTTGGGAACCTCGGTTGACGGTTAGCGGTTAGCTATGTTGGAATTTGGCTCAAGTTCAATAAAGGAGTCAAATGCATTATCCCATGTGATTCATGAATGTGATGTTTGGGATTTTCAATGAGACTTTTGGTGTTTGGTTATCTTGATAAGGTTTGAACTAGCAGATGTCTAGTGCCTATAAATAGAGACATGTAGAAAGAATTCAAGTGTGCCTTGTGGTGCCAAGAGTGGCCTCCCTTAGGGGAGAGTGAGTGAGAAAGATGTGTACAATCTTGAAGGAGTTGTACTTATTTGTGAGTGTATTCAAGAATGTTGAGAGGATGAGGATACCTCCATTCTTGTAATACTATTGTGTTAAGTGGTGAGTCTTTGCGAGTTTCTTGATTAAAACTCGTAGTGTTGTAATGATGATATTATAGTGAAGTTGGTCTGTGGACGTAGCCCATTGATGTTGGAGTGAACCACGTTAAAATCTTGTCTTATTTATCTTTCCGTCATGTTGTTCGTGTCCAAATTAATGTTGTAGCATAACCAAATTGTTGGTGTGTATGAGAACCGCTTCCGCACCGCGCACAACAAGCTAATCCAGATGCCTTAGAAAATTGTGTTTTCAAAGCTAAAATTTTTCCGAGTGAGGATTTTGTAAAATGCCAAGATTGGGCATTGTCCAAGCTACGATTGGAAAAGCAGTTGCATGTCCCAAGACATCGTGGAAAGAGACACGAGGTCGAAGATTGTGAATGGTCATAAAATCTGCTTCCTAGGTGATACATGGCTTCACAATGGTACCAGTGCATGTAATTCAGATAGCCAATGTAATGATTGATACTATTTGGGTTGAGCCTCTAAAATTTGTGGAGAGACTACTCATAAATGAAGGTATTGTTGGTAAACAATAATATTTTTTAAAAAAATAATAGTAAAACAACAAATATTTTGAGATAAAAATTTTCTTCTTAAATTATAAATATTCTGGTACTGGTTTAAATGAATTACCCATGAATAAGCGTTTGTCACCCTTAGTGCACAAGACTTTTGTTTTTATGGCAATCGATCGTGTTGGGGTACCACCCCCACCACTCCACATTACTAGCTATGCCTACGTTGTTTCCCCCAAACTTAAACAATTTCATTTCCGGATTGACAATAACCTTTACGTAGCATTTCCTACCTCCGTCCCTGTCCTCTATAGATATCCACATTTAATTTTTGTGGTAAGTATAAGTGAATTTTGATCAAATATTAATGATTATCATTTTTACGGAACGTGAGGAAAATAACTTTTTCAAACTTGCTAGTACTTGCTAGCTGTTGAGTGTGATTTTCAATTTAGACTTGATTTGATTTGGTCTTGCGTAGAAGAAAGAAAAATTGGAAGACAGCCATTCTAGGCGGCCGCCCATGGTGGAACTGGGCGGTCGCCCACTTTGCGTTTTTGGGAGAACGACCTACTGCCTTGTTAGGCGATCGCCCATGTGATGTTTGGGCGGGCGCCCACAGTGTCGGGGCTGGAATTCCGAGTTCAAAAAGGAAGCAGTTTTTGGACGGGTTTTGGACTTCTTTTCTTCTAGGGTTGGGTTTATATCTTGTGTATAAATATAAACAAGCCTCCAGACCATATGTATGACTTTGAATAGATCCTTGAGAGAGAGATTGATAGAAAAGCTAGGGTTTCACTATTGTAGAGAGATTGTGAGATTGTGTGAAAGGTTTTCACCTTGGTTTCTCCTTGTACTCTTCTTGATTATAGTGAATTGATTCTCCGTCGCCCGTGGATGTAGCCAAGTTGGTGAACCACGTAAATCTCTTGTGTTCATTTATTTTTCAATTTTGCTTCGTTCTTGCTATTGTGTTTATTTTGTGCTTTCGTCTTTATCAATCAAGCAATCGTGTTTGGGACTAAAATCCTTACACTAGCATTTATTATGTCACAATATAACTTTCACATTAGGCTTGATTTTAATGCAACTATCCTTAAAGAATATTATAATTCTTTATAGTAAAATATTTAAATAATATATTATCATTGTTAAGACTTGTCACATGCATTACTGTAATCTTGTATAACATGATGTTGCTAAGTAAGGATTAAAGGAACGATAATGGAGGTACAAATGGGGTCAAGGAATTGAAGGGGTACTACTCGTATAATTTAAAAGAGGGTTGGAAGGTGTCAGCGTGGTTTATGACTCTCCGGCGACATTAGGGCCTCCCCTTAGTCAGAACGCCCACATGCCATTTTTGACCTTTCTCACTTGGCAAAAACTTGGGTGAGAGACGGATCCACCTATAGATCATGCCCTCCCAGCTGTCTTTCTTGGTTTCTCAGCGCGCACCGCCTTTTAAAAAAATAATCAATAACTTTAAAATGCTATATCTTGAGATGTAACACTTTGTTCTGATAAAAGTAACAATTCAGTCTTAAAAAAATAACACTTTATTGTAAGATGTAACAGCAGTTTTGCAAAAAAATTAAATAGATTTTGTGGTTAGAAAAAGTAATAATTGAAGTGTAACACAATGCATATATGATTGTAATTTGCTATATAGATGAATGTAACAGTTTTATAGAGTAAATGTTACTTTTTTTCTTTAAAACAAGAGTAAAAATTCATGTATATAATTGCTTTTTGCATTTCAATTGAATGTAAAACCTAGAAAAGTGTTACAATTGAGAAAATAAAAGGTTACATTCATTTATTATAAAATGTAACATTAGTTTAGTTGTGAATCTCATGTTATCTTTAATCTATTTCAGTAAAATTGTGGTACATTTATGAAAGAGAAAAAAGTGTTACATTTCTTTATAAAAAATGTTACTTTTGCTGACGAACAAAAAATGTCAGGGAAAAAATGTTGGAGGGCAAAAAAAAAAAAAAAAAAAAAAACTTGGCGTGGCTCGGCTGGCTCCACGGCTCAGCTCGGCTTGGCTGTGAGCCGTCTCACACCGTGAGACGGTCTCACAGGAGTCTAGCCCTTCTCACTTTCACTTCACTTCACTTCACTTATTTTTCCT
The DNA here is from genome assembly GCA_026119855.1 of Campanula takesimana. Lineage (NCBI taxonomy): Eukaryota > Viridiplantae > Streptophyta > Magnoliopsida > Asterales > Campanulaceae > Campanula > Campanula takesimana. The sequence continues at coordinate 20,698 of JAOWBW010001511.1, read as the reverse complement.
TTTTTATAACATGACTTAAGTGTCAGTGCTTGCGCCCCATAATTTTAGAGTTTATGAACCACCCTCTCAAATTCATAGACAGATAAAATTTGGGTCTGATTTCAATCGCCCAATTAGTAAATTGCTCTAAAGGAAATATCCAACAGGACTTGCTTCCTGGAAAATAATGTCACGGAATAAACGTTACATTATTGATAATAATATAGGATCAAAGTTTGATGATTTCTAAACCACTCATTTTATTAAACACAAATAATGCTATGCCATGAGAAATGTAAGGAGTCATTTGTGAGCTAAAATTGCACTACACATTTGAATAAGTTTGAGACAATCAAGAAAACATAACAAAAACTTATAAATGCTGACTCGTCAACTGTGATATTTATTCCAAAACGAAAAGAGTATTCAAGTTTCATATTTAAAAAAAAAAATCGTATAACAATATATTGAATTTCTTACAATAGATAGGATGTAATAAGTAACTAATGTTATTAAAATACTCCATCTATTTCGGAAAGTTTGTTTTATTTTAATTTTTTTTTATAGTTACATAAATGAACTTTGACAAAACATTAGTGTTAATCGAATGATCACAGTGAAATTTTAAAAAATATTAGTGATAAACTACTTAATGATTTTTTATCAGTTACAATTTTTAAATTTTCGCTAGGATGATTAGATCGACATCAATGTTTGGTCAAAGTTTATTTGTGTTGACTATAAAAAATTAAAATGAGACAAATTTTCCGGGACAAATGGAGTATATAACTCATGTTTATAAAACATGTTATTGAAGATGTAGCTAATCTATATTATAAAACATATTGAGTTTAACTGCTTCTACAAAATACATAAACAACGGCTGAGATCAAAGCACAACCGCCACCATCTAATGGCTTGAATTTTTTCTGGACTTTTTATTTTTTATTTTGATGGCTCAGATTATCTCTTAAAAAATCATCCAACGGCTGTACTTAGACGGTTTCTACCCAAATCCCCTCCTCTTCGTCATACTATGCAGGCGCCCAGTCCTCACCAACCCTCTCTTCTACTGCATCGATTCCTCTTCCCTCACGCTTCCGACGGACAGAATCTCCACACGCACCTTGACGCAGAGAAGAGGTTGGAAGAATTCACTTTTATGGACGAAAGCTGGTTTCTGGTTTGAGCTATTTCTTCTCAGATTTCATTCTCTCTCTAACGAAAGGTTATGATTTAATTTTGACATCTTATCTTCGGTTTCCCCAATTCTCTTCTCTTAGCGGTTTCTGCTTACCCTCTTCCCTTCTCTGTGACAATTACGAGCTTCGTCCAGGATCGCCGGTCGTGTCAGAGGTGAAGATGAGCTCCTTAGCAAAAAAACCCCGATTTATCTTTGTGATTATGTCACCTACTCTCTGCGTCTTTCGCTTGCTCAAATTAAAAGGTGATCCTCCGTCCTTTCTTTTTTGTTGGATTAATGCAGATAAATTTGGTGCAGCAATTTAGTCCGGAGGGACATCCCATCCCAAAACTTTCAGATCACTTCAACCCGGTGTCCTCAATTTAGGCGATGGTTGTTGATTGTTGTTTGCATATCAAACCTAATTTTTGGAGTCTCAATGTCATGTATTTGTATTCAATTGGGTGACTGTAGAATTGGTCAACTATTAATGATATTTCTCAAATCAATTCAGGTAAAGAGAAGTATTCTGCCCTTCTAAATTGATTTTTTGTAGTTCAAAATATCAAGTTTATTTATCAGAAGTTATTTTGTGATCGTTTAGTTAGGATTGGTTATATATTGCATCATTTAATGACCATTTTATCCTTCAAAATTATGAATCTATAGCAGCAGGGATGTGAACTCAAATGCCAGATACATCCACTAGGTATGCACTTGCACAACAAACCTTTCGTAGAACCCTTGGTCTGTTAAGAAACAGGTCAGTAACCCTTTCTAAGTTTTCAGTATGTTTGTTCACATGATTGGAAGACCATGATTCTAATTTTTCGCCTTTAGATATCATTCTTTTCATGAGTTCCTTTTGATCCCCGTTTGATCAGTATGTAGCTCATTTTTTTCTTCAATTTGATTCCCGTTTTATCAGTATGTAATCGGAACTCCCAGCTTCATCGTCATTCATTGTTATATTCTTTTACCACTCTGATATCTTTGATCAAATTGGGTAATGTAATCACTTTTACCCACACTTTCTATGTGTATTTTTCAGATGTTGGAAGCGAGAAAGGGGCTATGATTGATTACATTGAAGACCAATTCTGGAAATTATATTTCTTTTCTGTTATTTTCGAAGAGATTAAGTAGCTAACAAAGTTTATTGTTTTGTGGTAAAGGGCTTTGGTTGAAGCACGCTACTCTCTTCCTACTCTCTTCTGGAATTGATCTCCTATGACTGACACAACGCGATTTCCAATGTTTTCCCTTCCTCCCATATTGGTTTCAGGCGACTGTTTTCCTGCCTAATCTGAAGAGAATGCGTCTTGATCCATATTGCTCTGTCGGGCGATCTCAGTTTTTGTGACAACCCTATTGCGGTAAACCTGCTCATAGCGTTAGCCTTCTCAGGCAACCACTGCCATCGCTTGAAGAGTTTCGGACGGAAACCTGGAGTGCGGGTTTAGTATTAAAATTCTACCTTATCTTAATAAAACTAATGAGCCCATGTATCACCTGTGTTTGTCACAATAGTAGATTTTTTTGGGTATTTATTTAAACGTTGAACATTTCATTTTGGGACGGAGGTAGTAGGTTATTTACGAAGAAAAAAGCAAAGTTGAGAATTTTCATTTGGACGTTGAACATTCATTTTTGCTAATCTTAATTTTCAGTCTTATCATGGAGGTTTTCTGAAATCATATATGATTTGGATGAGAACTTCACAAGGTTGAGAAATGGGACAATCTCATGGACATGACAAAGAATAGTGTTCCACACCTAAGATATTTTTTTCCCTCTCAGTTAAATGGGTAATGACTGGTGTATTAGAAGAGTCAAATTATCATACACCAAAAGGTGTATATCCAGTGCTGTTAGTTTTTAACTTTTTATTTATTACTTTGACTTTACCTATTGTGTCATCTTTGTGTGAAGTACTCGCTCCGTTCAGTAATGATAGTTCCATTTACCATTGTTGCCTAAATACTAGACTTTTAAAGATAATCTATTTATAACATGTTTTCATGCTATTATCATTTTGTACTGTCACCGTGCCATCGGTACGGGCACGAGTACTAGTATTATTATAAATGTCAAATTTCTCGGCAATTCAGTTGCACATGCCACACAAATGCTGACTGATATGTGTGAAGAGAGCTTTTGGCGAGTCCCACACGTTTTAAATCGCTCAGCCATACACAAAATAAATAAAATAATGTGAGCGAATAAACACTGTAAATTGGACCGTTGGGAAAAAAAAATGATGAAACAGTTTTCGAGTCGGTTATCCCCTTCTCTCTATTCATTATTCCCTCTTCGTGTTTCTCTAATTATATTCCACTAGTACTCCAACCCGTGTCAATGGCACGGTGATAGTAAAACCGGAGTCACAGTATGGTTGAGATGTCCTCCCCTCCGAAATGTACTATTTGCCGGACATTTAACAAAATAACAAAATTATCCTCCAATGGTTTCTGGAACCGAGTGTGTGTGGTGTGTGTTAGTGACGGTTTGTAAAAGGGAGAGGTCATGTAAGGGAAGGGGTGAAACAAAATATGTAAGAGAATAATACATGAAAGTGGGAGAAGAAACTGCCACCCAGATGAGCATTCAACAACCGCTGCCAACTTCCACTCAATTCATGACCGTCCGATGTGATAGTTGAGGATGAATCTGGACCGCTCTTTGTAAAGCGGTTATTCTCCCCTTCTATTGTAATATAGATTTTGTTTTTCTTACTACTTGAACAATATAATCCCTTCTGTCGAGCCCACCCCCAGTGGCGGATCTAGGATTTTCAAACACCGGGTGCACAATTTACACTAAATAACTTCATACAAAAAAAAATTCAAAACGCAATTATATTCAAGTACATAAGTTCAAAACAATTGTCTCATAAAAGAAAACAATACAACTAACAAATTAAATTTGTCCCTTCTATTAAGTTCACATCTCTTCTAGTTAAATTACCACTCTAATTAATTTTTTGGGGGTGCACTTAGTAAAAAAAAAAAAAAAGTAACAAATTGGGTGGACCGGGTGCACGTGTACTGTAGCGACCCCAAAACCCGTCCCTATTTATTTTATAATTTTGGGGATTTTTATTTGACTTATATGTGCATTTTATGTGTTGCATCATATTTTATGATTTGCATATCATACTTGATTATTTGTGTTATTTACTTAGTTAGTAAAAATAATGATTAAAGGAGTTAAATGATTTAAGTTGAAACTTTAGGGTCCTAGTTGAAATTATAAGTTAAGGGGCTTAAGTGTTAACTTTGAAAGTTGGGTGACCAAGTTGTAAAAATGGGTAAGATATTTAAAGAAACTTTCCTTCTTTCTTTCCTTCACTGTGTTATTTTCTTTCTTCTGCAACATTCCTCGTTCTGTTCCTATGGTTAAAGAAAAAAAAAGGTAAGTTCGACCCATTTCGATTTAATTCTTTTTATTTACTTACCCGTTTTAAAAACTAATTATATAAAAATGATCAGGGCGTCGAGTAGGTCATTTCTAGCCGAACAAAACTTATTTCAGCGCTACTTTTTCCGGAACTAGGTAAGTTACTAATTCCCCTTTAAATGTTAAAATAGTCATATATGCTATATGTGATACTTCTACTGGTTAATCTTGTGTTTTGAGTAATATTTGCTATACTTGTACTTTTGGGACAACGGGAGTAGATGAACTTAGTTATAGCTAGTGTTGAAATGGTTTAGAAACCATATTGAAATCTTAATGAAAGTTGCTAATGTTGTGACTAATGTTGGATAGTATCTTGTGTATATATGTGATGCTTGTGAAACAAAAGGAGTAAACTTTGGTTAAGTTTTTAGGCCTGCCGGGTGATGTGGGCGGCCGCCCAAAAATGGGTGTGCGGCCGCACATCTATCTGAAGGGTTTTCTTCTTGGGACAGAGCATTTTGGGCGGCCGCACAGCCCTGTTTGGGCGACCGCCCAGTTGTCTGAAAAAGTTTAGAGTTTTCAACTAAGGAGTTTAGAGATCAACCTTGGTCTAGTTTTTGGGTAGTGTCCTAAAGTACTTAGATGATTGTTGTGGAATGTTAGTAATGGATTAAATGTCCTTTTTTATGGACTCTTTATAAGGATTCTTTGTGTGCATCTTGTGATGTATTTGGCTTAGTTCCTTCTTGGATTAAATGCCCCGGGTTTTGTTTAGCAAGTATTCATTACTGTGCTTTTGTAAAGGTCCAGCTGGTCTTGTTGTGGAGTCAGCCAATGAAAGAATTATAGTGGTACAGGTAAGTCCACTATAAGGTTTTCCATTGGAGCTTGTGAGTCAGGCGGTGGGAGAATTATAGTGGCACACAAGCCAAGTTCACTATAAGGTGTCCACTGTGCCTTCTAGTTTCCCCAGTCCAGATTGGCCTTGGATGGGATGAATTTCTCCCTTTGGTGAGTATTTGGGTTATGACTTTGTGTCATATTTCCCTCTATGGTTACTTGGTTCTATTGGTTATGGTTGGTTTTCGGGATCCCGACGGCTTCAGCTATTTATGCTGTTCAGATGGTTTTCTCTTATGGGTTTCTCAGATGGTATTCTCATCAGTTATGGTTATTGGGTAAACCTTGGCTTGGTATCCACCGGAGTGTGGGCAATGTGATATATAACATGATGTTATGTGCTATATGCTATATGATTACTGTTGATATTGTTTCTTTATGATCATCATATCAGCATGTAACGTAGTTGCATTTTAGTAGCTTACTGAGATTTATTCTCACCCTTATTTGTTTACTGTTTTAGATAAAAGCGGGTCCAGGGGATAGGACACTTGGCACGGGAGGACGTTCGTTTGGTAAGAATTGGGACTTGTTTTGTTGAAGGTTACATTATGTAAATGTAAACCCTTTGGGGTAGAGTACCTGTACTTTCTTATGGTCACATCTATTTTGGTAAATGTTGATGTATGTATATTTGTTTAAAAGTTTGTAGCCTTCGGGCTAAGTACTTCCGCTGTGAAAGTGTTTGTAAAAGTTGTTTCAAGTTAAGTGAAGTCTTTGAACTTCAAGTGTGTTTTGTTTAACTTTCTAAAAGGACATTTCAAAAAAAATTCTAAAAGGTTTCATAACGTCTTCCAATCGTGTCCCGAGCGTGGGGCCAAGTAGGACCAAGGGTCTGGGGCGCGACAGTTGGTATCAGAGCTAGGTTGTAGATGGTCTAGAATGACTGAATGACCTAGGAGGGTAGTAGAGTATAGAGTGAGTAACGTTGAGTGTTTGATGCAGGTATTCATTAAAAATGGGTGAAACTGACGGAGATCAGGCCGGCTCTTCAGGGCAAGGGGATGCCAGAGAAGAGGCTCGAATTATGTTCCAAGGAATGTTCGAAGCAGCGATGAAAACTATAAATGATCAGAGGCAAGAAAGGGAACAGGTACCACCAAGATATGGCCTAGAACAGTTTCTGAAAATGAAGCCTATGGAGTATGATGGAGAGCCCGATGTATCTAAAACTGAAAGGTGGATTGAATCGATGGAAAAGATCTTTGATGCTTTGAGATGTTCAGAGGAAGATCAAGTCAGGTTTGCTACCTATAAATTGAATGGAGCGGCTGAGCATTGGTGGAAAGCTTTGAAAACAAAATGGGATGAGACTCATGTACCTTATACTTGGGAGAATTTTCTGGGAAAGTTCAAAGAACACTTCATTCCTCGAGTAGATCAAGACAGGAAAGAGATGGAATTTCTTAACTTGGAGCAAGGTTCTATGTCAATTGCTCAATATTCAGCTAAATTCTCAGAGTTGTCCAGGTATTGTACTCACCTAGTGGCAACTGAGGAGAGGAAGGCTACAAGGTTTGTGAAAGGTTTGAAAACCGTGATTAGAACTCAGCTAGTATCCCATAAGTTGCAAGATTTTCAGGATGCAGTGGATCGAGCTTACCAGGTGGATCATGACATTGAGGAACATAAAAGGAAAATGGAATTGTTAGGCGCTGGGAAGCAAGTTAGGCAACCACAACGTGGTGAGAGTAGAGGAAATCAAGGTGGATCTTCACAAATTAAAGGGTTTTCTCAAAGACAGTCAGGTAACAGAAATCAAAGTAATACTTCAGGGAGTCAGAGTAGAGGAGTTTGTAATTATTGTCAGGAAGAAGGACATTCAGAAGAGAGATGTTGGAAGAAGCAAGGCAAGTGTTTGAACTGTGGTCAGTTAGGACATTTTCAGAGGGATTGCCCTAAGTATAGGATGCAAGCATCGGGAAGTGTGGTTGGGTCCTCTCAGGGTCAGAAGAGGGATTCCTCAGGCAAGCCTAAGGTTCAGGGTCGTGTCTTTGCTATCTCTCAGCAACAGGCTTCGGAGTCCTCTAATATGATAGGAGGTATTATTTCTGTGTCTGGTTTGAGGGCACGTACACTTATAGACCCTGGCTCATCGCATTCTTATGTGTCTGTGCATTTTGCTTCTCGATTGCATATGTCTTCTGAATCTCTACCTTATGTGTTAGAGGTGTCAACTCCTATAGGGGAGTGTTTGGTGACCAATGCGGTGTTGCATTCTTGTGATGTGCATATACGTGAGCATGTTTTACCTGCTGATTTAGTTATCTTACCATTACAAGATTTTGATGTTATCTTGGGTATGGATTGGTTAGGTAAATATCATGCGTCTGTTGATTGTGCTAATAATGTGGTTACATTTTCCATCCCTAATGTTCCTAAGTTTTCTTTTGAAACTGTTCCTTGGGGTAGAGAGATTAGAATTATTTCTTATATGAAGGCTAGAAAGTTGTTGAATCAGGGTTGTGCGGGGTATTTGGCTAGTGTTCTTGATACTACTAAAAGGGTTCCTGATATTGGGGATGTGCCTATTGTTAAAGAATTTTCAGATGTATTTTCTTCTGAGTATGCTATGCCTCCTGACCGGGAAATAGAGTTCTGTATTGACTTACTTCCAGGTACGGCTCCTATATCTGAGGCACCTTACAGAATGGCCCCAGCTGAATTGAAAGAGTTGAAGGTTCAGTTGCAAGAGTTACTTGATCGAGGATTCATTCGTCCTAGTGTATCCCCGTGGGGAGCTCCAGTATTGTTTGTTAAAAAGAAAGATGGGTCCTTGAGGCTGTGTATTGACTACAGAAAGCTGAATCAGGTAACTATAAAGAATAAATATCCGCTTCCTCATATTGATGATTTATTTGATCAACTTCAAGGGTCAGTTGTCTTTTCAAAACTTGACTTGAGGAGTGGATACCATCAGTTGAAAATCCCTTCTGAAGACATTTCTAAAACTGCTTTTCGTAGTAGATATGGCCATTATGAGTTTCTTGTTATGCCTTTCGGGTTGACTAATGCTCCGGCTGTTTTTATGGATATGATGAATAGGGTCTTTAAACCTTATCTTGATACCTTCGTGGTTGTATTTATTGATGATATTCTGGTTTATTCCAAGTCCCGGGAGGAGCATGAGCAACATTTACGAATGGTTTTATCTATCCTTCGTGAGAAGCAGTTGTTTGCTAAATTCAGTAAATGTGCTTTTTGGCTCAATGAAGTATCTTTTCTTGGGCATGTGATCTCCAATAAAGGTATATCAGTTGATCCATCCAAAGTTGAGGCTATTGTGAATTGGAGGAGGCCAGAATCAGTTACAGAAATTCGAAGTTTCTTGGGGTTAGTTGGATACTACAGAAGGTTCATTGAGGGGTTTTCTAAGATTGCAACTCCCTTGACTCAGTTGACTCGAAAGAATATTCCTTATGTATGGGATGAAAAATGTCAAGCTAGTTTTGAAGAGTTGAAGAAAAGATTGACTACAGCTCCTATTCTCGCCCTACCTAATGGAAATGATGATTTGGTAATCTATAGTGATGCTTCTAAAGAAGGCCTCGGGTGTGTGTTAATGCAGAATGGAAGGGTGATTGCATATGCTTCGAGGAAGTTGACTCCGAGTGAGCAGAATTATCCTACCCATGACATGGAGCTTGCAGCTATTGTCTTTGCATTACACAAGTGGAAACATTATCTCTATGGAGCAAAGTTTGAGATTTTCACAGATCATCAGAGTTTGAAGTATCTTTTCTCCCAGAAAGAGTTGAATAATAGACAACGAAGATGGATGGAGCTATTGAAGGATTACGATTGTACAATTTCCTATCATCCGGGCAAGGCAAATGTGGTAGCTGATGCGATTAGCCGGAAGTCTTATATATCTTCATTAATGGTGCGGGAATGGAAGATGTTGGAGGATGCTCGAGATTGGAGTCCTTATGAATCAAAGCATGGAGCTATTTTTGCGAACATTCGAGTATTTCCAACTTTAGTTCAACAAATAAAGGAAGCTCAGAAGGATGACCCGGAATTGGTAAAGATTATGGATAAAATCAAGGAAGATAAATTTGAGGATTTCTCACTCAGTTCTGAAGGGGTATTGACTTTCAGGGGTCGTTTGTGTGTACCTAATGTTGATGGGATTAAACGCCAAGTTCTTGATGAAGGCCATAAATCAAGGTATACTATTCATCCCGGGAGTACTAAAATGTATCAGAATTTGAAGCAACACATCTGGTGGAATAATATGAAAAGAGAGATAGCGGATTATGTATCCAAGTGCTTAACATGTCAACAAGTTAAAGCTGAACATCAAAGGCCTGCAGGATTGCTTCAACCATTAGAGATTCCGGAATGGAAGTGGGAACATGTTACTATGGATTTTGTGACAGGGTTACCTCGTACTCGAAGAAGGTTTGATGCAGTTTGGGTGATTGTTGATAGATTGACAAAGTCTTCTCATTTTCTACCTATTGAAATCGGTTATTCTATGGAAAAGCTTGCAACTTTGTACATTAATGAGATCGTGAGGTTACATGGAGTTCCAGTGAGCATTGTATCTGATCGTGACCCTAGATTCACATCTCGGTTTTGGCAAGCGTTTCAGAAGGCTTTGGGTTCAGAGTTGAGATTTAGTACAGCTTTTCATCCTCAAACAGATGGCCAGTCTGAGAGAACTATCCAAATTCTTGAGGATATGTTGAGGGCTTGCTCAGTGGATTTTTCAGATTCGTGGGATATTCATTTGCCTCTCGTAGAGTTTGCTTATAATAACAGTTTTCAGTCCAGTATTGGGATGGCTCCTTATGAAGCCTTGTATGGAAGGAAATGTCGGTCTCCTATCTGTTGGGATGAAGTGGGAGAAGCCAAGATTTGGGGTGTTCAGATGGTTAATGATTCAGTTGAGAAGGTTAAACTTATTCGAGATCGTTTGAGTACTACCCAGAGTAGACAGAAAAGCTACGCTGATCATCGGAGACGAGATCTTGAGTTCGAAAAAGGTGACTTTGTGTTTTTGAAGGTTTCCCCTAAGGTGGGTATTCGAAGATATGGAAAGAAAGGCAAGCTTGCTCCGAGGTTTATTGATCCATTTGAGATTCTTGGAAGAGTGGGGGATCGGGCTTATCGTCTTGCTTTACCTCCTTCTCTTGATAAGATCCATAATGTGTTTCATATTTCTATGCTTCGGAAGTATGTGCATGATTCTTCTCATGTTTTATCTGAGGTTCCCGAGGATATTGAGCCGAGTATATCTTATGAGGAACATCCGGTCCAAGTCATTGATTCGAAGGTGCAAGAATTGAGAAACAAAAGTATCCCTCTTGTTCGAGTTGTGTGGAGGAATCACAATGTGGAGGAATCGCCTTGGGAACTTCGGGAGGAGATCGAGAGGAAGTACCCTTGGTTGTTTGAGGGCCTCGGTAAGTAACCCTAAAATTCGGGACGAATTTTTCTTTAAGGGGGAGTGATTGTAGCGACCCCAAAACCCGTCCCTATTTATTTTATAATTTTGGGGATTTTTATTTGACTTATATGTGCATTTTATGTGTTGCATCATATTTTATGATTTGCATATCATACTTGATTATTTGTGTTATTTACTTAGTTAGTAAAAATAATGATTAAAGGAGTTAAATGATTTAAGTTGAAACTTTAGGGTCCTAGTTGAAATTATAAGTTAAGGGGCTTAAGTGTTAACTTTGAAAGTTGGGTGACCAAGTTGTAAAAATGGGTAAGATATTTAAAGAAACTTTCCTTCTTTCTTTCCTTCACTGTGTTATTTTCTTTCTTCTGCAACATTCCTCGTTCTGTTCCTATGGTTAAAGAAAAAAAAAGGTAAGTTCGACCCATTTCGATTTAATTCTTTTTATTTACTTACCCGTTTTAAAAACTAATTATATAAAAATGATCAGGGCGTCGAGTAGGTCATTTCTAGCCGAACAAAACTTATTTCAGCGCTACTTTTTCCGGAACTAGGTAAGTTACTAATTCCCCTATAAATGTTAAAATAGTCATATATGCTATATGTGATACTTCTACTGGTTAATCTTGTGTTTTGAGTAATATTTGCTATACTTGTACTTTTGGGACAACGGGAGTAGATGAACTTAGTTATAGCTAGTGTTGAAATGGTTTAGAAACCATATTGAAATCTTAATGAAAGTTGCTAATGTTGTGACTAATGTTGGATAGTATCTTGTGTATATATGTGATGCTTGTGAAACAAAAGGAGTAAACTTTGGTTAAGTTTTTAGGCCTGCCGGGTGATGTGGGCGGCCGCCCAAAAATGGGTGTGCGGCCGCACATCTATCTGAAGGGTTTTCTTCTTGGGACAGAGCATTTTGGGCGGCCGCACAGCCCTGTTTGGGCGACCGCCCAGTTGTCTGAAAAAGTTTAGAGTTTTCAACTAAGGAGTTTAGAGATCAACCTTGGTCTAGTTTTTGGGTAGTGTCCTAAAGTACTTAGATGATTGTTGTGGAATGTTAGTAATGGATTAAATGTCCTTTTTTATGGACTCTTTATAAGGATTCTTTGTGTGCATCTTGTGATGTATTTGGCTTAGTTCCTTCTTGGATTAAATGCCCCGGGTTTTGTTTAGCAAGTATTCATTACTGTGCTTTTGTAAAGGTCCAGCTGGTCTTGTTGTGGAGTCAGCCAATGGAATAATTATAGTGGTACAGGTAAGTCCACTATAAGGTTTTCCATTGGAGCTTGTGAGTCAGGTGGTGGGAGAATTATAGTGGCACACAAGCCAAGTTCACTATAAGGTGTCCACTGTGCCTTCTAGTTTCCCCAGTCCAGACTGGCCTTGGATGGGATGAATTTCTCCCTTTGGTGAGTATTTGGGTTATGACTTTGTGTCATATTTCCCTCTATGGTTACTTGGTTCTATTGGTTATGGTTGGTTTTCGGGATCCCGACGGCTTCAGCTATTTATGCTGTTCAGATGGTTTTCTCTGATGGGTTTCTCAGATGGTATTCTCATCAGTTATGGTTATTGGGTAAACCTTGGCTTGGTATCCACCGGAGTGTGGGCAATGTGATATATAACATGATGTTATGTGCTATATGCTATATGATTACTGTTGATATTGTTTCTTTATGATCATCATATCAGCATGTAACGTAGTTGCATTTTAGTAGCTTACTGAGATTTATTCTCACCCTTATTTGTTTACTGTTTTAGATAAAAGCGGGTCCAGGGGATAGGACACTTGGCACGAGAGGACGTTCGTTTGGTAAGAATTGGGACTTGTTTTGTTGAAGGTTACATTATGTAAATGTAAACCCTTTGGGGTAGAGTACCCGTACTTTCTTATGGTCACATCTATTTTGGTAAATGTTGATGTATGTATATTTGTTTAAAAGTTTGTAGCCTTCGGGCTAAGTACTTCCGCTGTGAAAGTGTTTGTAAAAGTTGTTTCAAGTTAAGTGAAGTCTTTGAACTTCAAGTGTGTTTTGTTTAACTTTCTAAAAGGACATTTCGAAAAAATTTCTAAAAGGTTTCATAACGTCTTCCAATCGTGTCCCGAGCGTGGGGCCAAGTAGGACCACGGGTCTGGGGCGCGACATGTACCCCCTATTTGCATGCAAGATCCGCCCATGCCCACCCCGCGCGTCGGAGTTGGTTTTGGGGGAAACTAGTTCCTCCATAACTGAGAACTTATCAGTAAGTTCTCAGACGTCATCTAAACAACTCCGACGACAAACTCTGGCGACCAAACAACTGTGAACTAATCAGTAAGTTCACAGTTGTCAACAAAACTACTAAGAACACGATTGAATCCTGCGACCACCAACTCGGCGACCAAACAACTGTGAACTAATCAGTAAGTTCACAGTTGTTCAAAGAACAAGTTCATAGTTCAGAACAAGTTTACAGTTATTCCAAGAACAAATTCACATTTTTCAAAAAAAAAAAATATTTTTTCAAGAACAAATTCACAATTGTTCCAAAACAAGTTCACAGTTGTTCCAAAACAAGTTTACAGTTATTCCAAGAACAAATTCACATTTTTCAAAAAAAAATATATTTTTTTCAAGAACAAATTCACAATTATTCCAGAACAAGTTCACAGTTGTTCCAAAACAAGTTTACAGTTATTCCAAGAACAAATTCACATTTTTCAAAAAAAAAAATTACAATTTTTTTCAAGAACAAGTTCACAGTTGTTTCAGAACATGTTTACAGTTATTCCAAGAAAAAATTCACATTTTTCAAAAAAAAAAAATACTATTTTTTTCAAGAACAAGTTCACAGTTGTTCCAGAACATGTTTACAAATATTCCAAGAACAAATTCACATTTTCCAAAAAAAAAATAATATATATATATATTATTTTTTTCAAGAACAAGTTCACAATTTTAAGTTCGCAATTGTAAGTTCGCAATTGTAAGTTCACAATTGTAAGGTAATGAACATTAAAATAATTTTAACTATTTTGAAAATGAATGCCAAAGTATTTTTTGGTATAAATGGTAACATGAGTTTAGTTATTTTGAGGCGGAGGTTGCATAATTAGAACTTATCATTGAATTCTCATTTGTCATTTTGGAAGGTGGCCAAATTAGGCAATGAGGAACTGGGATTTTTTTTTATAGTTTTTCACTCGAAACAATTAATTAAATATTGTCAAAACATAGCATTCACTTAAAACAATTGAGAACAAAATAATTGAGAACTTATAGAATTTCTAGGTCCTAATAAAATAGTCTTATTTTTATAAAAGAATATATGTTTTCAAAACTAATTTTAAATGAATTATTATTGAAATATAAATTATATTTAAGTAATTAAGTAAAACATTAGGGACCGCATTTGGTTCGGATGGCCCGTTTTCGTTAGAAAATCGGATGCCGGTGAGATTTTGACAAGCGGATGAACAGTAAACAATTAACGGTGCAGAATTTATTAGCTAAAATAAATGGTGCTAGTATAGTACTATATCAAACTCAACCAGAGTTAAAAAAGATTGTTGTCCGACACAGGTGTGACCCACAACAACTCATATCAAAACAGAACATCGTCTCCTCTCTCCACCTCTGCAACACTTTCTCTAAACATGGAGATCATCCAAACTCCCACCCAATTCATCATCTATAATTTCAGTTTCACCAATTCCCTTCAACCTCACCCATTGTCATTTTATTCCTCACCATTGTCTTAAATTTTAGAAAATCATTTCTCCCACTCCCTCTGTCCCACTTATTACTTTCCTTTTTGGTTTGTCCTTTAGTTGCTTTATTATCTAAAATGGACTATGAGACCCAGTTGTCATTCTCACAACAAAAACATCACACCCACTTTATTTCTCCTAATTTCTCTTATTTACTTTTTCATACTCACAATATTTAGTTTTTCTTAATCTCCATGTAAAATTAAACTAAGAACTTTAGTCCGGGACGGAGGAAGTATCTTTTCTTTTTTTATTTTTTGATTTGTAAAATTAATTCTCTTATAGTAAAGCATAACAACACAATTAGTATTTGGCTACATATAAATCAGACTGAAATTTCTCCCCGTCGGCGCTTCCATGGCTCGAATTGTACGGCCGACAAAAATTTCCATTGAACTTTTCTCTCCCTTTCCCTTCAATTTTGTTTCACCCATTCTTGTTATGTGTGCTAGTAGTACAGTACATTGAATTTTTTTTTCTCCATACTATTTTAATGGGTTTAGGGGGAGCAATATTGGAGATGGAGTAAACCACAAAATGGACCCGCGTACTATTGCCCCAACACCACTTTGACCTGCGTACTATCAACTCAGTAAATGTACCATGCGTACTATAGTTTTATTATCAATTTCCCTGAGATTTCTAACATTGGTTAAAAAGTAAACATGACTGTTAATAAATTAAGGAAAAGTTAGATTCTAATTTTTAAAATTGACCATAAATTTCAAAATAAAGCCCTTTATCATCATATAAAAATGGAGGACTAAACTTTAAATAAAAAGTACCATTAACTCTCTCCCCTATACTGAACCACGCCATTCTTAACTCCCAGAAAATACAACAAAGTTTTCATCTTCTTCTTCTCCGACCTTCCCCGCTTGGCCGCCGTGCTTACCGTGCCACTACCGCCGTCCCCATCCACCGCCGCCCCCAACCTTCCAGATCGACGAGGTCATCTCGTTCTTCGTCAATAGTCACGCCATCCCCCATTCCCAAGCCGCCTTACTCAGTCGTCTTCTTCGATCTTCTCCATTTTCTTCTCTGTTTATTCTCCTTTTCTGCTCAATCTCTCTATTTCTCTCTCTCTCTCTCTCTCTCTCTCTCTCTCTCTCACACACTCTCTCTCTCTCTCTCTCAAGATTCAGAACTAGATCTAGATCTATATCTACATCCACATCTAGATCTAGATCTGAATTTGTTTCTATGTGTGTTGTGCATTTGTTGGTGTGCGTTTCTGGGTGATTTTTTTGTTTTTGAAATTTGTTTTGCTGTGCATTTCTGGGTGATGTTGTGTGTTAGGTTCGATGTTGTTTGTTTGGGGATTTAGATGAATTGCAGTCCAGGAATCATTCTGTTATGAACATTTGTTGTGGGTTTTGTTGAATTTGTTTTGTTGTGGTAGCTGGATGGTGGTGACTCGGTGGAAGGATGGTGGTGG
The DNA here is from genome assembly GCA_026119855.1 of Campanula takesimana. Lineage (NCBI taxonomy): Eukaryota > Viridiplantae > Streptophyta > Magnoliopsida > Asterales > Campanulaceae > Campanula > Campanula takesimana. Next base: position 4,629 of record JAOWBW010001511.1, on the reverse strand, counting down.
TGGTGGTGGTGGTGGTGATGTGAAGATGGTGATGGTGATGAAGATGATGATTGTGTTAATGATCAAAATGTAAAAATATTTAGAATTAATTAATAGAAAAAATATTACTAAAACACATTTTGTATGTAAGTGAGATTTTTGGTTAGTTTTCTAATTTTCATTAAGATTCAGGGGGTAAAGTGGGATAAGGGGATTTATTTTGAAATTTAGGGTCAGTTTTAAAATTCTGAATCTAACTTTTTCTTAATTTATTAACAAACCCGTTAACTTTTTAACCAATGTTAGAAATCTCAGGAAAATTGATAATAAAACTATAGTACGCATGGTACATTTACTGAGTTGATAGTACGCAGGTCAAAGTGATGTTGGGGCAATAGTACGCGGGTCCATTTTGTGGTTTACTCATTGGAGATGTGCTGTAAGGTAAGGGGAGGGGTTTTGGCTGGTGCGATATGCATTATTAACCACTCCCTGTAACATTGGAATTTTTTTCCTGGTTCCTCAATCTGTCCCTCGCTCAAAGTTTCGGCTATTTAGCCACGAGTTTATTGCGAAAATGACATGCCTACTTTGTGCAATATATCAATTTGACTCGCGTACTTAATAAACATCAAATGTGACATGCGTACTTATGATTGACAAGATTTTTAGACTAATTTTTAACCCCCGTTAAAATTTTAACGGACGGTCCATGTAACTTAACATATATTACAATCAAAACTTTTACATATATTAATCATAACTTTAGGGGCCAAAATGCAAAATGCAAAATGCAAAAATTGAGTAGCCCCAGCACAATTTCCTCGAATTTCTCTGGTAGCTCAAGGTTTATTGTAGTTAATCTTCATCTGGGTAGCCGGAAATTGACTTTAAAGGCAATGTTTTCTACAAATCCGGTGGTATCAGATGTTTGCGCCACCGTGGTTTCCGGTGGAATTGCTCTGTCGCTGCTTCGAATTTGGCAGGAGACTGCCAAAAGAGGGATTTTTGACCAGGTTACTCCCCTCTTTGTTTCCCCTTATTTTTGATTTTCTCAAAGCTTCTTATTTATTACTAGTATGAACTAATTTTTTGATTTCTTGGTAAAAGGAAATCTTCCATTTTGCAGTTCCACACTTCAATTGCTAGAATATTGAAGGCAATCAGAGCACATGACTTTATTATAATCTAACATGAAAAGACAAAATGAAATTTTCATTCTCCATTATCTACACAAAGCAGTATCGAACAAGAATATATTATGGGTTATTGATAGCAGGTTCTTTAATTTCTAGATAGATTTGTTTTGTGCTTGCCGGCGTCCTCCATTTTCTCCGACGAGTCGATGATAACTATCCTCGTCTCCGATGTCTTTTTGGGGCGATCATTACACTCCTGGCGTCGTCTTGTCAAGACGAGTCCAGACCTGGTCATCTTTTTGCTGTTTCACCTGATTGTCATATATTTTTTATTTTTATTTTTGTTATCTCCGGCAGAAGGCTGCGAAGTAGGGATGGCAATTTGACCGAACCCGATCCGTACCGAAGGAAATCGATCCGAAAATTTCGGATATGGTTTGCATTTTTAAAGATCCGATGGGTTTCGGTAGAACCCCTGACCCGACCCGATCCGCCCCGAACATGTTAAATTTATAAATTTTACTACTACCCCCTCATGTTATAGAAAATACACACACCCTTCCTATATAAGAAAAATCTAGGTTTAGTTTTTTATTTCCCTCAGTCTCGCCGACCCCCCCCCTCTCTCCCAGCAACGCCGTTCCCTACTCTCTCTCTCTCTATGCGACGTTCATGACTCTCTCTCTCTATGCGCAGTTGCCGTTGCCCGTGCCGGTGTCTGTGACGGTGACGCCGTTCGCTCTTCTCTTGGCTCTCCTTCTCCTCGTCTTTCTCTATTCGACGCTGCCGTATCCGTCGCCGCCCTCGTCTCCGTCGCCATCCACTACTGCATCCTCACCTGCTCTTACCAAGGTAAGTTACTGTCAGCTCTCACCCTCAAATTAGGGTTTAATTTGTTTCAAATTTAGGGATTCAATTCGTATAGATTACTCAATGTTGTGTGAAGGTCAAATAGGGGTTTAATTTACCTTTTTTGTACTGTGAATCTGTGATGTTACTTGTACAATTCAGTCCAACACTCTCAAATTAGGGTTAATCCCAGTTGACTTGATGTTGCTCTTGTTCTGGTTCTGGTTCTGGTTCTTGTTCTGGGAAATGTTCTTGTTCTTGGGTCACAGATTCGGATCGAGTCTCGGGTCGGAGCAGAGATCGGGTCGCGGATCGGATCTGATCGCGGATCGAATCACAAATCATGACAGTTCGGATCGGATCGGGTTCATGTGTATAGTTCGGATCGGTCATGATCCGACTCGAACCCGACCCGTTGCCATCCCTACTGCGAAGGGAAGACAATACTTTTTCTTTTTGCATTTGGCCCCTAAAGTTATGATTAATATATGTAAAAGTTTTGATTGTAATATATGTTAAGTTACATGGACCGACCCGTTAAAATTTTAACGGGGGTTAAAAATTAGTCTAAAAATCTTGTCAATCATAAGTACGCATGTCACATTTGATGTTTATTAAGTACGCGAGTCAAATTGATATATTGCACAAAGTACGCATGTCACTTTTGCAATAAACTCATTTAGCCACAACCAGCTCCGATCATTTGAAATCGCCACAACCAGCTCAAGCTCTCCGTCAAGTGCAACCATATTCACCTCCTCCGACCATCTCTCCTTCACCTCACACACAATGACAGCGAGAGAAACGAGAAAGATGAGAGAGCGAGAGAGAGAGAGAGAGAGATTTCGGGTTATCCCTCTGCTATTTCTCTAGAACTCATAACGGTTCAATGTCCTTTCTCAGTTCCCGACCTCGTTTTGCGAAAGAGAAGAGGAAGGGTCGTTGGAGAAGCGACCGGCGCAGTCGCCGGAGAAGATGGCCAGCGAAGTAGCCGGAGAAGACGAACGGCGCATACGCCGGCGAAGACATCCGGCATAGCAGTCGGAGAATACGCCGGCGCAGTTGCCGGAGAAGTTAACCGATGCAGTTGCATGTTGACCGGCGCAGTTGCCGGAGTTGAGGGAAGGTATAGAGAGAAAGTAAGATTGTACTTGTGTGTTTTCAGCGTGCGTGATAGGGGAGAGGAGGTGGAGGGTTTTGAGGGTAGTTTTGGCATTTTGAAAAGTTGTAAACAGGCCGAGGGATGTTGTGGTTAATTTATTTCTGGCTTAGGACTAGGTGGTAAGATTCATTAATCCTTGTATTAAATGGTAGTTTAGGTTAGGATACAGGACTAGGTGGTAATAATCTCTTATGCAAACAACTAAACTAAAGTAAAAACGTTTACGAGGGACGGACGAAGGGTATATTTGTATAATCTGCGCTGGGATTGTGTTTGGGTCTGGGGGAGGAATTATAATAACAATGAGTTTATTGCCAAATTGACCCGCGTACTAATTGGGGAAAGTCAATGTCACATAAGTACTTTCTAGACATCAAAATTGACCCTGCGTACTAATCTTGAACTTAAATTGAACCACATTTTCTAACACCAGATAAAAAACTAACGGACCGTCTATTAGAGTTAAAATTTAACAGTGCAACATTCAAATTGTTCAAATTTGACCCCCATAATTTTATAGGAATTAATTGACATTTTAAAAAATAAAGGGAAGGCTAAACAAAAAAAATCATGACCAAAAAAAATTATTTTCATTATTTTATCCATGTTACAATACTTAAGTTGCTTGGTTTGACATTTATTGTCAACTTAAATACTTCATTTGCGGTGTTTTTTATCCGTGTGAAGATTTTCTGAATGAACGTGTTAGGCAAGATGGTCTTGACAATAAAGGCCGGCTTAAAACGGGCTTTCAAAAGTGAAACTGGGCTGGGCTTATTAACAAGTGGCTTGTATCTGATTAGTGATTAGTTTGAGAGCTAGAATCAAAATTGACCAAACTCATGCAAATAATACTACAATGCGGTCATCCACATTAATCTTTAACGTGAACCCGCGCTCAAGTACAACACTAATCTGCCGTCTCGTTCTCGCCTTTTTCACTCCGTCTGGATCTCTCCCGTCCGGCAGTCTCCATCTCCGTCGCGTTTTCAAGCAGCAGAATGACGATGTTTCACTTCTTGAACTGTGCGATTCTAACATTCGGCCCTCACGCCGTCTACTATTCCGCCACTCCCCTGTGAGTCCTTCATCTTCCTTAATTCTCTCTTAATTGTATTCGGATCTTCTTATTGAACCATATTTCCCTGCCAATTTTAAGCTAGTTTTTTTTTTTTTTTTTTTAAATTTATTTTCATAATTTCTCATTATTTATTACAGTTCTCCTGTTGTATGAACAAGTCAATGAATGTGATCTCTTTCACCTGTTTAAATTAACGGCGTATTTTCAGTAATGAGAATAAATTCGTACGGTTCAGTTCGTGTAATTACTGGAATTAAGTTTGGAAGTAATAATTTTGGATTTTGAATTAGAGATGAAGAAATTTAAGAATGAATGGGTAAAGAAAGCGTTGAACGAGTGGCTGTTGTGATGACCTTGCTTGGACGATGGATCACACTGAATGCATAGAAGGTGTGAAATGTTAACAAACTACGGAAGTA